>JAOTQJ010000096.1:4647542-4680400 GCA_025642045.1 Solanum sejunctum
AAGTTAGCGCTAATTTGACCAAACCATGTTATGTTTCATTTGACTTGTGCTAGTATTATAAGGTGTGGGGTGTTACAAAATTATACTTCAATTTATGCATACTTGGGCTAAAAAGCCAATTCATACTTCATGTCATACTTTCATGCATAGGAATAGCTCATTCACATATATCCATATTGGTGTAAACACCCAAAGTTTGCTCAAAGAGTATCATAGACATTATGTGATCACATATCATGTCATTCATACTTTCATCAAAATCATATTCATAAACATATCTGGGTCGTAACCCACTACACAATCTTCATGAAAACCAATGTTCATATATGCATGTGCCATGAATGATGAGAGAATAACATGGGTAATAGAGATTCATACTTAAATCAACAATATAATATGAAATCCAATCAAATCCATGAGTAAATTCATATTTAAATCATACTTTAGATTACCTATACTTAAATCCAACATTTAAGGAGACATGCATAATCAAATCTTAATAATATCAATGAAAGTCATCATATTATGGCTTAAATTACTTTAAAAAACATTAATTACACAGAACCCATATCTCAGTTGAATCAAATAAACAATAATTTAAAAGTCTCATATTCAAAGTAAGCTTAATTTCATAATCAAAGAGTAAAAAGAGTTTGGGGTGTTAATGGTTGAAAGGGACCATGAAACGATATACCTTAGATAATTAAGAAGAAATTGACTGGAGAAGAAGACCCTTCTGAGCTCTAAGCTAAATCTCCTATGGTACACTTGAAAAGAGTTCTTTAGATGAGAGAGTTTGAATATTCCAAGTGTATGAAATGAATTGAATAAGAATAGAGGAGTATAGGACTTTTTAGGGGTTTAGGATAGGTTAAAAAGTCATAAACGACCTTAGGAATCACCAAAATTATGAGAGTTCCATTAATAAAATGAGCTTTAAAAAGTTGCCAAGGGTCCCATCAAAGAGCCACACGGCTCGTGAAGAGGCCCATGGACTATGCAGTAGTCTGTAGTATTTATTTTGGCCAAAATTCCAGACAAGGTCATCTATAAGGAAGGCATATGGTCTATGCAAGTGACTCAAGTTTCGAGATGGTGATTTTATACTTAGAATCATATTTTAGGATGAGGGCTTCACGAATCAGCTCACCACGACTCATGGTGAGTTCCACAAACCCACCACAACTCGTGGTGCCTTGTACGACTCGTGCAGGGGCCATGTGATGGCTGGCTTAGCCAAATTCTTGGCTGGAAGGCTGGGGCACCTTTCGCGGCCAGTGGTGAGGACCACAACTTATGGAGGGTTCCATAGAGGGCCACCTAGCCTCAAATCCTTTCTTAAGCCAACCAAAGTCATACATAAGCATTCCCCATGGCTCACACACCTATAGAAATTTGAATTTTACTCATCGAAAGGTCTTACAAAGTTCTGGGCCTTACACTTGTGAATGCTCATGATATGCTAAGAAGGCTAGTTTGGCATTCCCTAAGGAGATCTTATTCATCGTGTCATACCAAGAATCTAGTTTGGATTGTGACATTTATAATAAAGGTTTGACTCTCCTTATCAGCTCATGGTTAGCACTTATCTTAGATAACTTTAGAGTGTTGAGTTCTCATTCTTTAAGGACAAATTTTATCTTTTACCTTCAATTTATGTTCCAGACTTCGAGTTAACTAGGTTTTGTCTTGTAACTCATTTATATTGAGTAGACACTTTCAAACTTATATAGATGTTCAATTGTTATGGTTGTAATAGACTTTTTTTTACATCATGATCTTGTCTAGACCATTCACACTTATTTTCATTTAGTTATGTTTTCTCTTATTTCAATGTACTTATGTTGTGCAATGTGGTTAACTTGGGGTCCCTTGGGATTCTAAGTACCGATTTATGATTAGGGGGAGCTTTGGATCATGACATATGGTTTATTCTTGTGTTCGGAAGTTATAATATAATGACGAAAAAGATTGAGCAATTTATGATTTTAACTTACCTCCAAAAGAAGCCAAAACGTGGTGGTTTAGGCTTGAGAAAAGTATAAAAAAATAAAAAAAAAACCTGAGTTAAAAACTATTCCGGAGCTTGTACGAGAGCCATTTGTGACTCGTAGTTTGATTTGCAGACCATAGATCCCAATCGTGAAACTTACGTTAAAAATTATAATTTCTGAAGTTTGATTTACATTGGGCCATACCGATTCGTAAAAGAGAATTGCTATCCGTACTAAGATTTTGTAGAAATCATGCTTGATATCAACTTCTAACGTTTATTCTACAATTGCAATGTACGACCCATAAATGATCTATGCCTTATAATTGGGTTCGTAGAGGTCAAGCTAAAATTTGAGTTTCAGGACTTCGATCTATGCATCCACGACCCATAAATACAACTCGTAAATAGGATTTCACTGTTTTCAAAGTTGATTCATGAACTCCATCTACGATCCGTAAAAGCATCTATGGACCGTAAAAGATATTCGTGAATCTCAGACTTCAGTAGGCTTGGACTATTTTCTCAGCTTCTCATGACTTGATTTGGGCTTAAGAATTTCTAAGATGTTACATTTAAACAATCTAAAATTTTAGATATGATATACTATCGATGTTTTGAGTTTTGATATATAATTTACTTGAAATGATTCATGTGTGATGTATAGAAGTATAAAGAGGAAGAACAAAGAGAAGATGAAGAAGGACAAGGTAGAAGAAAATGACGAAGAAGGCACTAGCCCTTTTTTTTTGGGAAAATATGACCGTTATAGGTAATTTTTGTATATTAGGATAGAAAGATAAAACACAAAGCTTATGAATGGAAATTTTTGAATAATCCATCAATGAAATAAACCTATGTAAGCAAGATGGTGATTTTGGTGATTTTTCGTTTTATTATTTTTTATTTTAATTTAAACATAAAATTGAAAAAAAAAAAAGAGACAAAAAGAACAATAGGTTGAGACGAGAAAGGGTATACATAGTAATCAATCTTTCTCCCTTTTATCACCCCCCATCGTCACACACAGCTGCATAAACCCCATTTTCCTCTTTTCTCCATTCATCATCGTCAATAAAAACAGAAACCATATATATACACCAATACGTAGAGAGACGAGGAATAAACAATCAAAGTAGTTTGTCAAAATAATTTAACCAAAAAGACAAACAAAGATGAAAAACAGCCGCAACCACCATTATCAGAATCTATCGTCCCCCATCGAAACAGCGGTTTCTTCATCATCAGCTGAGCAATCTCAGCCGGCTGTTGCGCCACCTTCTATGACATCATCACCTGCCACGTCATCATCGGAGAAACCAACGGCGCCTGTGGAGGACGTAGCTGCTTCGCGCGACCCTACCTCCGTCACTGCAGCGGGAGTGGCGGAGTTTGTGACAGTTGAGCGGCGGAGTGCTTACGGCGCCGTTTGCAAATGGGCAATAGCCAATTTTACACGAGTAAAGGCGAGGGCGTTATGGAGCAAGTACTTTGAAGTCGGCGGTTTCGATTGCCGTTTGCTAGTTTACCCTAAAGGTGACTCACAGGCATTGCCAGGTTATATTTCTGTATACCTTCAAATTATGGACCCTCGCAATACCACTTCGTCCAAATGGGACTGTTTTGCCAGTTACCGTCTTGCCATTGAGAACCCTACTGATTCCTCAAAGTCCATTCATCGTGATTCATGGCATCGATTTTCTTCCAAAAAGAAATCTCATGGATGGTGTGATTTTACTCCTTCCAATTCCATATTAGACCCTAAATTAGGGTTTTTATTCAACAATGATTGCATTCTTATCACTGCAGATATACTTATACTTAATGAATCAGTTAGCTTTTCACGTGATAACAATGAGTTGCAGTCAAATTCTGTTTCGAGTGTAGTGGTTACTGGTTCCTCTGGGGATGTTCTGAGTGGAAAATTTACTTGGAAGGTTCATAATTTTAGCTTGTTTAAAGAAATGATAAAGACTCAGAAAATTATGAGCCCGGTTTTTCCAGCTGGGGAGTGTAATTTGAGGATTAGTGTCTATCAAAGTGCAGTAAATGGGGTTGAGTACTTGTCTATGTGTTTAGAGAGTAAGGATACGGAGAAGACATTGATTTCGGATAGAAGTTGTTGGTGCTTGTTTAGAATGTCAGTGTTGAATCAGAAGCCAGGTTTGAATCACATGCATCGGGATTCTTATGGAAGGTTTGCTGCTGATAATAAGAGCGGGGATAACACAAGCTTGGGATGGAACGATTATATGAAAATGGTGGATTTTATGGGATTAAATTCAGGGTTCTTGGTAGATGACACTGCTGTTTTTAGCACTTCGTTCCATGTTATTAAAGAGCTTAGTAGCTTCTCGAAGAATGGGGGACTGATTGGACTGAGGAATGGGGGTGGTTCCAGGAAATCTGATGGTCACATGGGGAAGTTCACATGGAGGATTGAGAACTTCACAAGGTTAAAGGATATTTTAAAGAAAAGGAAGATTACTGGGCTTTGCATAAAGAGCAGGAGGTTTCAGATTGGTAACCGGGATTGTCAGCTGATTGTTTACCCCAGAGGTATGCCTTATGCTGCCTACTGTAATCTCATCACATATGAAAAATATATTTTGGTATGCTCGTAGCTGCTTTTATTACCTTTTTAGTATGGTGTTAGTTGGTGAGGGCTTGGTTTCAGTACGTAAACAAGTTCCTTCAATATTTTGCTATGGTAAATCTGATATCAAGACTCCATGGAGATTAGAGAAATGTGTTCATGTATCATATATGTACTTATCTGATCATGCAAAGTTCTTGCCTCCAGCATTAATGACCCTTTTGACTGATAATTTTAGTGTTGTGCTACTTGTTCATACACCCTCAGTTGCTTCTAGTATTTTGTGATGAGCATGTGAATTCTTGAGCATTATCACTACTTGTTCTTCAAAATTAGTCTTGTAGCTTCCTTTTATATCTTCCCACATTTAGCTATTCTTTGGAACTAAATGAGCTTCATTGAGATGCTTCTCTACTGCTTCTATCACATGACTGATGTGTGCTAACGTTTATCTGCGGTATCAGGGCAGTCTCAGCCACCATGCTACCTTTCAGTGTTTCTTGAAGTTACAGATTCGAGGAATAGTAACAGTGATTGGAGTTGTTTTGTGAGCCATCGGTTATCTGTTGTGAACCAAAAAATGGAGGAGAAGTCTGTCACCAAGGAATCTCAGAACCGGTACTCTAAAGCTGCAAAAGATTGGGGTTGGCGCGAATTTGTGACTCTCACTAGTCTCTTTGATCAAGATTCTGGATTTCTCGTTCAGGATACGGTTGTATTTTCTGCAGAAGTCCTTATCTTGAAGGAGTCATCCATCATTCAAGAATTGTTAGTTGAGGATATTGAGCTAGCAAATGCTGGTCCTCAGCTGGATGAAGCTGTGAAAAGAAGTTCATTTACGTGGAAGGTGGAGAACTTCTTGTCCTTCAAGGAGATAATGGAAACACGGAAAATATTTAGCAAATACTTCCAAGCAGGTGGATGTGAGCTTCGTATTGGTGCGTCATATTCTTTGTAAACTCCTTTGTTTAAATTTTTAACATTGTCTGTGTGCCATGGTTTTGACAACTGGCAGTCTTGTTTCTTCTTTTGCACTGCAGGTGTATATGAATCTTTTGACACTATATGTATTTATTTGGAGAGTGATCAGTCTATTGGCAGTGATCCGGAGAAGAATTTTTGGGTTAAGTACAGGATGGGTATTCTGAACCAGAAAAGTCATTCTAAAACTGTATGGAAGGAGTCTTCCATTTGCACTAAAACTTGGAATAATTCTGTTCTTCAATTCATGAAAGTCTCGGATATGTTGGAATCAGATGCTGGGTTTATTGTACGTGATACAGTTGTCTTTGTCTGTGAAATTTTGGACTGTTGCCCTTGGTTTGACTTTGCTGACCTAGAGGTTAGTATTCACTCTTTTTCTCTATGTAGCTGTTTCTTGTTTGTGGGTTTGTAGGGTGGGGGTATCTGCAACTTCTATCTATGTCTGTGCCTAAATCTGATCTGTGTGAATTTTCCTCTATGGTGGAAGTTTCTTCGATTTTAGCTAGCGTTTGGACATAGATTTGGTTGTAACTTGAAAAGAATAGTTTTGAAAGTTGAAGTTGTGTTTGGACATGCATTTACTTGGAAAAAAGTTTTTTCCCGGACAGTTTATGGAACTTAATTTTTTTTTTCTTTCACAAACTGATTAAATTCCATGAACAAAACAATGTTTCAATTTTTTTCTTTTGAATAACAGCTTTAAAAATCTATGGCCAAATGGGAGCTTAATATGCTAGTAGGAGGCAATATGCAACTCAGTCTGCTCCCACTTTATATGAGTTACAGTAAAAATTGCTAATGTTACATTTTGGGTGTGGGATATTTGCAGCTTGCTAATATTTACAGGAAAGAACTGCATGAAAATCTCTCATTCTGCTCCTTTATTAGTTCATTATATGAGTGGAAGAGAAGAACTGGAAGAAGACTGATAAGAAAAAGGAATAGCTGGAAATAGTGCACGTTGAATAAGATATTTCTTATCCAAGGGTGTGGCTTAGTTGCCAATGAAGTTGGTTGAGAACCATGAAGTCTTAGACAAATACTTGGTGATTGCTTCCTATTTGTCCTAGCCTTGGTGGACAGAGTTTACCTGGTTTTTGTTGTTGTTGGGAGGTGGGAGGTACCCTGTGGAATTAGTCGAGGTCCGCATAAGCTGGCACATACACCATAAAAAAAAAGATTTAAAATGTTTTTTTACTAATGCATTGCCGATGTACAATTGGGGTTCTGCTTGAGATAGTCTTAATTTTATTTGGATTGAGGTCTCAGGTTGAATCTTTTTCTTTGTTCTCTTTCCTATGTCCCTGCTCTTGTTATTCTTTCTTTTTATTAATCTCTTTTCATGTTGTGTTGCATTTATTTTTCAAGTTTTCAGAGTTCTCTCACAAAAAAGTAGATGGTGATTATATTCTTAGATTTAAAATGGAGAAAGACATTATAATATTTTCAAGAAGAAAGGATACTAAATAGTCGAGGGTACTTTCTCTGTCCTACTTTCTAGGACTGCTGAAGCCCGCTTTTCCGGTAGCTTCCGTCGGAATCAAGCCCTTCTCTTCAAGACAACAATAATCACCCACTGTGATTATTGCATATACTGTAGATCGTGGGATGGAGGAGAACAAAATTTACTTCAGTGCAAGCTTCAAATCATTTGATATAACCAGATTCACCGAAAAGTCTGAATGGTACGAATGGGTTGAAAGGAGTTGAAAGATTATATGAAGATCAGTTATGAGCAATAAGTCTATGGAATGGATCTGCTCCTGTCTGAAAGTGGCTTCAAACGAAGGAGATTAGAGATGGAAATTTTTAGAGCATGGAGCAGAGTAGTTCTGTACAAGGAAACAGAATGGATATGGGAAATTTATTAAGCATAATAACTCTAAATAGTGGGGGTAGGTCAGGTTCTATCATTCCTGTGCTCGCATTGACTGCAGGGTGGTTGGGCATTGCATTTAAGATTGAAAGGTTTATTAGATGCCAGAGAAAGGAGGACACATTTAGCTATTGAGTGACGAAGGATGACTACCCTTATGTGAAGGCTGTGCAAGAAAGTAGATGGGGGAGCAGAAATTTAAAAAGGGCTGAGATTAATAGCAGAAAAGGAGACATCCAGAAGACCAAGTTAATGAATATCCAGGAGGAAGGCCTACCCAACAGATGCCTGATAGGATATTGCAGTGAAGATTTGAAGGAAAAACCAATTCTTTCGAATATCAGAAAGTGGGTTTCAGCAAACTGGAAAAAAGTTTTTGGAGTTAATATTTATGAATTGAGCAGCAAGACATTCCTGTTTGAGTTCCACAACCGATACACTGCAGAACAAACAATACAAGGTCAATGGAAGTGGAAGAACAATAGATTCCAGCTTGATTGGTGGAGCCCAACAACAAGATGCATCTCCTCTACCTCTGTGAGAGAAACATGGATTGGAGTGATAGGGATCTCCTTGCATTTGTTGTCCAAGAAGATCTTCAAAGAAATAAGGGACCTATGTATAGGATGGAGCGACGAAAGAAGAAATGGAGCTAAAAAACCCACATGAAATGCGCAAGAATCTTGGTGAAGAACGATGGAAGAAATCTACCGAGGGAGGTGTTCTATTTCTTGCAATGGCATCAAACGTTACTTCCCTATTTGGTGGAGTAAGATTTGAATTATTGCGTTGAAAAGTGGTAGGTCAACTGTTGGAGAAGCAGTTGAAGTTTTCTGCCCAGCTAATGGCCTTACCCAGTAGTCAGGAGCTGCGGGCCATTGCAATATAGTATGAAAACGCTTTTTAGGGATTTTGGTACAACTCAGCACATGGGCTCTGTGCTGACATCTGGAATGTCTAGTGGAAGTGGTCACATGAGCAACATGTGTTTTTCTAAAATGATGAATTGGAATTGGGCTTTTTTCAAAACCCCCAAAACCATCATATTTTAAAGGACCCAGCTACCCAGTCTATGCAACTCAAGTCATTTTTAATGACTTACAAAGAGAAAAGATTGATCATTCAGAAGCCCAGAAAGAACAGGCCCTCGCCGGTGAACAATAGCTATGCACACAATTAAAACAGTCGCACCAGAGTGGAGTACGTATGCGAAGGTTGTCATGATGGTATTCGAAGGTGAAAATAGTGAAATTGGGATGGTTACAAGAAAGGAAATTTACATTGATAGGAATGGTGACAGCAGAAGCACGAAAACAGAGGAGAAGGGTCTAGTACTGCAAAATTCAGAAGAAATTGTTAATTGGGAAGTGGATGAAGCTGAGCCAATTTTGCAGCAACAACAAATTTCCTCTAGGGTGCAACAAAATTTTATCAAATTGGGGAAGATCTCTTGGAATTGATTTCCATGGACATGAAAAGGAGGCCATAAAATTACTTCTTCAGATAGATAGTTGCATACAAGCAAGAAGAATGGAACAAGGCACTGAAGTTAAGAAGAGCAAAATCAAAGGTGCACAAGAGCTTAAAAGTCTGTGTCTCATTTGAGGTAAAGCTCAAAAGTTGAGGGAGTAGGAACAAGAGGAGAAACACCACTCTAGTTGTGGAAGTTTAAACTAGTGTCCTGGAATGTTAGGGGGTTGAACATTAGGGAGAAGGGGAGGACTGTCAAAAGTTTAATTTCTAAATGGAGGGCAGACGCTATTTGTCTCCAAGGAGCGAAACATGAGGGGAATATCACAGAAGTAACAAATCAAATTTGGGGAGGTAGATGGATCAAACATGCATGTCTGGAAGCCAATAGAACTAGAGGTGGAATCATTTTGATGTGGGATGAGAGGGCATGGAAGGGAGTGGTCTTTGAAATAGGACCCTGCTCTATTACTTGTAGATTCAAATCCCAAATCTTGGACTTCAATTGCCACATAACTGGAGTGTATGGCTCCAAACGACTACAAGGAGAGGAAACTTGTATGGGAAGAATTGGGTTTAGTATGGGGATTGTTTGAACGACCTTGTGTACTGTGTGCAAATTTCAATGTCTCTAGGTATATATCGGAGAAGCAAAATTGCAACAATAAAACAAGGGAAGTGAAGGAGTTCTCCGATTTCATAAAGACATGAAATTTGTGGATCTACAACTAGAAAATGCTGCATATACTTGGTTTAAAGGAGATCAGCACGTAGCGGCCTTTAGGATTGATAGAATCTTGTTCTCAAAAGAATGGGATGACAACTTCAATAATCTGAAACAAATGTCCTTGCAAAGTTTGATTTTTCAGATCACATTCCACTAGCCATGATTGGTGGAAGCTGGGAAAGAAATAAAAGTTGTTTCAAGTTCGAAAATTTGTGGCTACAATCAGAAGGTTTTTAGACATTTAAAGACTGGTGGTCATCATTTAGATAGTCAGGAAACCAGGGTATGTGTTGTGCATGCAAACTTAAAGTTGAAGCACAATTTTGAATAGTTGGCAGAAATGGACATAGTAAACGAAGTGCTCACGGAAGAAGAAATAACAACAAAAGTTGCACTCCTATTAGAATATGAGGAACTGATCAAGGAGGGGGAAAATGTATGGAGACTGTGAGAAATATAGGAGAAAAATTATTATTGAATTGTTGTCTCTACATTATTACATTGAGACCCTATTTATAAGTATCATATTAGACTCCTTTTTCAACTAGGATACTGTGATACAATCCTTTTTCAAGTAGGATTCTATATGCTATTCATAATCCTAATTTTATTCTAAGTGGGATTGTGGATGTTATTCTTGTTCCTATTCCTATTCTAACACTTTCCCTCAAGCCAGTGCATACAAGTCATATGTACCTAGCTTGTTACAAATGTAATTAATACGACGATCGATAAAGAGCTTGGTAAGATATCTGCAAGTTGATCACTCGATTTCACAAAGCTGATAATCAATCTCAATGTCTAGTCTTCTCATGAAATACTAAATTTGATGAATAATGCTAGTCAATCTCAATGTGCTTGTGAAATACTGAATTTGATGCATAATGCCGATAAAGCACAAAGTAATAAATTCCTGAATTGCATTGTTGAGCTTCCCAAACCTAGCTTAGAAGATCATTTCATACCATAAAATGGCTTACACAATTGATATATAAGGCTACCAGACTCCCCCTGAGCAAAAAAATCAAGTGGTTGCTCCATATAGATTTCTTCCTTGAGATAGTGACGCGTTTTAAAGTCGTCCGGCGTAGGCCCAAAGCGGACAATATCACTAGCGGGCTGGACCATTATGAGAATGACAATATGAATCAACTCGAAATTGCTCCAAGAAAGTCACTTTAAAACTAGTTGAAACTTGCTCATGCGCTAAATTAGTAGATTTGATAGCTGATAGTGGTCATAAATTGAGAAATAAATTATATCGGTAGGATCAGAATGATGACTGACCCTACTGAGAAAGAGAATTATATGGATAGGATCGGAATGATGGCACGACCCAATACAAATAAGAAAGTAGTCATCGGAAAGATAGCAGGGTGCTTCGCAAATTGAGTATGAAAAAGTAGTTATTGGAAAGATGGCACGGGGCACACAAATCAGATATGAGAAAGTAGTCACTGAAAAGATACATGGTGCTGCACAAATTAGATATGAGAAAATTGTCACCAGAAAATACATAGTGACCTAATTTTTTTTGCTAATGTAATCATTGGCCAGACGGGCAGCATATATGGGTCATAGCCGCCCGCCAGCAGTGGAAGTTCTTTAATTTTCTACCAGGACCATAGAAGCTCTGATACTATGTGAGAAGTATAGGAGAAAAGTTATTATTGAATTGTTGTCTCTACATTATTACATTGAGACCCTATTTATGGATATTATATCGTACTCTTTTTTCAACTAAGATACTGTAATACAATCCTTTTTCAAGTAGGATTCTATATACTATTCCTAATCCTAATCCTATTCTAAGTGGGATTGTATATGTTATTCTTGTTCCTATTCCTATTAGAGGTGGCGTTCGGTTCTTTGGTTCGGTGTTGTTGAAGTTCGGTTCGATTTTTCGGTGTTCGATTTTTTAAAAATGAGCACTATACTTCCCACCAAATTAGGTTGGTTCGCTTCGATTTTTTAAACTTCAATTCGATTTATTTCGGTGTTTTTAAAATGTTTTTTCGGTGCTAATATACGTAAAAATAAAATAAAAAAGATTTCATCCGTATTAAAAGTATGTAATAAAGTACTCCAATATTTTAATATTACATACTTTATAGATAGTTGTAAATTCATAGTAATGCCATCTACAAACAAAAATAATCAACTTACTTAATACAGGGGTTAAATTAGAACATTATTAAGTGCAGAGGACTTACTAACTGATGGGAGCTGCAAATGATTCTTTAAAACCATGCAACTGCTAAACACAACAATCAAGAATACAACAAAAGCACACCATCCAAATGATTTTCTTTCATAATGACTAAAGCTCTATCCAGTGCACTTTCCAGTTTCCAGTTTGCATTTGCAATTTTGCACTTTTCAGTAGATTTTTGTGAATCATCGTAAAGCGGGGGAAAGTGAAAAAACTCAAAAAGGGTTTAGCTTAAAATTGGGCTTGGGTTAAAATAGGGTTGGGCTTGGAATAATATTTAACGAAAAAATTTAGAAGTATTAATATAATAAAACTTTGATTTTTCGGTGCACCGCGGTTTCGAGACCCTTACACCGTGACTCGAACCGAAAAACCAAAGTTTTCTAAAAAAGAACCGAAATAGAACCGAAGAACCGAAAAACCGAATTAATTTGGTTCGGTTCGATTTTCCGGTTTTTTTGCGCACCCCTAATTCCTATTCTAACAGAGAAAATGATCAAGAATACTATGGCTTAAAGGGAAGGAGACAAGAATATTAAGTTCTTCCACAAAATAATAAATTCTCACAAAAGGTACAAGAACATTGATCAATTAATAATACAGGGGGAAGTTACTCAAGAGCCAGCTGAAATTGAAGGAGAAATAATCACTTACTACAAGAAGTTGTATACAGAACCCGTCGAATGGAGACCTACTCAACAATATCCACACTGCCCAATCATTATCGAAGAGGAGAAAATGGCCCTTCAAGGCAGGTTTGAAGAAAATAAACTACTAACATGTCTAAAAGGCCCCTGACCAGATCGTCTTACAATGGATTTTTCATCAAGTGTTGGGATATACTGAAACGGGATATAATAGACACTTTTCAGAACTTCTATGATCAAGAAGTTTTTGAGAAGAGCTCTGATGCTACCTTCATTGCACTTGTACCCAAAAAGAAAGAACTAAAAGAGCTAAGGGATTATAGACTAATCAGTCTTATAGGTAGTTTTATGAAATACTATCTAAAGTACTTGCAAAGAGGTTGAAGGGTGTGATAGACAAACTGGCGGATTCTCAACAAATGGCTTTTATAGAAGAGAGACAAATAATGGATGCAATTTTGATTGCTAATGAAGCAGTAGACTCCAGGCTTAAATTGAAGTAACTTGGCATTCTTTGCGAGTTAGACATAGAAAAGTGTATGGTCAGGTTAACTGGAAGTACCTAATGAAGATCTTAGAAGGGATGGGATTTGGACAAAGTGGTTAAATTGGATCGTGTTTTGCACCTCAATAGTAAACTTTTCTATTCTAATAAATGGGTCCCCAGCAGTTTTTCAGAGCTCTCAAAGAGGGCTCAGGCAAGGTGACCCACTATCACCTTTTCTGTTCTTAATCGCTATGGAGGGCTAAACAATATGATTAAGACAGCTAACACAAGAGGATGGTTTTTGAAAGCCTTTAATGTCTCTAGAGATGGAACAGAAAGTTCGTAATTAACACACTTTCAGTATGCTGATGATACACTCATCTTCTGTGGAGCTGAGGAAGATCAGTTGAAATATTTAAGTGTGATTCTGGTCTTATTTGAAGGGATATCTGGCTTGCTCATAAATTGGAGGAAAAGCTTCATGTATCCCACTAATGAAGTCAATAATATGAATTGTAT
Organism: Solanum sejunctum; assembly: GCA_025642045.1. Classification (NCBI taxonomy): domain Eukaryota; kingdom Viridiplantae; phylum Streptophyta; class Magnoliopsida; order Solanales; family Solanaceae; genus Solanum; species Solanum sejunctum. The sequence continues at coordinate 4,661,054 of JAOTQJ010000096.1, forward strand.
AGCCACAATACTTGGTGGTGAAGTTGGCTCCTTCCCACCAACTTATTTGGGCATGCCTTTGGGAGTAAAATCCAAGTCTATTGAAATTTGGAATGGTGTGATAGAGAAGTGCGAGAAAAAATTAGCTAGACGGAAAACACAATACCTATATATGGGAGGGAGGTTGACCTTGATCAACTCAGTCCTTGATGCTCTGCCAACATACATGATGTCACTGTTTCCTATTCCAGCTGGGGTCTTCAAAAGTTTGGATAGGATGAGAAGGACATTCCTATGGCTAGGTAACAATGAGAGGAAAAAATTTCACCTGGTAAAAATGGAAATCTGTGGCAACTGGGAAAAATGGGGGACTGGGAACAAAGAATATGAATTTCAAACTAAAGCACTCAGAATGAAGTGGTTGTGGAAGTACTTAGTTGAAAGCAGTTGCAGTGGAAAAGAGTGGTAGGTGCCAAATATGAGGCTGAAGATAGTTGGATGACCAAGAATGTGACTACAGCTTATGGGATCAGTTTATGGAGATCCATGAGAGATTTATGGGAGGAAGTCAAGCTCAACTACAAGGTGAAAGTGGGGAATGGGTAACAAGAACAGATTCTGGAAGGAAGAATGGCATGAGTCGGGTAATCTGGAACTCCTTTTTCCAGACGTATATAACCTAGTCCCCTCCCAACAATGGGCCGTTGCAGAGATTTGGACAACACAAGGCTGGAATTCTCATTTCAGGAGACAACTCAACGATTGGGAAGTAATGAGGGTGGTAGAATTTCTCAACACTGTTGGAAATTTCCATGGACTCTATTATGGTGGAAAGGAAGCAGCAAAGGTATATTTAAAGTAGGTGCAGCTTACAGGTTGATGGAGCAACCAAGTCAACAGATTCCTACCTGGCCATGGAGACAAATTAGGAAATGCAGAATTCCGTATAAAGTTTCATGTTTTATATGGCTCCTAGCCATGGAAGCAACTTTGACACAGATAATGTTGTTATGAAAAGGGGGATAACCTTATGTTCTAGGCGTTCTCTACGTGGAGAAACATCAGAAACTGTTGATTATCTTTTTCTACACTGCAAATTTACTCAACAGCCATGGAGGTCATTCTTGAGTCCCAAAGGCATATCCTGGACTATGCCTAGGAGAATTACTGAAGCTCTAAAAAGTTGGGAGGAGGCAAGTGTGCTAGCTAAAGACAGAACTAGATGGAGAATTATCCCTACTTTCAATATGGTGGACAACCTGGAAAGAGAGGAATTCTTGGTGTTTTGAGAGCATAAAGAATAGTATGCAGAAAGTTAATACTTAACTGCATTTTGTTGTTATGTTTTTGGTATAATCAAGTATACTCAAATGAAACTCTCTATAATTGATGTTTTAGACTCAATATCTGGATTTTAGAACAGTGGAGTTGGAGTTCATCTGTATGTACTACTGATGTACTACAGTGATATATTACAAGGTTACCAAGTTAAAAAAAAAGAGAATAGAAGATTGAGTGGCTAATGTCATGCATTTGTGTTCAATATTCAATTTTATTTTCTCTTGAATATGCTTTAGAATTGGTCTTACTAGCACTGACGCTCAGAGTCGAACCTGGTTTGGTGGTTTTTCTTTTTCCTGATATAACCACTTAGTTAGACTAAAATCTAGATTCATATAGGTCCTTCAAAAGGTGAAGTGCTCCCTACCACGGGTTCTCTATTCTCAGGGCACAGAATATGGCAGTTCAAAATATGGACATACTTCAGATGCCTCTTGTCCCAAAAATGAAACTCTCTCCTGTCCATAAACAATGCACAATTGTGATTTGCAAGTCACTGAGTTTTTATTTGATTGTGATTTTTACGGACACTTGTTTCATCTTCTTAACAATAAAATTGTGATTTTAACACGTAATTTTAAGAAATTATGATGTCGTGCTTATCATTCTTTTTGGGCTAATGGGTGTAATGTTTCATATTCTTATCAATTAAAGAAAAGATATGGACATTTCTTGATAAAGTTTTTATTGTTTTTGTGATTTTGATAAAGTTGCATACTCTATGGTTTGTATTATGCAACTTGTGGGATTTTACTGGGTATGTTGTTGTCTATGGTTTGTATTATGCAACTTGTGGGATTTTACTGGGTATGTTGTTGTTGGTTTGTATTGTGCAACTTAAACATAAGCTGTATTCATACTTGCTGCCCAACCTTTAAAGAGAAAGAAAAAAAGAAGAAACACATTCAAGAATAGCTCAAAAGTTGTCTACCAATAGAATTTTTTCACCCTGACTAACAGGACTAATACAATAGAATATGAGTAGCATATATATCAATATATCCGTACTAGCATGTAGGGAAATGCTTAAGATAACAGTTTAAAGAGTACAAAAACTGTCTATTAAAAGTGTTGCATAATGTAAGGCACCGGTGTTTCCAAAATTAGGGTAATTTTGACAGATATAAATTCGTCAGCACCCGGCATATTCTTTGCCTATTTCTTGGTGTAATCTGGAAAATGTATATGAGGTAGACAATCTGATAAATTCCTCAGCTCCTGGCATGCCAAAGAGTTAAGTTTTGCATCCCTATATGCATTTAGCTGCACTATCTTAGCAGTTACAATAAGACTTTGTTATCTTTTTAAAAAGGAAAAATGGTCAAAAATACCTCTGAACTATTTGAAATAGAGCAGAAATACCCCTCCGTCACGTTTTGGTTCAAAAATGCTCCCCCGTTATATTTTTGGCTAAAAAATACCCCTCCATTTAATTTCTGGCTCAAAAATATCCCTCGTCCTAATAGAAATGAAAAAGGGGCAAAAATAATCCTGAACTATTAGAAATGGAACAAAATACCTTTCGTGAGTCTTTGGTTAAAACATTAGCCCTCCATTAAAATCTTACGAGTTATTATTTAAAATACCCCTCTTCTATTAAAAATTCTACCCCAACCCATCTTCAAATCAATTTTTGTTACACTTCTAGTACTCTAGGTTCTTACTATATGAAATTTTTTTTTATTTATAGTTGCAACTGAACTATCTCTTGAAAATGATAACTTATTAGTTAGTGTTACATTGCTAGTATGGGCACAACAATTTCTATACAAGCTTCATATATTCTGATAATTTGAAGAATTGGATCCTATTGAACTCAGGAAATTGATTGAAGAAAGAGGCAACAATTATAAAGAGGATAAATCAATGTTATCATTTAGGGATCAGCTTTTTGACATGAAAAAGCTAGTCTCGTACCTAATATCCGAGGATAAAACCTCTTGGGTTCCTAAATAGGGTTTCACATGGACTGATCATTTGGCGCTTTTTGTTGACATAACATGCATGGTGTCATTTCAATCAGAGAGGGGGTTGTTTTTTTTGCAAAATTTTTAAGGGAGGGATATTTTGAACCGAAATCTAGCCAAGGGGCATTTTTGCTCCATTTATGATAGTTTGGGTATATTTTTAACCCTTTTTTGTTTCCATTAGCGAGGGAGGTATTTTTGTGCCAAAAATTTAATTCAGGGGTATTTTTGACTCAAAATGTAACAGAGGGGTATTTCTGCTCCTTTTCAAATAGTTCGGGGTATTTTCGACCCTTTTCCCTTTTAAAAAAGATAATACAAAGTGGTACTCCCTGTGGTCCATAATAAGTGAATTGTTTGGGTGTGACATCGTTAAGAAAAAATTTTGAAGTCATATTAGAGGCTCTTTCTACTATATCCCTTTTGATTATTTCCAAATTAGTCTCTTAGAAAATGTAAAGAAGTTAAGAACCTCATTTAAGTGAAGGGCACTTATGGAAGAAAGTCCAAACAATTTTCTTGGTCTTTGAATAATTTACTTATTTTGAACAATGAAAAAGGTCCCCAACAATTCATTTAATATGGACTCGAGGGGGTATTAGTTTTTATGCTAAAAAATAATTTTTTAAACGAAGTAGTATTGGTTGGATTCATTAGAATTCTTTTAAGAAAATATATCAATGGTTTTTTTTCTCGATAAGATAACCAAGGTTTTTCTGTTGGATAGACTAAAAAAAGGAGAGTAGGTCAATTATTTGGGAAGAAATGAGTAACAGTTCCTTAAGGCTTACGTGCACTGCATTTTAGTGTTGAAGTTTGGTGTAGTGCAGTGTGTGTGCTTCCCCTCATGTAGGTGATACTTCATCATAGGCACCCAGACACTGAGGCATGTTCTTAGTCATTGATAGGATTGTGCCGAGGAGGTTGCCGCTAAACACAAGCATAGCTAGCAAAGAGACATGTTTATTGTGTAAATATAGGTAGACATGGTAGTGATTCTGAATAGGAAATGAGAAATTTAGTTTCAAGAAAATAGTCAATTTTAATCGGGCATTGAAAATCTGGATCATAACGAAGTTATTTCTTAATTTGATTGACATTATCTTGTTTCATGTTTTAGTTTTAAAAAAAATAAAGTATCTTTTTCATGTTTCACTTAATAGCAGTTTTTTTTTTTTCATTTATCCAATGTATTTGTGTTTGTAGTTATTTTTGTTGCATTACTTATCTATCTTTAATTTCTCTTCATTTTTGCGTTTTTTTTCACTAAAGCATGCTTTTCAGTGACTTTCTTTGCCTAGAGTGCTAGCAGATTTTGCTACTTCCCTAGGCATTTTGCTTTCGACAATGCTGACGAGTATTATAAGTTCTTATTAATCACAATTTTTTTGTTATCATAGACTTGAAATATTGAGGGTAATGGGGTTGGGTGAGTTGTATTTACAGGTATCTTTTGTACCTGCATGCATAATTAGTTACATTTTTACTTTTTTTTCTTTGTTAGAAGCATCTTGAGATCTACGGAGTATTTGAGGAGGAAGCTCTAGAAAAGATTTAACACATTAAAATGACAACTTGGGGAAAATTCAAGTCTGTTGTGGTTCAGCAGAGAGTGTGTGTGTGTACTTTTGGGGGGTGGGGTGGGGTGTAACATTCTTTTCCAAGTGTTGATATGGATTATCATATAAGAGTGTTTTGCAGAACAAATTGTCTGATCTTTCTAAACTGTCATCCCAAAGAATGGAGAATAGGACCTATCCAACCTTGATGCAGATTGTCACCCAAGTGAAATTACCACCAGAGAGATGGGAGTCAATAAGCTCAAGATCTTGTATAAAATCCAAGACCTCTTGCATTGCTGATGTGATTCTTGTGCTATCTCATCCTTCCCATGAATCCAGTGACATAAAAATGCCCTGCTACAGATCATGGAAGTTTTCAAAGTCCTCTGACTGCTGCAAAGTTAAAACTAGAGACCTCATCTGTGGATCTTTTGGAGCGCAGATGAAATTACGCACAAATCTAAATTCATTATTGAAACTTTTATTAATTTTTAAAATATGATTATTTTGGAAGATACTGATCATTCTTTATGATATTAGCATAATTATTTAATATAAGTATTTTTGAGGACCTAATAATAAATAATATTTCTTTATTTTTTGAAGTAGAAGTATCTTTGCTAGCATCCTGTAGACGCAAAAGATAGTACTAGGATATTATATTTGAGCTTAGAAAAAATGAATATGGCCTCCTTTAACAAAGGTGGCTATTTTTGAACCAGGGAGCAATTAACTGCAATTTTTTTTTGGGGGGGTGGGGGCTGGGTGGGTTATGTACAGGTGTTACATTGAACTAACTTTACGGATACAAGAGACTTCTAGCCTTGATATAGATTGATACAGAGTTGATGAACCATCAAAGCATCTTTGATTCCGTTCTGTCTATAAGAGCCTCCTCTAGGATCATCTGCCAAATGGTTTTGATGGCATCACCAATTTTGCGGCATCTCTCTCCTTCAAAAGGTTCCTTAATATTGTAAGGCGTAGCTGAAGAGAGATGGACACATGCGCCACAAATCAAAAGCCAGTGTGCAACGAGGAACAAGTGGTGGTTATTTTCAAAAGAGACCAAGTTAAACTGTTAACTCTCAACTATTTAAGCCGTAATCTCATCAGTCCTAGCTCACCTCAGTGATTATTTACTTCATTGTATGTCCCAAAGTCTCCTCACTTGCTCTAGAGAAGGCTTCTACTGAAGAAAAGTTTCTGCTATTAGTTTACTCTATTCTGCTTCTTCAGAATCTGTTTTTTGTGTTGTATGCTTCTGTTCTTTTATCTAATGACCAAATGACCCCTGCTTATTAGTTGCGGCGTTACTTGTGACTTGGTCTGACAGTGTTTAATTGCATGCTTCTACAACTCTTTTCCCATGGATATTAGCTGCTAGTAGAATATTTATTTCTATGATCTCAATTTCTCTCTTGTTTCTTCAAATTTTTCTAGGTGTTGGCTTCTGAGGATGATCAAGATGCTCTGACAACTGACCCTGATGAACTCATTGACTCAGAAGATAGTGAAGGGATCAGTGACGAAGAAGATATCTTCAGAAATCTTCTCTCTGGAGCTGGGTTTCACCTCACATATGGGGATAATCCATCGCAGCCACAGGTCACTCTAAGGGAAAAACTCCTTATGGATGCCGGTGCAATAGCTGGGTTCTTGACTGGACTTCGTGTGTATCTTGATGACCCTGCTAAAGTAAAGCGTCTACTCCTTCCTACTAATATATCTGGTTGTAGTGATGGAAAGAAGGTAAATAAGAATGACAAATCTTCCCCCAGCTTGATGAACTTGCTGATGGGGGTAAAAGTGTTGCAGCAAGCGATTGTTGATTTACTGTTGGATATTATGGTTGAATGTTGCCAACCTTCAGAAGGAAGTTCGAGTAGTGGGTCATCTGAAGTGAATCCTAAAGATTTTCCACATGGAGATGGAGCAGGTACTCAATTGGGGTCTGATAGAGTTAATGGTGCAAATGAACCTTTGCAACTTTACGCCCATGATAGACTGGATGTGGTGACAGATGAGAACATGAATTCATCTGCTGTTCAGAGCTCAGATATTGATGGGATTAATGCTCCTGAAAGGACATTCAATGGGAAGCCTATGCATCCGCAACCGCCAGAAACATCTGCTGGCAGTTCATCTGAAAATCCTTCCGTTTGCACTAAGGTACAACTTCTATCTTCCTGTTGAAGTTTTCTGGTTTGGTATGTCTGGTTACATAGACCATTCAAAAGAATCTTCAATTTCAGACCAAATGGCCGGAGCAATCTGAGGAGCTTCTTGGACTGATAGTGAACTCCCTAAGAGCACTTGATGGAGCTGTTCCACAAGGTTGTCCTGAGCCAAGGAGGAGGCCACAGTCAGCCGAAAAGATAGCCCTTGTATTGGATAAAGCTCCGAAGCATCTACAGCCAGACCTAGTTGCTTTGGTTCCAAAATTGGTTGAGCACTCGGAACATCCACTTGCTGCTTATGCGCTTCTGGAGCGACTGAAGAAACCAGATGCTGAACCTGCATTAATGATTCCAGTAAGAGAATTTCTCTTAATTATCCTTCGCTACTTCCAAGCATACTTGAAAACATTTGTACCTACACATTATTTTTACACATATATTGTCGGGGATCGTTTGCTAGGATGTACAAGAATAATGTTGAATATAGTGTCTTCGTAATGCTTGCATTGTTTATTATGCATTGTTTGGTTTGGTATATTGAAAATATCATACATTGCATACGTTTTATAAAAAAATATTTATTTACAAAGATACCCTCCACAATATGGTGAAAAAGATGTAAAAAATGGTTTCGAGGGACAATTGAGTCTTTAATCATGCTAATGGAGGCATTAAATCTTGTCGCATTACTAAGACAATGGATTTCCATGTATTAGTATACACTCCATAATACATAATAAAGTGTATATCTAATGCAAGTATTAGTTATACATATGTGGAGAAAGCGTTCCAAACAAAGTACTACTAATACACAAAGCTAATGCATGCATTATGTTTTCTAATACTCTACCAAATGACCCCTTAGAATATGTATAGGAATAGGAACATGAATAATATATAGAAACCTATTTTGAAAAAAATTGTAATATAGTGTCTATAAATAGGGTTTCATTGGAACTATGTAGATACAAAATTCAATATTGTTTTTTTCCTTTATTTCTTACATGTCATTAGAGCTTTGGTGAGAAATGTTGGCGAAAGAAAACAAAGTCACGGTCACTGTGCCTCGATTTTGGTTTTCCATCATCTTCTTCTTCTATCGGGGTCATGCTAAATCAACACCACCACAAGGTCCTTCACTTTCCAACAGCCAAACCCCAGTCAACCGCTCTGGCAATCAACCTCGCATGTGCTTCTCAAAAGCTTGTCAACTCCGGCGAGATCTGACCACACGCCGGTGTGTGAGCCTGTTCTAGTCAGTTTTCCAGTTTCCAGCAACTTTCTTGTTCAAGATCTACTTGTCTCTTGATCCTGAGATGACCCATACAGTTTATACCAAATTCTGAGCACTTTTCGGTGTGGAAATCACTATTCCGACGACTTCAGTACTATTTCCAGCTATTCCAACCTGTTTCCAACCACTTTTTCGGCAGATCATTTTTTCAGTAGGGTCCCCACTCACTGACCCACCCATATAATATCTTCTGATTTTGACCACTTTTTGGTGGTTAGATCTAATTTTCCGGTGACAAAATCAAGTTTTTTTTCCCAGATCTGTCAACGGGTTATATTTTTTTAGATTTTGGGCACAAAATTCTGATTTCACAAGATGTTTTCCAGCATTTCCAGACTAATAATTTCGACAGACTGAAGTATTTTCTAGGTATTGAGGTTGCTTGCTTCAGATCAAGTATTGCTATTTTTAACACAATTATGCCGTAGACTTTCTTGAGGATACATGAATGATGGGATGTAGACCCATTTGACATCCTTATGAATCCAAATGCTAAACTCCCGCCAAGATAGGCAGAGCTGCATAGTGATCCTGGAAGATATAGGGGTTTGGTTTGAAGTTGAATTATCTCATCGTGACTAGACCTGACATCTCTTTTATGTGAGTGTTGTAAGTTAGTGGCAACTTCCATCTTATTGTGATAGTCATTGGGATGAAGTTCGTATTCTGCAACATATAAAGTCAATTCCAGGTAAATGACTACTCTTCGAGGATCTAGGCTGGATATGCAAACACTGATTGGGCAGAATCACCATTTGATAGACTTTCTACTTCCAGATATTGTGTTTTAATAGGAGGTAATTTGGTGTCCTAGAAGAGTAAGGGGGTTGCTTGATCTAGTGCAGAAGAAGCTGAGTATTGAGTAATGGCGGTTGCAACTTGTGAGCTAGTTTGGACCAACCAGTTTTGGATCAAGCGGCCCTTCATATCACATCAAATGTAGTATATCATGAGAAGACTAAACATATTGAGATTGACTGTCACTATGTCAAAAAAAAGATACTCTCAGAAGATATTGTTACAAAATTTGTTAAGTCGATGATCAACTTGTAGATATCTTCACCAAGTACCTCATCAAACCTTGTATCAATTACATTTATAACAGACTTGGTACATATAACTTGTATGCACTAGCTTGAGGAGGGGTGTTAGAACAGTAATAGGAACATGAATAATATGTAGAATCCTACTCGAAAAAGGATTGTAATATTTTGTGTATAAATAGGGTCTCCGTGTAATAATATAGATGCACAATTTAGTAATATTTTTTTCTTTTATTTCTTACATATACATTTAGCATTTAGCTTTTATGAAGTGACATTTTAGCAATCTGATGGCTTTAAGTATTAACCTCTCAGGTCTTTGGTGCACTCGGGCAGTTGGAGTGTAGCAGTGATGTGTGGGAACGCGTCCTTTTCCAGTCATTTGATCTTTTATTGGATTCCATTGATGAACCTCTTGCAGCAACTGTTGACTTCATATTCAAGGCTGCCCTTCATTGTCAACATCTTCCAGAAGCAGTATGCATGAAATTTGGTTTTATATATTTTGGTTCTTGTTTGGAACCCTACTACAAGTGTAATATTTTGATATTTCTGCAGGTCAGAGCTGTACGTATCCGGCTAAAAAAACTAGGAAACGAAGTCTCCCCATGTGTTCTTGATTATTTGAGCCAAACTGTAAATAGCTGTGCAGATGTTGCTGAAGCTATTCTAAGAGATATTGATTGTGAGAATGATTCTGATGACAGCCTGGCTGTACCATGTGGGATTTTCTTATTTGGTGAAAATTGTCTTACTTCTGAAAGACCACCTGAAGTGGATGGGCAAGCTTTCGTTTCTGCTCATCATTTTGCCGATATTTATATACTTATTGAGATGTTATCAATTCCATGTCTTGCCATTGAAGCTTCCCAAACATTTGAGAGAACTGTAGCTCGAGGGGCCATTGTGGCTCAGTCTGTAGCCATGGTCCTGGAAAGACGTTTCACCCGGAGATTAAATTTGACCTCTCAATATGTAGAAAATTTTCCGCATACTGATGGGATTGTGGAAGGGGAAACTATTGAGCAATTGACAGCCCAACGAGATGATTTTACATCAACTCTTGGTCTTGCCGAGACATTGGCACTCTCTAGAGATCCACGTGTAAAAGGTTTTGTAAAGTTCCTTTACACCATATTGTTTAAGTGGTATGCTGATGAGTCTTACCGATTGAGGATACTCAAGAGGCTTGTTGATCGTGTTACCAGTGCAAGAGAAAGTGCTTGTGATGTAGATCTAGATTTGGAGATATTGATAACCTTGATATGTGAGGAGCAGGAAATTGTTAGACCAGTCCTAAGCATGATGAGAGAGGTCGCTGAACTTGCCAATGTTGATCGTGCTGCACTTTGGCATCAACTTTGTGCTATTGAAGATGAAGTTATGCGCATTCGTGAGGAAAGGAAAGTGGAGAATGCCACTGTGGCTAAAGAAAAATCTATCATGTCCCAAAAGCTTAACGAATTGGAGGCTACTAATAACCGGCTCAAGGTATCTTGGTCATTATTGTTTCTATTTTTGGGATTCTACTTTTCAAAGCAAGCTTGTTTGAAAGAATATCTCATTCGTTTTCTGGTGATTTTGATTTGTCAAACATTGAACATCAGTCTGAAATGAGGATTGAGATGGATCGTTTTGCTCGGGAAAGAAAGGAACTCGCGGAACAGATACAAGAAGTTGAGAGTCAACTTGATTGGCTACGGTCTGAGCGGGATGAGAAAATTGCTAAGCTGACTGCAGAAAAAAGAGCTATTCAAGATCGTTTGCATGATGCCGAGGCACAACTTTCCCAACTGAAATCACGGAAACGTGATGAATTGAAGGTATGCAGTCCGTCATTATTTAGCGTGTATTATTGTTTATGCTGAACCTTTGAGTTATACAGCTTCAAACCTCTATGAGCTTTAGTTCATTCAGTCTTTCCAATTTTTTCCACTGCTAACATTATTATTCTTCTATCTCATCTTTTTGTTGCTTCCTGTTTATAATTTTTGCTTTCTCTGCAGAAAGCTCTTATTCTGTCTATTGATTATGTTATCAACTGTGCTGTGCATTCCTGGTCATTTTATTAACAAATTTATACTCCCTCCCATTTCAATTTGTTTGTCGAATTTTGACTTGGCATGTAGTCTAAGAAAGTAAAGAATAAGCTAAAGATATGTATACTGTTCCAAATGCCTTTTAATTTTGTGGTTTTAAACATGCCATGTGGAAAGTTAGAGTTCTTTTTGAAATGGACTAAAAAAGAATAGTAAGACAAATAAATTAAAGCGAAGGGATTATTTACCTAACAACAACAATATACCTAGTGTAACCTCACAAGTGATTTCTATGGAAGGTAGTGTGCACACAGACCCTACCCCCTCTTGGGAGGTAGAGAGGTGGTTTCCAATTGACGCTCAGCTCAAATAAAAGCATTACAAGTAAATTTCCTAAACGAGTTGAAAATATCTTTGAAGCTTGACATTCACGGTGTCATTTCACCAGATTTTTTATCCACACAAGTCAACTTATCATAAAATATTGAGGGTCTGATGCTAAAACTTACCTTAATTAGAGTCAGGTTTTTGGTCTTGCCAATTTCTGATAAAGACTCTGAATCAGACCATGTGGCATTCTTATTAGTCTATCAATTTTGATTTTGCTACTCTTTTAATGTCATAGCCTTGTTACCTCCACAAGAGTTTTAAGTTGCACCTAGCCCTCAAAAGTCAAACCATGTAGTTAATTATGTCAAAAACCTATCATGTTCAATCAAATAATAGGATCATTATTCTATGCTAATGTATTTATAATAAATTACTTCATCTGGCCCAATTTGGTTGACACTCTTTCATTTCTTGTCTGGCCCAGAAAGATCAACATCTTTTTATATTTAGATGCTATTTTATTTTTTTATTTCCCATTTTGCTGTTAACATAACTTGATATAGAGATCCCAGTAAAAAAGAAAGTTTTTCAAGGTTTTTCTATAATAGTGTAAGGGCCAGTTTGTGCACCTTGACTAGTCTACTTGGATACCTGCTATATCTCCGGCCAGCATAGCTATTAGGTAATTCAACCCACTATGATTTGGGCAAATGGGATGAAAATGTTCTTTTCTGTCTTTGGTAGGATTTTAACCTTGGTTTCCAATATTTTCACCCATCGGTTAATAGGCCATACCCCCTTTTGTACAACTTTTGCAAGGGTTCTTTTAATGTTATAGTATTTGCCTTGTGTTTTCTTTTTTTTCTTAGACTCCATAAGTAGTCAAAAAATGCCAAACAATTAAGAACAATGGATTATTGCTTTTTTGCAACCAAATAAAGTTTTTTGCCTTGGTGGTTATGTAGGATCCAGCTATTTGATTATATTTAATTATCTTCGAGTTTAACAAGGATATGACCCTAGATAGGAGGGTATGGAGGATACGTATTAAGGTAGAAAGTTAGTAGGCAATGTAGTGTTGTCTTGCTTAGGGTGGCTCGTGTTTGCGTTGGTACTAATTGTATTATTGTAGTTCTTGTTGTTTTGTTGTTATCATTGTTTATTATTGTTGTTTATGGTGATTTGATTATCACGTTTTATTGTTGTTTTGGCTCGTCTAGTAGACCTTTGCACTATTTCCTTGTTATTTGCTATATTCTCTTCATTGTCTCCTTCTCTATACTGGAATTCGTTGCACTTGAGCCGAGGGTCTTCTAGAAATAGTCTCTCTACCTCCATAGGGTAGTGGTAAAGTCTGCGTACATTCTATCATCCCCAAACCTCACTTGTGGGATTTCAATGGGTATGTTGTTGTATCTTTAAGTGCCTCGAGGGTCACTTTTTTGGAACTGCTGAAAGGTTCAACCTAGTTCTTGAAGGATTGGAAATATTCAAATACTTCTGACATTTGTGCGTGTAATAGTTGCAAATGGAAGTTCTTATGTGTTAAATTTGTATGAATGTTTTCGTTTGGGGTTCTCCATATGGATTCACACATGGAAATGTTTTCTCTTTGCCTGACTGATAAACTATCGATCTTGCAGAAAGTGATGAAGGAGAAAAATGCTCTTGCAGAAAGGTTAAAGAATGCTGAAGCTGCACGGAAAAGATTCGATGAGGAATTGAAAAGATATGCCACAGAAAAAGTGACTAGAGAAGAATTACGAAAATCACTTGAGGATGAAGTACGCCGGTTGACCCAAACAGTTGGGCAAACGGAAGAGGAGAAACGGGAAAAGGAGGAGCAGGTTGCTCGCTGTGAAGCTTTTATCGATGGAATGGAATCCAAGCTGGAGGCTTGCGAGGTTTTTGCTCTTGCTATTTCTTTTTCTATTTCCTGAAATCTTGTCTTTTGCCTTCATTATGGTGGTGGTTTAAAATCTTTATGCCGTCAAAAAGTAAGGAAAAAGGATATTTCCTTGCTTGGTCGAATATCACAAAATATTTAAAAATGAAAAATAGATATATTAGGCAAAGTAGCCATCATAGTGTTTATTTAACTCCTCCCAGATGAAGGATATATATTTGATCATTCAGAGTATTGTTTCTTTCTTCACTTTTATTAAGAGGGCAGATCATTTTCTTGTTGAGCCACATATATAAATTACCGGTAGGGTTCATTTTTATCTGTTTTTAACTCTTTTTGATGTAGTAGATTTCATTAATAGGCATCAAGAAGTTGCAATGCAAAAAAATTACAGCAAAAGAAGGGGCTGCGATCCACACACACAAAAAAACCCACCTTGAATAGCATTACTGATGGCAGCTGACCGAACTTCTCTGAAAGAAAAGTTGAGGGCTAGTCCACGGCCTGCTATGGGCTGGGGTGGTCTAGCATTTTCAGAGTACTTTCGCATGAAAGGAAGGACTGGGTTAGGTGTTCATGTCTGTATCCTGCTAGGCCTGGTTCAGGTGTTTTGAGTCTATATAAGAGTACTGAATTTTTGTTGGTTTTTCGGACGTGCCTTTCTTACTTTCACTTTCTCCGAAAGGTCTCACGAGAGTGTAAAAGCTCGCACAGCTGTGGATTTTTTTAAATTCGTTTTGGTCTTCTATTTTTATTAGAAACTTTATATTAGTCAAAATAGGAAACAATAAAAATGCTAGTAGCTTTTTCTTCAGATAAGTAGATTTAAGGCAAATTCTAATAATTTGACGATTTAATCTTTTTCCTTCTAGTTTTTTGGCTTTATCTCTTTCTTCTTTCTTCCACCTCATTATTGATCATTGTTACTGTACAAATTTGGCTCAATTTTGGTGCATCTTGTGACTGTATTTCCATAGAGCTTACTATGATAAACATTAGGTCTCAAAACTGATTCTTTTTGTTTCTTGCTTCATTTCAGCAATACATCCGTCAGCTCGAAGCATCACTTCAGGAAGAAATGTCTCGGCATGCCCCACTGTATGGAGCTGGCTTGGAAGCTTTATCAATGAATGAGCTGGAGACATTGTCACGGATTCATGAAGAAGGACTCAGACAGATCCACGTTATCCAACAGCGCAATGGAAGTCCAGCTGGTAGTCCTCTAGTAAGCCCCCATAATCTTCCACCCACTCATGCGTTGTTTCCTGCTCCGCCACCAATGGCTGTTGGACTGCCCCCATCTCTTGTTCCAAATGGTGTTGGGATCCACAGCAATGGCCATGCAAATGGTTCAATTGGGCCCTGGTTCAATCATTCTTGATTCTAGGTCTAGGATGACCCATGTTATGATCAAAGTGTTTAGGTGTCTCATCCTCGGTCCTTGGAGCTTGGTCGGAGAGCAATGTGTAGGCAGTCGTTTGGTCTCTCTCTCTCTCTCTTTTTTTTTTTTTATAATTTTAATTTTCAAGTTTCTTGGCATCGGCTGGTTGCACTTTGGGAGAAAAATGGTAATTCAATGGCATCAACAGTTGAAATGGCACATCCATTCATGGTTTTAACTTTTTGATCACATCATTCAAAATGCATTAGAAAGTTTTGATACAGTTTGTCTCGTATTCTCAGAAACTCCCGATGATCCTCATTCGTGCCTATCAAAATAATTGGAAAAAGTCTGGCAGATACCCTTATTATTTTTAATTTGCATACGCTTATAGGGTTTTAGTCTTACGGTTGACCTCCTTTCCTTCTTGCTGCTGTGCCTATTTCTGAATTAATGTGTCTATGATCAACGTTGCATTTTCCTTTTTTCGCTTTCCAGATTGTACTATTTTGGTTGATCCGTTTCCTCAAGTTACAGTTACGAGTTAGGTATGGAGGAAAATATTTTTTGATTTTGTCATGCATTTTCTCTGAAAAAACTACTTCAAAATATGGGGTGAATGACTGTCTTAGTGATAGTATATAGCAAGTTTCATAAATGATATGTCAACACGTCTCATTTTTATCCCTACTCTTGCACCCATAGTCTTCATCCTTGCCACAGCTCCATCTGCCGGAGCATTTATGTACGAATGTTTTCAGGATGTTTTCTGCTTGCATGTTTAACACGCAAAATAAATCACACTTTTCTTTTTTTAATTAAAATATTTTTTGCTTACTAAGGTACACATGGTAAGACAGTTTTTGCTTTAGACCTTGAGGTTAAACGAATAGCACCTGACCCTTAACGTTAACCGAGCATTATGAATGTAACCAAATTATTTCTGTATTATATTAACGTTATCTAAGCATCACAAAATGTTTTTAGGAGGAAACATATGAGATATTTAATGATATTTATGCAGAATTGATCGACGTTTTTGTTGCAAAATATCATTGTTTTGAAACTTTACTGGAACTAATACAAAGTTGAGTGATTCCCTAATTAAGTAGAATAATTTAGTAACTTAATGAAATTGAAACAAAGTTCGAGTGTTGTTTTAGTCATAAAAATAATTTAGGAACTTAATAAAAGTTGAGTGCCCATATATGTATAACTACCCTAGTGTTGTCACTTAGACTTAATAGAAAGATCATTTGTGTGTTGTTTTCGTTGTCACCTAGAATACTTATTTTTGGCTAGCAAGACTAATAAAAAATGATTCCGATATTGGTGACTCCAATGACAACAACAAAACTCAATTTAACTTTCAAGCATATAGATTAGGCTTGTTCACAACTTGGTTTGATTTGATTTTGGTTATTGTCAGTTTGAAATTTGAAATTTTGATTTTCTTTAAGTTTGCATTCAAATTCGATCTATTCTAGGTCTAATTTGATTCATCTTTTATTATTTTAATTTGGTTTCACAAATCGATTTGTTTGATTTTGAAATTTCAACCACTATTTTCATTACAAGTTAGAGCAAACATAATCAAAACTTAGGATATTTTAGAATAGCAGTTTAAATAATCAAGACATTAAGCGAAAGATTATATAAACTTACAAGCAATAATAGCATATAAATGACGAAAGCTTGGCAACTTGCGCAAGCATACAAATAATCCAATAATACATTACACAAATCAAAACAATCCAACATATTGCAACCTGCAAGCAACCAAATTAGTGTAATAATAGAGTTTGCATATTTAGACGGTGCAATAGTTGTGATACAACCACTAAAAACAACATTATAGACATAAAGTAACAGTACAGGTCAAAGAATGCAACTCTTGACTACCTAGTTTTGCACTTTAAGAAAAGCTCTGAAGATTTCTAGTATCCAGATTTCAGTATTAATATTTGTTAAGTTCCAGGAAATGATACCATAAATTGAGTAGCCACAATGGCTCAAAACTCGAGAGTAGTGTACTATTTAGCAATAAATATAGAACAGCAGGCAGCAGAAGCAACAGTAAGTAACATTCATCTCCTTTCAAACCATCTCACTAAGTGAAAAGACAAGGCAAACATCAAAATTACAAATTTTAGAAAATAGTGTAATACTGAAAAAGTAGAAAACCATCATCACACCAACTTAGCTGGCCAACACAAGATCCAACCATTGCAAGGAATAATAATCAAACAAGACACAAAAATATCGGAACTTCCCACAAAATAGCGAACATAGCTGGAAATAGATTATTCCATCTACTTGACAATTTGACAATACTGAACCCACACAAGCGTTTTCACTATTAAGAAGTCAATGAACTCCTAATAGATCATGTATACACCATTCAATACTAATAAAAGATTCCCACAGTAGAAATGAAAAAGGCTAACACCATCACGAGCCATCTTACTAAGACTAGAAAATCTAGGTGAATTCACCTTTGGATAATAAAATATCAAACTCAACTATCACGATCCGATTTCTCAAGCCCTGATGGCACCTCTCAACCCACAGGCAAGTAGGCCTATCCCAGAGCACGAAATCATCGCGGGCTATCCAGAGGAAGACAACTACAATAAGTGAAAGTTGTCACAATAAGGATAAGAGATACAAAATACTGAAGAAAATGATATACCGAAACCCACTCCAAGACCTGAATCAATCAGTATTAAAGCTTCTAATGCACAAAACAAGGGTACAAGGCTTCTTCAAAAATACAAATAACATAATCTCTGAATACAAAATAAAGGTAAGTCCAAATACAATGAGATGAAAATTGGCAACTCCGGACACTAGGAGCTCACCATAATCTCTGAAACCATTAGCCTGCTCTACAAGAAAGGAAGTCAATAGTGGGGACTTGTACTACAATCTGCAGGGGGCAAAAGTGTAGTATAAGTACCAAATAAATGGTACTTAGCAAGCATGTGCCGTCTGAGCTTCTCAAATAAAGCAAATATAAACAATATGAAAATAAGGTAGGTATATTGCACTAGTAATGGAATAATGGCCAAGATAACACCAAATCAAGTATACGAGGTGATGAGGAGAAGAGAAGAACGTACCCGGGAGAATCAAGTCTACTATCTGCTAGCATGAACAAAGACTAAGTAATCTACACAATAAGAGAACAAGTGGCCAAAAACACCAAGGGTCCTCTAACAACCGAAAACTTAGGGGCTAGACCAACCCAGCCTAAAGGGATACATACTCAATATAACGGAATAAGTTATTATACAAGAAAATAACATAGGAAAAAGTAGGTATAGACAAACAATAACCAACTGACATCCCATTCCACCAGCGATATAATCAGCTAGCAGAACCCTGATCGGCACTCCATACTACTAGGGGACCAAGCAACAAACAATATATTAGTGATGGAAATGCATGTGAATACAATGCATGATACCTCCCTGCCACGTATGACCATAAGTGTTCTATGACCTACTCCAACCCAGCTAGTAAGGTAGAATTTGTGGTGCCCTGCATCTGATATAATGTCTCCTCAGTCAGGAGTCCAACGAGGTCTCAATAAATTTATACGACCTGCCTAGGCCCACACCAGGGCTTATTATAATCAAGGCCTAAGTCGGTGATACAAGAGGAATAATATTATCCATAATGTAAAAAGGGCATTGAAATGCCGGCTAATCAAATCATAAAAACTAAGATCATCCCAAATGCCTCCCATAATCTCAAGTAGAAAGGAGAACATCCCCGATGACTCAAAAGTATCACATCCAAAAAAAAAGACATGATCCAAGTGGTATGGAATCTCAGTAAAAATCCAGTTAAGGAATTTATTAGATATCTACCATATAAAGCCAATCTAAATCAACACGATGTTCGTGGCATGAAAACCATTTCCTCACTCTCTCTCAGTGCATAATTGATGAGTCAATACATGATCAGGATCATACCACAAAAATAGTATGAATAAGCAACCAATAAAATGCATGCCATCCCAGTATCCGAACAAATCACACAAAAACTAGGGAAGTGAACCTCTACCAGTGTAAAGGCAATGGTTGAGAAAACTATCCTATGGACCATCATCTAAGGATACAATTAAGGAGTTCCAAGTGGTTAAAAACAAATAATGAAGTGGGATCTATCTCACTAATTATTTCCTGTACCAACTCCATAACTGAAGTCCTCAATTAAGCTAGCTAACAAATCTATAGCCATAGTACATCACCCGACAATAAGGCTTTATTCTCTAACCAAGAATAGAATACAAATAAGTCAAACCCATGGCGATGACG
>JAOTQJ010000096.1:4702383-4722196 GCA_025642045.1 Solanum sejunctum
ACTTGAGCACATGGTCTATTATATGTATTTGATACCTGATCAGGCGGTGAGACCGCATTACTCTATGTATGACATGACTATTAGGCGACAGGACCGCAACGGTGACCTTGTCAGCCCGCATTAGTGTATATATATATGTGTGCATATGTGCTGTTTGTACATTCTGGGAGCTGCTGCAGTTGAGGATAGGGCATAAAAACAGAGGAAACTTTGCCAAAATTTTTGTAGAATTCTTAGACTTGAAGTTGTGGTT
This sequence comes from Solanum sejunctum, assembly GCA_025642045.1. NCBI lineage: Eukaryota > Viridiplantae > Streptophyta > Magnoliopsida > Solanales > Solanaceae > Solanum > Solanum sejunctum. Next base: position 4,702,637 of record JAOTQJ010000096.1, read on the forward strand.
TTGCGAGTTAATATTGGTTTAAGTGCCTAGTCGGCACGAGTCATGGCCCCAGGGTTGGGCTGTGACAACACTTCAGTGGTTATTATGTAGGTTAGAGCTCAAGATAATATTTTTATTCTTTTTTTAGTAAGCATCAACTTTCTAGAATATTTCATTCACTTTCTATAAGTAATATACAATGTATAGAAGCACATGAGCCTAAGCTTCAAGTAAGAAGCATCAATATTGTCCAATAAATAATAAGGTCGAGCATTTGTCTACATCCCATACCTTTGGTAAGGAATTCATGCCTAGACTTGCAAGTCAAGGCTATTGATTCGGAAGATGAGAGCATTTCAAAAGATAGCCTCCAATAGGATTTCTTCACTGTTTGCTTAGTGGAGAAATTCATTGATTTGTCATATCCATTAAAATTATTTGTGCAATCCAATAGCAATCTCAAAGAGAATTATGAGATGACTTATAGCCATCTCCTCGACCGGAGGAAATCCATACCAATCTGCACCATACTTGCTCAATTTGCGAGCAATATCTTTGGATAACATATGAACACTTACTATGACGTGTATGTTTTATTGGATTCGGATGCCACTCTATCTTTCATTACTCCATTTGTTGCTAATAGGATTCATGTGTGCCCAAATTATTATATGAACCCTTTGAGGTATGTACCCCTACTGGTGAGTACAAGTGAGGAGAATAAATTCCTGAACCACAGAGTGCGTGATGTTGCATAGTCCCTAAAATTAAAACTGAAAATATCATCATGAGAGATATGAGACTTCTTTCTGTGAGGTCATTTGTATTGGGTAGACTAATGCTATTAGGAAAAAGCCTAAGGCTGAAAAGATGCAAACCAAAATCCAAATATTTAAATATGCATACTTTAAAATTGAGAAAGAAAAAGCTATGCAGAAGCAGAATAAGAATTTGACATTTTCTAGTGTAATCTCAATAGCAAGTGATATTGAGATTAGAACTAAACCGCCCATTGAGTTTGTTTCAAAGATTTGACACTTACTTTGAAGGGAAAAAACAAGCATTTATTGAGATGTGTATCAGGAGAATTATCACCTGGTCGTGTTTCAGCTTTTATGGGTCCATCTAGTGCTGGAAAGACAAAATTTCTTTTTGTGTTGACTGGGAAGGCTGCTGGGTGTTCCATGATCGATTTGATTCTCATAAATGGGAAGCTTGAACCAATGCAGTCGTACAAGAAAATCATTGGCTTTGTACCTCAAGATGACATTGTACATTTAACTGTGGAGGAGAATCTTTGGTTTAGTGCTCGGTGCAGGTATGCCATTGTAGTTCTGTTAGTACGGATCTATGCATTCATATATATCTTGTTTACATGGTATTCTTTTTTTTTTGGAAACTGTTAACACAAGCATGGCATTCGTTTGCTTCATACGTTTCATGGCTTAATCAATCATCAGTCTACATTTTGGTATCTATGTGATATTGAGTGTTCATAAATCATGCCACACAAGTTCTTTTAACGACTGTGTGCTTACAAAGACACTCGTCTCATGTATTCAAAAAAGAAGAATTCGTCTCCGGGAACATTAAAGCAAATATTTGAACAATGAAATTTTACGTTCAATAGTTTGAGTCTCCAAATAGTAACTTACATATTTGGACTTAGATTATATACATCTACTAGCTTAGACTTTAGAGTAAATTGCATGTTCAAGCCTTCCTCAGTCCTTAGTGGAATTGAGATCGAGTCCGCATTACAACATTTGCTGCTTCTGAATTTAGCACGCTAGTGTTGTTAATGAGTTCAATAAATGGATGCGTTATAAAAATGAAGCTAAATGTGAGGGAAAACTCATGATTAAGCACAAATGATAGTTATTGCAACTCATGAGATAATTTTATTGCCGATGGAGCAAGGACTTTGTGGAAAGAAATACACAGAAAGTACCAAGTTCCACTAGTTTTGAAAAAAGTAAACAGAAATTTTAAAAAACTGTAAAATCAGAGCACACTCTTATCCACAAGAACATATGTAAAAACAACATACAAAAGTGGTAGGTGAAATGTATTATTTCCTTTTACAACATAAATCAAATATAACTTTTCCATATTTCTCTCTCAATAAAATCATCATAATTGATAACATAATTCTTCAAGTCAAATACTATTAAAAATTGCAAGAACTTTCACTTGTTAATCTTGGAGAGAAATAATATATGCATCAAAATTCATTGTCACGACCCATGCCTAGGTACTAGACGTGAAACGGAGAATGGGTAACTCGAAGAAACAAATGACATTAATTAAAAAAGGAGCGGGACTAAGAGAAGTCTTCCATATAGATAGCCATAGGTAGTCAAGCTCAATAATACAAAACATCTCAATATCCAACAACATCTCTACTAGTAGATGGGGTGGGTGCCAAGATATCTCTCGGGCTCACCCTCATAGATAAGTGTCCAAAATATAAGATAAAGTCTCAATATAAACTTGAAAGAAAATAGATATCATCCTCGGGTCTGAGGTCTCACCAAGAGCTAACTTCTAACGATCTGACTAGCCATGGGAGGGGGGGAGGGGAGGATGATCAACGGGGGGCACCAGTCCCTACATGATAACATCATGTAGGTATAGAGTATGATTTAGTACTTGAAATATACTAAGTATGTGGGGTGCAATGCAACAAAAGAGATATGCCATAAAATCAAGACACATTGTCATAACCAATAGGTATAAACTTAATATGAAATAGATGTTCAATGCCTTACACAAATATGCATGAGAATGCCAAATAAACCACCCACACACATTACGGTATAACTTTTTTTGAGAGTGTAATCAATATCCCTACCTTGGACATAGCCTTTTTGGTAGGTAGTATAAGATGTCCTTTGCCTTACGATACCATCTTTTCGGTAGGAATTATACGGTGCACTTACCTTATGATACAATTTTTCGGTAAGAGAGATGTCCTTGGATTACAATATAATCTTTTCAGTAGGACAGATGTCCTTACCTTACGATACAATCTCTTTGGTAGGATAGATGTCCTTACCTTACAATGCAATCTTTTCGGTAGGAGAGATCTCCTTACCTTATGATACAATCTTTTTGGTAGGAGTCTTGAATTGTTCTACCTTATGGCATGGCCTTTTCGGTAGGTACCATAAGAATAGCTTACCAAACCTTCACATTAAAGTATCAAGAAGGGCTTCATATCATTCATTACATTCTCATGAGCTTATAGCATGTGTATTATCCCTTTTACATTCTTAACATTCATAATTTATATATCTTACAATAGAACATTCATCAACATAGAAGTTTATCAACAACTTGGAAATTCTTGTCATGTAATTTCATCAAACACATGGTGGGTTCATGACGCTTATTTAGGATAATACAATTCAAGAGTATAACAAGGAGTAAATCATTTCAATTCATCCCACCATTATTATAGTAAAACTCTCATTTTGGGTATCTTGAAATTCATCTTAAATTTTGCAATAGTTCATAGTTTTCATGGTTCACATCATGCAAAACATCAATAGATATAAATCAACTCATGGTATGAGATTAATAGATATTCATTCATAATCAATCAATACTTGATAAAATCCAACATAATTTACATTCATGATTCAAAATAAGTAATACCCATGAGTAATACAATTTAAAATTATGCAATTTTCATACAATGAGAGGTTGGGCTCCATGGGTGAAAGGACCCATGGATGAAGACCCACATACCTTAAACATGGATTTTCTTGGGACAAAGTTAGGAAAGGCTTAAAGTTTGAAATGAGTTCTTGAGTCCCAAGATTGAGTTTGAAATCCTTGAGCTTGAATAAGAGATTTGATAAAGTCTTTCAGAGGTTTTAGAGGTGGGTTTTGTGAATTTTAGTGTTGAAAAAATGGCTATGTATGGAAGATTCCATGTTTAAATAGGCATTGGACTATTACCCCAATGTCCTTAGATGAAATAAGAAAACTAGGAAAATTTTGCACCTGTCCAGGCCCCTGCGCCTGACAAATTATACTACTGCGCGCCCAAGCTACGACACTCTCTAGAATTTGTAAATTAGAGAAAATTATTTTTTGCTACGGATCTTCTAAAATCCTGGTTATACCCATTTCTTACTCATTTTTATCCTCTGATCAAGAATATTAAGTTGAATTTCTAAAATCACGTATGGACTTTGAGATATATGGAAAGTACATTATGGGCATTTCGAAGCACATGAGGGGTTTTCATTCATAATCGATTAAAACTTTGCAAATGATATTAGGTTCTTTCTTTTTACAAAAAAACTTGATGAAACATTTAAAGTACAAACATCAAATAAAAATCTGCATCAAAATCTTAAAATTCAATAATCACATTAAAGAAAGATGAATACGAGGTTAAAAAGACAAACAAGAAAAAACAACCTGGAGAGAAGGTTTTGGCTAAGAATCTAGCTTATTAAATTTTAGAAAATAAAGTTGAAAATAGTAAAAAAAAAAAGAAGAAAACTTAGAAAAAATAAATAACCAACAATAGTATATCAACTTTACCTGATGATTTAAAATATTTAGTGCATTGATTATGCACAAAACTTAAATTCATTACAAAATAAAGAGCAGTGATTGGTAAGTAGTGAAAGATTGTATTTTTCTTTTTAAGAAAAAGCTTATTTCATTAAGGCAGGCCTGCCCATATGTATTTAAACTTGGATTAGATATTAGTATAATATTTTATTGGATTAACTTTTAGGAAAGAGTTAATAAAAAAGTGATGAAAATCCTTTAAGAATAATAACATATTCGATAAAATTTTATAGATTAGGTCTAGAGAGGATAGAGTGAACCTAGACTCCTCTCAATATCCTCACTCTCCATTTTCTCCAAGTTTCTATTTTGATGGCTAATACATGGAATAAGTTAGATTTAATGACTGAACAATAATAACATATTTTATAAAATTCTATAGAGTAGGTCTAGAGAGGATAGAATATACATAGACCTTACGACTACCTCATAGAGGGAGGAGACTCCTCTCCATTTTCTCTCTCTCCATTTTCTCCAAGTTTCTATTTTAATAGCTAAAACATGAAATAAGTTAGATTGAATGACTGAAATTTAATTGATCAAACACTTCTCTGTTGAAGTTTAGTTTGAATAAAATTATCATTAAGTAATTTAAATGAATAGTATGTCTTCTATTGAAGTTGTGTGCTATTTGAATAAAAGGGTATGTCCTTTCACTCTTTGGGATCACCAATTCTATTTAAGTCTTCTTCTATCCAAAGAAATGACTCATCGAAACTTTTGCAGATTTTGATCATAACTTTACAAAATATTTTGTCATCAACATTATCCAAAATATCAAGTTCAAGTATTGTTTTCCAATAGGATTTCTTCACTGTTTGCTTAGTGGAGAAATTCATTGGTTTATGATATCCACAAAAATTATTTATGCAATCCCATAGCAATCTCAAAGAGAATTGAAACCTACTCAACTGTTTTTCCTCTTTTGGCTATTCGGAAGTACTAGTAATTAACTCCTACTCCTTTTCTTTCTTTTATTTTCTATTTGAACCATCTTTTGTAATATTTTCATGAATTTGTTAAGTATATTTTTTATTGAATTCTTTCATACTTTTGAGAGTTAATACCTACTGTGTTATTTTCCCTTGTTTGGATACTATGAATGAAGTCCTACTCTTTATCTTTTTTCCTATTTGTGCAAGCATTTGTGATATTTTTTGGTATATTCATTACGTCTTTTAATGCTCTGATTTTATTTTATTTTGATACTCAACACCTACCTCCTATTTATCCATTTGTGTCATCTTTTATAATGTTTCCTTAAATCTTTTGTAGACAATTGACTGATTCTAGCTATAAAAAAATAATTAACCAACTCAATTCGAGTATGCATATAAAATTGATAAAATGAATTAAGAAAATATAATATTTATTAATTTTTGGCCTCAGTTCACACATTTGTAAGTTACATCTTACCTTGGACGTTTATAAAAAGTATCAGACCAATTGAGATCCAACATAATACTTAAAAGGGATAATCTCAACAACACTGTATAAAAAACAAGACAAAAGAAATAACAGCATACCCAAGCATAATACGATGTATTAATGGGACCACTTACCATTGAGAAAATGAGATGTATTAATGGTGTTTCTAATCGCAAGTCTACTTGATTTGAATTCCAATTTGTTTAACAGAGATTCTAAACCAGTTGCATGCTTACAAACCGACAAGTGCCCTCACAGAAATTTTATCTAAAGAAATTGCTCATTTCTTGCCGATTAAGACAATTTTAGTACTGAAGATTATTCCAACTTATATATATGAGAGTTGGTAAGGTTGCATGGAGTACTATTGTCCATTATTTTGGATCATGGTACTCAATTTATCACTAACTTTTGGAAGAAATACCAAAGAGATCTCGGTGCCAAAGTGAAACTCAAGAGGCACTTACCAAAATCCAAAACCACGACTTTTGAATTAATTTAGCCTCTATATTTGTTCCAAAAAGCTCTAACCAAATCATGATCTTATTTTCACATACTTCTCAATATCCCAAACGTCACCTTGCTCAGGGTTGGTTTGCTTTAAATGTCCATTTCTTCTCTATAAGTTATGGTAATTCCATACTGCTCCTAAAGGGAGATAGACTTAGGCACAAAGTTGCATTTTTAGTTGTTTTCGGTGACAGAGTTTGACTTTAATCAATATTTGGAATTTGGAAGCTAGGGTCAAAATTTTTCTAGTTCTAGTTGGTGAAACTAATGCTAGAAATGGTATCATCATAATTTTTGGAGTTAACGAGAGAAGTCATGGTATTTTGAGTTTTAGACTAGTTTATTGGATTTGCATTGGTAATTGTATGAGGAGATCACAAAATCAAATTCTGATTATTCCTTTGAGTTTAGATCGCTATTTTTTATATGGATACATGTTAGGTTTGTGAAATTTTGATTTTGGATGAGTTTCAAGGGTTCGTTCCAAATTTGAAAATTGTTTAGGCATTGCTAGTACAAAGTTTTCTGGTGCAGGTGAAAATCTTCTCCTCATTCCCGGGGTATGGTATAGCTGTTCTATGCATTCATGTAAAGATCTCCATATTCGCAGAGTGCTAGATAGTTGTACATTGTTCTTTCTATCCATTCACGGAGTGGCCCCCCCGTGTTCGCGGTGGTCTTTGGCCATTCACTTCTACGCATTCACGGAACTTCTTTTGTGTTCACAGAGTGCAATTACCCAATATATTATTAAGAATCAGGGAGCCTCCATTTTTACTCCATTTTCAAACACTCCAAGCTTTTTATGTGATTTTTTGACGAGGAGTTTAATTATTGGGAATCTTTTGGGTAAGTGTTTCTAACATCATTTTGGTCAATTTCCATGGTTATTATCTAGTTTTTTTCTTGAATTACATGATTTTAGATGTTAAAAGTTGCAGACTTTTGGTCTATGATTCTGAAACTTTAAATGGTGATTTCTTATTTGATTTGAACTCGATTTTAGTTGGATTTTCACCCATGGACTCCATTTTCGTGTAGAAACTGATTTTAAAGTCAATTTTTGGATTTGAGAAATTTGAATTTTAGCCCTAATTTTGACCATTTCTCCTAAGCCTAATTCATTACAATATGAGTAACAAAATGCATCTCATTGATGCGTAATATCTATTTTTGATGGTGATTGATAGATTTGGGGATCATTTGGAGGATTAAGTTGATTGAAAGCTTGTTTGAGTCCATTTTTGGCATCGAGATAGGTTTGTCTAACCTTTTCGGGACTAGATTTGAGTTATTGGACATGTTCATGAAATAATTGAAAGATGTAAATTGATTCATGCGAAATTGGATTAATATGATAGAATTGTGATGAAAATGTGATACCGATTATGTCAAAATTTGAGTAATTTGTGATTCTATATGTAAATTGTGATGAAATTCTTCAGAACTGAGATATGTTGGATATTAACATTATAAAATGAGACTTGTGATACCATTTAGGAGAGTTATGTGGTAAATTAATGATAATTGTGACACCATTGAGATATACGAGCATATTTTGGAATTTGAAGAGTTCAATTTCATTGCTGATGAGAGGGTAATGATATAAGAATTATTGGTGGCCTTGTGGTTATAGTTGATGCACTTCACATAGCCTTGTGATGTTATTTTTATTTTGCACATTATGATCATGCCATATTGCATATATATGCTCGTATTTCATATTATGGCATTGATATGTATATATCACATATTGCATCTTTGAGATTAATATCTACATAACTGAAATTTAATTGATCAAACACTTAAAGCATGGATATAAGTACTCACCCGAAGGCATATGAAAAGCTATTATAATGTTTAACATTCCCCTTCTCCAGCGAACTTGGAACCTATTTTGATCATGTTTTAAATTTAGGAGGGGTTGGAAAAAGTCAAGAATGCCCCTTGTGAAAAATTGAAAAATTTCTCTTGGACATACCAAGTCCACGTCATGAACTTGGTCATTTTTGGGGTTTTTGTCAAAATACTTTCAATCGAGTTTTCTAATCCCGTTGAAAATATTAGAATCCCAGTTAAGTGCAAATCAACGACAAGTTCGCGATGGAGACATGTCGCGCACTTATCTGGAATTGCATTTTTGCATCAAAAAATTATTTTTCGATCTAGTTGCTCTAAAATCAACCAAAACCATTTCCCCAAATGATTTTTTATGTTTTCTGAAATTTCGGCCTCGAATTTGCAAAAATAGTTTTGTGGAACATCTAAACATGTATAAGTAAAGCAAATTTCTACAGGTTTATTATGGAACCCCCTTCAACTACCGATAGTCAATACACATCCAAAAAGTCCCATCTTTCTTATGCACAAACAAGATATGAGATCCCTGGGGAGAAATACTCGGACATATGTACCCTAGATCTAGTAGACTCTGAAGCTGTCATCTGAGCTCCTTAAGCTCTATAAGATCCATCTGGTACAGAGGATTAGTGATGGGCTTAGTTGCTAGTTCAACCTCAATCGCAAAATCAACCTGCCGCTTAGGTGGTAACCCTTGCGAATCTACTAGAAAAACATCAGGAAACTCACATACAACAGGCACAAACTCCACAGTAGGAGTCTCATTTGTCACGCCACACACATGAGCTAAATAAGCTAGACACCCTTCAGATATCAATCTTTGTGCCTGAAAGTATGATATAATAACCATCAGTACCTGACTCGCAGTCCTTCGCCAAACCACTAGAAATATCTCCGATATCACAAAGATGACAGTCTTGGCATAACAATATAAAATAGCATTATATGGGTCCAATCAATCCATACCCAAAATAAAGCCAAAGTCCAATATATAAAGTAATATCAAATCAGTGCAGGTATCAAAACTCTGAAAGTAACTGTACAACCTTTGCAAATCTAATCAACTACAAGTGAATCCCCTTCTAGGATTGATACCGAAACCTGAGAGGATAGAGGCTCATGAGTGACTCCTAGGAGGGAAACATAATACACAATCACATAAGAGAATATATAGATCAAATACATCTGAAGCTGGTTGTTGGCATACAGTAATCGTACCTATGATGGCCTCATTAGAAGCATCAGCCTTGGCCTATGCTGGCACGACATAAAAGTGGCCTTAATAACCTCTCTCTTAAACATCACTGCCACTCCCAGCTATACCACCCCTGATGGGCCCTTGAGAACCCTATTGATAACCCTTTTAGTCCCTATACTGATTGTCCTAGTAGCCAACACTACTTGTCCCTATACTGATCATCCCGACGATCATATCCTAATCCCTGCCCCTGCCCCTGCCACCTGGTGAAAGAGCTGACCTTGTGGGCTATGGTGCAGCAAGTGTTGCTCTATGCTTTGGATAATATCTGAGCCAATTATCTGGTGCCCTGCACCCAAAACAACCTGATACAGCCTTGTCTCTGTGGTCGTAGTTGTACTGCCCCAATCTAGCTATCTTAGAAGCTTGACTACTAGCAACGTATGACCTAACTAGTAGTAAAGAAACTAAATCACTCTCACTTTATCTGAGCCTAACGGGGTAAGAGGAACCACCCCTACTAGAAGTACCTTAGTCCAGATAGGCACCCTTAGAAGCCTGTAGTTGTGCGTAGCATAATATTTGTGCAGACAAGATTTAAGAACTTGCCTAGTATTACAGAATTTAGGTCCTACTGAGTCATAATATGCTGTAAGTTCTAGTGGCTTGTATGAATATCACAATGCACAACGTACAGATAATGCCTCTAGATCTTGAGCACATATACTTCCATCGCCAACTCTAGATCATGCATGGGGTAGTTACAGTTTTAGGCCAAAAATATCAACAGGGAAGGTTAGAATAGGAGTAGTACTTAGCAATTCCTTTGTCCTCTAAAAAACTAGCCTCATAGTTATTGAAGCCCACAAAAGGCACACCATGGAAGTCAATCGAGTCGATAAAGCAGCAATAGTTAAAAATCCCTCAATAAACCCTTTGTAATACCTTGCCAACCCAACTAAACTTCAAATCCTTGACACTAAACTAGGCCTAGGCTAGCCACATGTCGCCTCGACCTTAGTTGAGGGACTGTCTCCACCTACATGCAAAGGTGTATTTCCCTAGAGCTACACTGGTCAGGATCAGTAAACAACTCTCTTGCATCTGGTGTGATTGATGAGAAGTGTTAATCCTTGTAAATTGGACTAGTAGACTTGAGTCTACAGAATTAAACCTCAGATAGGCCATGAAGAGATGGGAACCAAATTATGTATATGATTTTCTTGCTACTTTAGAGCGTTCCTGCAATGCTTCAAATTCTGCTCAAATATAAAGAACCGATGACATCACCTAGACACTCAGAGTAAAGTCTCATAAAGTTAAAGCTTGAGGTTTCCCACACATGATTACATATCTTTCCTCTATGTAAAGAAGGACAAGTTACTTTTTGTATACCTCAATTTAAATGTTATATATTTAAAGGCTTTTGGGTGGAAGTACCCATAGTTAAATGCTATACCATCAAAGCATTAACGGAGGGCATATTAGAATAGTCAAGGCCTAAGGGCTAGGGTAGACCACTGGCCGTGTCATACCTTATCCTAGTGAAAGCATGGAAATTCCCTGGACTGAAAACTAGCTCATACCCTAGGTTAAAGGACAAGTTGTAGTCTAGGTTATAGGCCAGGATAAGGTATACATAGTGGGTAGAAGTCCCAATTAGATGGTTAGGTCAAAATCATTGTTATGCATAAATAGTTTGTTCACAAGCTCCATCCAAACTTGACACCCAAACTATAATGACTTGGTTGGTCATTTTTGGCATTATCAAGGAAAATTTCTATTTTGAACCTTTCATAAATTCTTTTGGGCCTATTTTTAACTATTTGAATGGTTGTAATTGAAATCCTGAGTTCTAAAATTTGAAAATATGAATTTTAACTTTTTATGTGGCTTAAATTATTGAAAAAGTAAGTTTTTGTGTCATTCTGAGTTTTAGCGGTCAGATTTGGGATCTGTCAATTCTATTAGCTCTGGAATGTTGACAAAAAACTGAAGGAGGTTGTGAGTTTGACATTGGTTTTGGAGTTTGAAAGTCAGGATTGGAATTTGATAGTTTCATTAGTTCTGGATAGTGAAACTAACACTAAAAATGATCTCGGAATAATTTTTGGAGTTGTCGAGGGCAGTTGCGATATTTTGAGTTTTGAACTAGTTTTATCGACTTGCATTGGTAAATGTGGTGAGGAGGAAACAAAAATGATTTTTGATGATTTTTTTGAGTCCAAATCACTATTTCTGGTTTGTATACATATTTAGTTAGTGAAATTCATAATTAGGATGAGTTCTGGGAGTCCATTCGAGTAGGGAAATTGGACATAGCATTGTGGTTTGCTATATCTAGTGTAGGCATATTTTTTCTCTGCCTTCGTGTAGAATTCTCCACATTCATGGGTGTGTGAGTCTGCTGAGCTCCACGTTCGTTGGACAATTTTAAACTCGTAAAACACCATTTTCGATCCATTTTTGAACTTCTAAGATTTTTGGGGTGATTTTGAAGAAAAATTGTGTAAAGTTTTATTGGGTAAGTGTTTTAACACTAAATTAATTAACTTCTATGAGTTTTATCTTGATTTTATATTTGATTTCATAAAATTAAACACCCAAAATTGGGAATTTCTAGACTAAGTTTTCCAAACTTATCTATAAATTTCTTATTCAATTCAAGCTTGATTTTAATGGGATCTTCATCCATAAACTCTAGTTTTCCTGTAGAATTTGATTTCGAAATTTATTCCAAATTTGAGACTTTCAAATTTTAGCAATAATTTTGACAATTTTTCCCTAAGCCTAAATTATGCCAATATGGGTATCAAAAAGCTTCTTTTGATAAATAGTATCGATTATTTATAGTGGTTGATCGAATTAGGGGATTGATTTGAGGACTTGAATTGATTGAAAGCTTGTCCAAGTGCAATTTTAGCGTTGAGGTAGGTTTGACTAACCTTTTAGGATGATTTGAGTTATTGATCTTGTTGATATGATAATCATGAGAATTAGATGGATAATTGTGTATTTGAGTTGATGTGTTTGAACGAGGATGGAAAAGTGATCCTGGTTGAGCAAGATCATGGTATAATTTGATTTTATTGATCATCTGAGATGAGTTATAATGAAATGATGAGCACTTGGAATAGAATGTGACTAAATGAGACATATGAGACCCATTGGGACGATCAGGTATGTTATTATTGATATACTTGTATTGTTGGGACTAGTTAGGTTCGGTTGCATCGTTAGATGTGTATTTTTGGGATGAGATACATCCTGGATCATTGTCATGCATGCATATTTGGGATGAGATAGGTCCAATATCATTGTCATTCTTTCATATTTAGAATGAGTTAGGTCCGACAATATTGATATTCTTGCATACTTGGGGGAGTATGATATGATATTATTGACACTCTTGATTATGATAAAATTATGATGATCTAAAATATGATGACGGTTTGGGCATTAGTTGTTACATGTGATATTACTCCTTGAGTATATATGATCATTATTCATTTCATGCATTTATATTTTTGTGGTTATCCTATTCTACATGTCTATAGGCATATTTGGGTTGCACTGTTGATTTAAATCTATTGTATATGGCTTGTAATATCCCTTAATTTGGTAGGAGGCAAAGGTATTATGATTCATATTGGTACCAGCTCCTTAACTCGGGCTGGAGGCAATGGTGAAATTCATACTTTATATGCCTTGACCAAAGGTAGTTGGCATCATATTATTACTTGACCACGGGTAGGTGGCAAGATTGTGGCATTCAACTATTCCTTGACCATGGGCAGGTTGAACATTTGTGGCATTCTGATAACACTTAACCACGAGCAAGTGGCAAAGGCTATGACACCCTTGGTATTTTGATTGATGAGTTGTGCATTATATTTTCCATTGTGGTACTATGGTATCATGAAATCTTATGGATATCTTAGTTCATCGTCATCATCCACTACAACAAATTTGATTATCAAGGACAAATGATTTCATCACTGATTTGTCATATTTTGTCACTAAAGATCTTGTGTGATGAAAAAAATTCATCAATCAATCGTCTCTAAATGTGGGTCGCTAAAAGTATACAAAGATGATTTAGTGTTTGGTCACCAAAAAGGGTATATTAGCTACAAAATGAAAAATTATCCCTAAATGCATAATTATTTGTGACAAATATATTTGTCATAAAAAGTGTAATTTTTGTAGTTGATTGAAACAACCCCCAAAAGTGCCCGAAAATGTACCTTGAAATGCCTAGAATTTTAAATTCCATATACCTCAAAATTTGTGGGCGATATCAAAAATCTGACTTCATATTCTTGTTCAGGGGGTCAAAATTAGGGGAAAAAGGATCTAATCATAATTTTAGAGCAATCGAATCACAATTTTAAATTTCCAAAGTTTCAATTTCTAGAATCGGTCCGCGACAGTTCCATGACGCGAAACGTTCGTGGACATGTGTAAACTTGGTCTCCACGATAGGTCCACCATGTGGACCTGTATAAATTCTGCCCAGTTATTTTTCTTGCGGTTCAAGACTTTTATGTCTTGGACCTAAGTGTTCCCAAACGTGAATATACCTTTACTTCGCCATTTTTCACCCTTATATCATTAAATTCATTCCCCAATACTCACAGAAATACTTAGCCATAGTTTTTACTCCCAAATTCAAGTCTCAAAACACTCATCCAGAACTAAGGATTTTCTACAAGTTTCAAATCTCCATTTTCAATCTTCATCAAGAGCTTCTTTCAAAGCTAAGGTATGTGGGCTTCAACCATTGGGTCCTTTCACCCATGGTGTCCTAACCTCTTTTCTACTCAATTTGCATGATTTTAAAATTGATTTTACAATTTGGTTAACTAGTATGAACATGTCTATGAACTATGTAAAAGCTATGTAAAGTTGTGACTATTTTGCTATGATTTGAGCTATAAATCTTTGATCTATTGTAAGATTTGAAGAGGGGTTTTGATGTATGTTTCTTGAGGGTATTGCAAGGTGTTGAATGATGGTTTTACAATGGATTTTCTTGCATGATATCATCTCTATATTTCATGGTTTTATACTAGTATTACACACTATCAAAGTATTTGATAAAATGTTCGAATATGATTTCTTGAGGAATTGAAGGTCCAAAGCATGAGATATGATATGATTGATGTTATGATGATGAAAGACATTTATATATATGATATAATCTATATAAAGTGTTGCATTAGACCATGCCTGATTCGGGCGGATTAAGAGCCCGGATAACCTCGTCAGGGGGTTTGTACCTTGATAACTGAGGTGGGGGTTTGTACTCATCAACTATGTGAGGGGTTTGTACTTTGCCACCAGGGTGATAAGGTGAAATTGTCATCAACCATGTGAGGGGTTTGCACCATACTACGAGGATGATGGGGCTGATACCATCATCAACCAACTAAGGGGTTTGTACTTTGGAAATCTAGCTTGGTCTCTTCTACACATATGATATCATATATGAGTATGAGTTACTTAAACATGTTTTATTTGAGCATTGGTCGTTCATGCCATATTGTTATATGATGTCTATTGCCTATTGTTGTGCATTTTGACTATGATGCCTATCTCGTGTTGCATTGCATCTTACACACTTGGTATATTCAAACATACTAAAGCATACTCTTATGTACATGATATCACCTTGTAGGAACCAGTGCCCAAGTTGATCATCATCCTCCACGTAGCTAGTTCGGTACTACTCAAGCTAGTTGGTGAATTCTCCACTTTGGGGACCTTATTCTATGTTGTTCTTATTATGTATTGAGACACTCTTCTTTATGTTCTACTTTGGCTATGAGGGTGAGCCCAATTGTTTGTCTTGGCCCCCACTCTTATCTAAGTATTAGAGATGTTTATTGGACATGTTATGTATCTATGATATGAGCTTTGACTTTTTTGTCTCTTGATTGTGATGTTATGCAAGATTTCCCCTTAGCCCATTTGCCTCTATTTTTACTCTTTACATCTTTTATATGCTTGCATGATCAATGATGTGCAATGATAAGTTAAGAATTCATCATGTCACATTTAGGCCATCGGCTTGGGTCATGATAAACTTGGTATCAGAGCACTAGGTTGATAGATCCTTGGAGTCTAACACATCGCGTTGATTAGAGTACTATTCATGGTTGTGAAGCATGCCATGACTATGAACATGAGGCTATAAGACATTTTAGGAAATGTTTCCCTTATTCATGTCATAAGTCCTGTTATAGAGATGTGGTAAGTTTCCCTCCCCCCCAACGATTGTTCTCTAATATTCTAGATTATGCTAAACACTAGAGGAAGAAGAGCCTAAACCCCTGAGTAGGAACCTACCAATAGTGAGCTTCGGGATGCTCTAACTATGCTTGCCAAGTTGTGGCTCACCAAGTCAATCAAGGGGTTGAAGCCTCTCATGCTACTACCCCAGGAGATAGGGTAAGGGATATAATGAGGATGGATCCTCTGGTGTTCTACGGGTCAAAGGTGGATGATGATCCACAATAGTTTATTGATAAGGTCTACAAGATCTTGAATATCATGGGTGTTAGGCTGAATGAAAAGACGGATTTAGCAACATACCAACTCAAAGGGGTAGCCCAAAAATAGTATGACCAATGGAAGGATGAGAAGGAAAATGGAAATGTGGTGCTTTGGGAGGAGTTCAAATTGGCTTTCCTTAATCGATTCTTCCCTCTTAAGCTTAGGAAGGCTAAATTGGTAGAGTTTATGAACTTGAAATAGGGTTCTATGAGTGTGAGGGAGTATGCCCTCACGTTTAACCAACTTTCAAGGTATGCTTCTCATTTGGTGGTCAATCCTAGTTCTAGGATGAATAAGTTCATAATGGGGGTCTCTAACTTAGTAAGTGAAGAATGTCGATCTGCCATGCTAATTAGTGACATGGACTTATCTCGGTTGATGACCTATGCCAAGAAAATGGAGGAGGAGAAATTGAGGAAGAGAAGGGGGTATGAGGCCAAGAGGACCCAATTTGAGGGTAAATTCCAAAAGGGTGCTAGATTTCATCAAGGACAAGGATCTTCTCATGCTACTAATACGGGTTTACCAATGACTTCCCTAGACCTCAAGGTTTTGGTAGTGTGGTTCCTATTAATTTGTTCCCTAAATATAGAAAGAGACATGGAGGCCCATGTTTGATAGGTTCTAATGCATGATTTAAATATGGAGAACTTGGTCACAAAAAGGTGAATTGTCCAAGAAATTGTGCCAAAGGATGGGGTACAAATGCGGTTCTATTGGGTAGAGGTGGTCCTCAAGGTGATGCCATGAGGTACAATCAATTTTATGCTCTACATGAGAGGTAAGGGGTTAGTGAGGTTCTCGATGTTATCACCAGTATGTTGAAAATCTTTGACTTTGATGTATATGCTTTGATTGATCCGGGTACCACTCTTCTTTTGTCACTCGTTTTGTTACCCAAAAGCTCCACATTGACTTCGAGTTACTAGGAAAGCTTATATGAGTTGCCCTAGTTTCCTTTTGCATAAGTTGTTTCCTTGTGATCTTGGTGAATTAGACATGGTAAATTTTAATGTCTTTCTTGGAATGGATTGGTTGTATGCCTACTATGCTTCTATTAATTGTAGAACCCATAGGGTCAAATTTCAATTTCCTAATGAACCCATCCTTGAGAGGGAAAGTCAAGATGTGGTGGTCAACGTAGGTTCATATTGTGCATTAAAGCCTGTAAGTTGATCTCTAAGGTTTGTCTTTACCATCTTATGAGAGTTAGGAATGTGGAGTCTAAAGTCCTTCCCATAGAGTCAATTCCGATTGTAAAAGAGTTCCTTGATATCTTCCCAAATGACGTTCCCAGTGTCCCTCCCGAAAGAGAGACAGATTTTGGCTTAGATCTTCTTCCTGAAACTCAGCTGATTTCTATTTCCCCTTACTGTATGGCACCGACGGAGTTGAAGGATTTACAGGAAGAATTGAAGGATTTGCTGGAGAAAGAGATTTATTAGGCCTAGCCAATCACCTTTGGGTGCACCATTTTTTTTGTAAAGAAGAAGGAAGGGTCACTTAGAATGTGCATTGACTACCGACAAATTAATAGGGTTACTATAAAGAATAGATATACTCTTCCAAGGATTAATGATTTATTTGACCAATTGCAAGGGACTAGCTTTATCTCTAAGATTGATCTTCACTCCGGATATCATCAAGTAAGGGTGAGGGAGTGTGAAATTCCCAAGATGACCATCTAGACTAGATATGGGCATTATAGTTTGTTGTCATGTCATTTGGATTGACCAATGCACCGGCCATCTTCATGGACCTAATGAATATGGTCTTCAAACCCTACCTTGATTCCTTTTTTATTGTTTTCATTGATGATATTATCTATTCACATAGTAAGGAGGAGCATATTGGGCATTTGAGGGTTGTGTTGCGAAGATTGGGGGAGGAAAAATTATTTGCCAAATATGACAAGTGTGAATTTTGGTTGAAGGAAGTTGCATTTTTGGATTATGTGGTGTTGGGGGATGTATTAAGGTGGATCCTAAGAAGACCGATATGATTAGAAATTGGCCTAGACCTTTGACCCTGTCGGATATTAGGAGTTTCTTGGGCCTACCTGGTTATTATAGAAGGTTTGTCAATGGGTTCTCCTCATTGATTCCCCTATGACAAAATTGACTCCAAAGAAGGTTAAGTTTGTGTGGACCGATGAGTGTGAGAGGAGCTTCCAAACATTGAAAGACAAATTTTGTGTCCGCTCATATATTGTCACTATCGGATGGTCTTCAGGGATTTGTGGTATATTATGATGCTTCCCCGGGTTAGTTTTAGTTGTGTGTTGATGCAAACTGGTAAAGTCATCGCTTATGCTTCTAGACAACTCAAGGTACATGAACAAAACTACCCTACCCATGATCTAGAGTTAGCCACGGTTGTGTTTGCATTAAAGATTTGGCATCACTACTTGTATGGGGTGAATGTTGATATGTTCACAGATCACAAGAGCCTCCAATATGTCCACTCAAACAGATCTCAACTTAAGACAAAGAAGGTGACTGGAACTTCTTAAGGCCTATGACATGAGTGTGAATTACCATCCCAGTAAGGCAAATATGGTGGCAAATGCTTTGAGTAGGGTGTCTATGGTAGCTAGTGTTGGTGCCAGTGATAAGGAAATGTCTAGAGAGGTGCACCGATTGGCTAGATTGGGGATTAGGTTGGAAGAGGTTGGTGATGATGGTGTTGTTGTTGATGGGTCTAAGTCTTTATTGGTTAATGAGGTGATAGTAAAACAAGATGTTAACTGTTAAATGCTTGAATTGAAGGACTTAGTGAAAGAGGGCAAAGTGAAGGTTTTCTCCCAAGGGGGAGATGGTGCCCTTAGGTACCAAGGTAGGTTGTGTGTGCCTTGTGTTGATGGTTTGAGGGAGAAAATCCTTGATAAGGCCCATAATTCTTCATATTCTATCCACCCCAATTCTACCAAAATGTATAAAGACTTGAGGGATGTGTATTGGTAGGGAGGCAGGAAGAGGGACATTGTCAAATTCATTTCCAATTGCCATAATTGTCAACAAGTCAAAACCAAACATCAAAGGCCAGGTGGCTTAACCCAAGACATAGAGATTCCCACTTGGAAGTGGGAGATGAATAATATGGATTTTATGGTTTGGTTGCCCAAGACTAGGAAGAATTTTGATTCCATATGGGTGGTGGTTGATAGAATGACGAAATCGGCTCACTTTCTACCAATTATGACCACATATGGGGCTAAAGAGTATGGAAGGTTGTACATCCAGGAGTTATGTCACAACCCAACCCCGGGGCCATGACTTGTGCCGGTTAGGCACTTAAACCCATATTAAGTTGCAACAACCACAACTTAAAGTCTAAGAATTCTACCGAAATTTCAGTAGAGTTTTCTCTGTTTTATTCACTAACCGCACCTGCAAAGAAAGTCCAGCAGCAACCCAGACACAATATAAATATAT
>JAOTQJ010000096.1:4722296-4734990 GCA_025642045.1 Solanum sejunctum
ATTATTTGAGCCGAGTTGAATTCTCGGGGCGGTGTATTTTAAGGGGAAATGCTGCCAAAATTTTTATAAATTTAGAAAGAAAAGTTACGAATTAAGGTACGATATAGATATTAATTATTGGAGTTATTATAATTGTGTAGACATTAAACGTCCGAAAGTCTAAGTTTGGAGTGACCTTACGTTGGAACTAGTTGGCAAGCGAAATTTAGGTATATAAAGATTTCCTACCCTTTAGCATGAATTAGTAAGTTATTCAACGTTGTACATTTGGAAAGTCCCTTTCTTTTACAATTTGGGGTCTGAAAATAATCTAAGTTTGTTTTTGGCCAGTCTTACGACAAATTTACTTCATCTTAAATTTTTGAGTTTTGAACCTATGAATAGTGTTCATTTGATTAGAATTAGAGAGTTGGAAAGCTATAAGTTCAATTTGTTTCGAAATTACCTCTAAAAGTGAGTTTGAGCAATTTTGGCAAAATCTCATAAAAGAATAACTACTTGATTTCAAAAGTGAACATTTTGTTTATTGTTAAGTGTTTGAAACTAGTTTTTATGCATATGATTCTCAGGACTCTGTTCATGCCTGTTTGGCCTCGTTCACCGATTCCCGGGGCGGTTATTTCGTATGTATATATGATTATATGTATATATGTATATATTCTGAAGTAGGTTGGATACGACGGGTCGATTTGCCCATGGGCCAACTTTGCTTAGCTTCGAGACATAAGGAGCTGGGCTGGGATGACATCATGACGTGTAAGTGCTGGGCCGAGTTCTCCTCGGCTCACGGGAGTGCTGACCTTCATGCATTATGATACGTGAATGCTTGGCGCCGTTGCCCTAGTTCAGCTATCCTATGACATGAGTGCTTGGCCATTGTTTGCCTCGGCTCACCTATGTTACAGTTGGGATTTGTGTTGGAGATTTGAAACTTTTGGTGTTATGCTGTGGTATGGCATGAGTTTAGAGGTCGCCATTGTTCCCGTCCGATGTGCATTATTTTGATGTTTGACTAAATAAATATTTTGATGTTTACATACAGGTTTGACTTTTATATTTTCTTATTCGGATTATAACTCTCACTTACATTTCAAACTTTCCGATTTACATACTTGGTACGTATTTCGTACTGACCCCCTCCTTTTGGAGGCTGCGTTCATGCTTGCAGGTACAGACGAACAGGTTAGAGGGCCATCTACTTAGGATCTTCGCCTACCGTTGAAGTTCTCTCTTGCCTCAGGAGTAGTCTGTTGGTGTATACATATTTTCTATTTTCTGTACTTTGCATTTGTATATATTCGAGGATATGATGGGGCCCTATCCCATCTTACGATCCAGTTTGTGTGTCTAGAGGTCTGTCGATACATGATGGGTATGGGAATTGTGTTAGTGTGACATCATTTGTATGATACGTTTCTTGGGTGGTTCTACCACAGCGGTGACCTTGTCGGCCCGCATATATATATATATATATATATGTATATAGTGTTGTTTGCTAGTGCTAGGTTCGCTGTTTGCAGGTGAGGCTAGTTAGTAAAATAGAGGAAACTCTGCTGAAAGTTCGAGTAATTCCTTAGTTATTGTGAATGGAAATTCGGTTTAGTGTTTGTCTGGGTGCCCAACTGGCACTAATTACGGCCCCTATGTTGGGTCGTGACAGGAATGGTATTACCATTACTCATTATGATCTCCTCTAAGCCGTGGTAGTCTTGCATAGTGGTTAGATTTTGAGTGTTTGAGGCAATATGGTGGGTTACACCAGTGTTAATGATCCATGGAGCTGAATGGTTCTAGAGGTGTGCTACATAATTGGCAATCACTTGAACATGATTGTGAGAGCCATGTTCGGTAAACACGAGCAGGGTGAACTCTACAATCACAGAGTTGGCAGCAGAGATTGCTACTAGGAGACTGTTACTGTTTATTGTTGCGTCGGGGATAGATTTTGTTGATTTTAAACATTTGATCATCAATTATTGTTCTAACTATTAGTGGATCCCTAACGAGTAGGAACTGAAGAAGTCCCTTTAGCAATGTTGGCAGTGATTGGAACAAAAGTTGTCTTTTTGGCTTTCTTTTGCTGAAGAAAAATCTCATGACCAAGGAGCTTTTCATATAGTTCTTCATAGGGAATTGTAGAATCTCGAGCACGAATAGAGGATGAGATTTTTTGAAGTTCAGATATGAGCCAACAGTGAGAATCTTGACAATCAGTTCCTCATTAGCAACAGGGGGAACCATCTATGACACGTTTATCACAAAGATACCGAACTTGATGAGATAGTCTGCTACAGGATTAGAGTGTTTGGAGAGGCGAGCTAGGCAGTCTCTATGACTAAAGATACACATTTGATATTTATTTGCATAAGCAGTATGGAAGGCATCCCAAGTAGCTTTGGAAGTTGGAGCAGAAGCCACTGTACTGTCAATAGTCACAATTGCAAAGATGGCATTTTGTATAAGTTCATCTTGTTAAAACCAAGAAATATAAAAAGGATTGGATAGTGTGAGGTTGTTTTCAGAGATGGTTTTGGAAGGAGCTCGAATTGATCCATCATGATGTCCAAAGAAGTTTTGTCCATGCATAAACATAGAAACCTGGGCCTACCACAGCAAAAAGTTATGGCTACTAGCAAGTTTGATTGGGAGTTGAGTAATTGGATTGAATTCGATAACGGTGTCTGAATCGGGGATGTTGTCAACATTGATGACACTTGTATTGGAGGCCATTAGACTTATGTTGTGTGCGCTGGGAGGAATAAAAAAGGATCAATCTCGTTAAAGCAGTAAGGCTCTGACTAGCATAAAGAGAAAGAGAACAACTGGTAGCAGATAAACGTATCTCTTTTATTGATTGTTGTGTTGGCTCTTATAGAGCCAGTGTATTACATACAATGCTAACAATAAATAACAACTTAGAGAAATCTTTGTAGTTACAATACTAAAGATAAGAAAGTTGATAAGTACAAATTTATTTTAAAGAGTCCTATAAGTATAAGAGTCCTATAAGGAATATATCTGCTAATCGTTATTAGTTAAATGAAATGAAAGGAAAAGAGTAATGAATGGAGGAAAAAATTAAAAGAATGAAATGTTTTCAAAAATAAAAAAATGTTCTTGAATGAATCGATTCCTTCAATAGGTTGGTAATTGTTTCAAGTGGGACATTAGAGTTGAAAAAGAAGAGTCAAAATGTGCCATGGTGCGAAATGTGAAGATAAGAGTGGAATAGTGGAAAAATGGATGTTGTGCATTGATTTTAAGGAGGGATAGCCACCATTATCTAAATTATATCCTATCGTGCCCCAAAACCTACAATACAAGCTTGAAAAAGCCCTTTGGGATTTTTAACCGGATGAATTTAAGTCAATGTTGATTGAAAATATGGGCAACCTTATGGTGTGGCATTTGTGTGCATGAGATGTTCTTTGTTTAGTGTGAGTTTTTGAGTCTGTGTCCCTTATTTATAGTATATATTTGTGTGTGTTTTGGTGACTTTCTTTCCTTTTTGTGAGGACATGCAAATTGAAATTGAATGGTTAAATTGATAATTTTCAAGGTTGAGTCAAGTGTAATTATTTGGTTGACTAGAAGTTTGAGTCATTTCTTGAGAATTTTTGTTTTTGCTTGATCATTCTATGAGGTTGATCTTGAAAAATGTGCTTTTAAAAATGAGGGAGTTTTTTGATAGACAATCACATGCTTGTGCTACTTATTTGGTGCTAACCATTGTAACAGCCATAGTCATAATTTAGTTGGTGAATGTGAATTTGGATTGATTTGTGCTTAGTTTGATAGCCTCATATGTTTGGTTTTGTTTTTCTTGAGGATAAGAAGCATATTAAGTTGGGGGTGTTGATAAGGGGTGAATTAACACTCATTTATGTCTCTCTTCCTTATGATTTTATACTGTTAATTTAATGAATTGAGGCTGATTATTCTTTGAATAATACATATTTTGGGTACTTCTGCTTTATTTGGAGTTTTGCTAAGAAGAATGGAGTTTGAAACTAATTTGGAGAAAAAAGGAGCTTAAAAGGAAAAAAATGTACTTGGCATCTTTTTGTGCTTCGTGAACATGACCTTCAGCTCTGCGAACATAGAGCACTAGATCATTTAGAGGTATGAATGCACTCTTACCAAGTGCTTAGGTGGACGTGCAACAAGTATTCTCTACGAACTTGGAGAGCTAAGGTGCAAACACGGAGGTATAAAATATTTTGACCTTTGTGAATGTGGTCAAAGCTCTGCTAATGCAGAGGATTATTGTGACTAACATCTAAGCATCTTTGGGAATTCACCACTATGATCTCAAATTATACATACAAGTACTTCTCAGCCCTGCATTAAGATATCCTAGACAAAATTCAAGATTGTTCATACAAATTTGAGAGAAGAACACATCTCAAATTAGGATTTTATTTTTAGGTGTGGATTTAGAGAAAGTTTTCTACAATTTATTGAGGGGATTGAAGATTGTGAGTTTCCTTTGTAAAAATCCTTCATTCACTCTTTCTTTCCATAGATTATGTTTCATCAATTATAGATATAATGAGATTTGGATTTGAATATGTTTATGGTTATTGATTGAATCTTGCTATTACGATTAGTTGATTATATTCTTGCAAATCAAGTGGGTTTCTACCTTAATTGCTTTGATTAAACTTAATTGATTTATAGTTCATGCTTACCTTCATGTTTAATTTATGATTTAAGGTCGCAAACTTTAATCTAGCTTAGATCTTTGATTATTTCTTGAGAATGAGTAACTGAAGAGGAGGACTCGTATGAAAGTTATGGTTTAAGCTTTTGTTGGATGCCTAACAAAGGATTCAACAACTAAGGTATTAAGAAGGTTTGCTTATCAATTGCTTGGGCCACACTAAGGTCCTATACTAATTTGGTGCATCAGACTTAACTGATTCATGTGATGTTGGAGTTAAAGGCAACCTAGCCTACCCAAGGTTGCTAGGTTGTCACAAAAAATGGTAGGTGGTGTGAGCACTTTGACATGGAGTTCCATGAGAAGGTTTTTGTAATGACCCAATAGGTGAAATGCCTACATATGCTTTGGAATGCCACATAATTATAATTTTCATATATCTTAAAATTCATAGGTTGATTTTAAAAATCCGAAATCATATTTTTGATCAAAGGGCAAAATTAACGGAAAATGGGTATAACCCAGATTTTACAGGACCCGTAATGAAAAAAAAAATTTCATTAATTTTTTATTTTCAGTGGTTGTCTGCGCCCAGTGCACGATGCGATTGGGACACGCCACTATGTAATTCCAAATCCGCGTCTGGTCTACGATGTGCCAGGGGCGCATCCAACGCATTATTTTCCTTAATTTTTTTGGTTTAGCCAAGGGAATTAGGCTTAGAGCCCATGCTCACTTAAATGTGAAATCAGCCATACTTGCCATTTTTCAACTATATAACTCACAAAACCTCTCTCAAACCCCTCTAAGACTATTAAATTCTCTCATTCAAATATAAGAATTTCAAGCTTAATTTTGGGAGTCAAAGATTCATTTGAAGTACTGAAACCATTTCAAGTTCATTTCAAGGAAGTCAAGGTTTAAGGTATATGGGTTTCATCCGTTGGGGCATTTCACCCATGGAGCCCAACTTTCTTTTTATGAAAATTGCATGTTTTCAAGTTGTATTACCTATGGGTATCCTTTATTATGGATTATGAATATAAATTACGTTGGAGTTTTACAAAGTATTGATTGACTATGGTGGATCATCTATTTCTGTGTTTATTTCATGAATTGGTTTGTCCTTTGATACTATGCATGGTTTGAGCTATGAAACTATAAACTATTATAAGCTTTTGTAATGGATTTCAAGGTACCATACATGAGGGTTTTACTATATGTTGTTGGGGTTATTTGCATTGAGTTTACTCATCTCATTTCACTTGTGAATTGCATGATTGTGAACAAGTATCATGAATCCAGCATGTGTTTGATAAAATGACAGGACAAGAATTTTCAAGTTATTGATTATCCATTACATGATTTACAAGTCAAATGACTTCATGATGATTAAGGAATTTTAAGTATGTATTGAATTTATGAAAAGTACTTATGATTTTATAAGTATCAAGTTAAGCTTATTTTAAGATTTTACCTCTTGTGAGCCATTTATGTCAAAGCATGGGTTTATGTATGATTATTATATAATCCCATTCAAGTTAGGCTCACTATTAGAGATCAAGCATATTTATGAGCTACTTAAGTCATGTTCTTACTGGCTATTCATGTTATGATTAAAGTGTGATTATTTCAAGTATTCCATAGGATTTGACTTATTATCGATTGAGGGTTAAGATGGGGGCTCGACTCAAGGGGTCCTTACATAAAGTCTTTAGTCATACACTATGTTCCACCATAGGTTTATTGATTGTTACTCTTGCTATACTAGTGGATCCATCTAGTTCATATTATCATGTTTGGTTTGTCTTGGCAAGTAGACCATACTTCGTAGGGGGGTGTCATGCCAAGTCACCTGAACCGAGGTGGTGCTAGGCCTCGTAGTCCAAGTTGTAGCTTCTTGGTCTATGTCGGTTGAGGTCACTTCCGATATACATATGATATATATATGTCACAAGACAAAAATTTAGCGTGATGGTACTTGTTCAATCCCACCTGAATAGGTCAGCCTCAACTCAAAGGAGATAATAAATATAACGCGCGGAAGCATTTTAAATAAAATAAATAACTAAAGCTGAGAATTTTCTATAAATGTAAATACCATCCAACGATTGGTTGTCATGCGTATAAGCTACTAATACAGAAAAACAAAGAAATACAAGTCCACACTGTCCTTCTTCTCTTATAAAACAAGTACAGAAGAAAGAGGAACAAGAGAGTCAGCCAGATGGCAACAATTACCTCTCTACGTCTCATGAGAATCCTCGGCGGTTCAAGGAATTTCTTTTCATTGTCTGGGTTCACCACATACATGGGAGTAGAATCAAGGGGTGAGTACCAAATACCATGTAGTACCGAGCAAGTCAACTAACAAAACAAGAAAGTCTAAAAGAATACACCAACTCCTTTCATCCCAGTCGATATTCATGACTACAACCCGCATGAAAAGTTATTCCGACCTAACAATAAATAATAAAGATAACAATTCATCATATAAAAATTTCCAAAATCACAAACTAATAGTGATAGCACAATCAATCATAAGGATAACAGCATGGTATGCAATGGTATGCAAGTGTGATATGCAATGTATTATGCAATAACTGCCGGCAGAAACTTCGGCATCACAATATCACCATAATTTGCCAGCACATTACCTCGGCATCACAATAAATTCACCGGCATGTTATCTCGGCATCACAATAAGTTCGCGGGCATGTTACCTCGACATCATAATATCTCGGCCGATAAAGATCTTGGTCCAATATTCTCTTTTATCTTATTTTATCAATATCCGAAATCAATGCAAATATGCATGCCATGGAATTAATGAATATGCTATGAGTTACACAGACATATTCACTCAATATTTTCAACCCCGACATTATACACATCAAAAATATATATAGAATTCTCATAACTCCACCACATACATCAATTCAAGTACCATAATAACACGCTAACTCATATTCCTATTTTTAAGCATCTCAATTCTTATAACATTAAAATATTTTATGTATCATACATAGGAGAAAGGAAAATTTAAGAATTCTACTAGAGTTACAAAGTTTTGAAAGTCCAATTGCTTTAGTCAAATCACGGTCAGTCTAACACTTTGGCGTTCCCTTTTTGAATGAAATCCATACCACGATGATCTAGTTATATAAATTATTACCATGAGATTTCAAGTCAACACCTACTATTATATGCCTATATTAGATCCAACTCATCCAAATCCATAATTATCTTTCAAAATATTAATCCTAAAGTTAAGTCTCAAGTCCTCTAGTTAACAACCTAAAGGTATTTTATATAACGAAATAATATATAAATATTTTAGTTAATAATTTGAGATGATGCTACTACATTATATTACTATTTGGACTACCAAAAGCTACTTTAACTATAATATGTAAAATTTTTCTTACTTTTGCAGGTTCCTACCATTTAAATTGTCATACTAACAGTAGTGAAAATTATTTAATATCTTTTTGGCATCACATAATTGCTTTTAACTTAATATATACACAATATTCTCATAATAAGGTACTTAAAAATATACAAAAATAAACCTATTTATATAAAATATCTTACTATGAAAGATTTAAAGAATAGAAGCACTTACAAGAACACAATTGACGAAACTCTATGAAATAAAATACCTCCGTTCAGCTAACTATGTGCTATAATATAAATCTAGAATTTAACTAGAATAAATTTAGGGAGGAATAATAGTAATAGGGAATTTAATAGAAGAGAAGAGAGGAGAGGACAATCCGTGTAGGAATGTTTCTGTAAGAATAATTCCCCTTACTAACAAGGCTTATATAGCAAGGCAAAAGGGATGCAATTATGATAGTGAACATGGACAGCTTTTCCCTTCCACTTGCAAGTAGAACTTTTGGTGCTGGCCAAATAATGCTGGCCATTAGGAACTTTAGACAAGGAAAGGTGAAAGCATTATTACGAACATAAAAAAAATAATAATGGAGAAAGGGTTGTTACATTATCCACCACTAAAAATGATGTTCAACCTTGAAAATAAATTAAAAGAGAGTACTTGAAGTTTTGAAAAGATGCGGATGTATAGCACGCATTTCAGACTCTGTCTTCCAAGTTGCCTCTTTAACTGGATGATTCTTCCATTATACTTTCACGGAAGCAATCTCTGTGTTTCTAAGCTTGCGAACCTGCCTATCCAAAATATCAATAGGCTCCTCCTCAAATGATAAGTCTGGGTTCAATGCTACTGAATCGAATGAGAGTATATGAGACTCGTCAGGCACATACTTTCGAAGCATGAAGACATGGAATACAGGGTATATGGATGATAATCTAGGTGGCAAGGCCAGTCTATAGGCCACCTCTCCAACTCGCTCTAAGATCTCAAATGGGCCAATGAAAAGAGGGCTAAGCTTTCCCTTCTTCCCAAACCACATCACACCTTTCATGGGTGATACCCTGAGCCAAACATGATCGCCCTCCATAAATTTTAGGGCTCAAACCCTTCTATCCGCATAACTCTTTTGTCGACTCTGAGCAGCCAACAACTTATCTTAAATCATGCTGACCTTTTCCATAGCCTCCCTAAGATAGTCTACATCCAATGAGTCTACCTTGGCGGAATCAAACCAACCAATCGGAGATCTATACAGCCTACTGGAGTGATAACTATTATAGGTGAACTTTGCTAAGGGCAGGTGTTGGTCCCAATGGGTACCAAAATCAATCACACATGCTCGAAGTATATCCTCTAACACTTGAATAGTCCGCTCGGACTGTCCTTCTGGCTGAGGGTGAAAGGCCGAACTCATATCTAGCCGAGTACCTAGACCATGCTGCAAGGCCCTCCAAAACTGTGAAGTGAAAAGTGAACCTCGATCAGAAATGATAGAAATAGGCACACCATGCAACCTAACTATTTGACTAATGTAGAGCTCAGCTAACTTCTCTGCTGTATACTTGACCTTGACTAAAATAAAATGCAGACTTAGTTAATCAATACATGACTACCCAGATAGAGTTATAACCACTCACAATAGTAGGCAAACATACCACCAAATCAATAGAAATTCGCTCCCACTTCCATGTAGGAATGGGTAGCTTCTGAAACTCACCTCCTGGCCGTTAGTGCTCACACTTGACCTACTGACAAGTCAAACACTTAGCTACAAATTTTGAAATTTCCTTCTTCATACCACACCACTAATAGTGCTGACTTAGGTCATGATACATCTTCGTTGCTCCTGGATGAATGGAATAACGAGTTTAGTGGGCCTCCTCGAGAATTAATCTGATCAAATCAATTACCTTAGGCATACAACCTCGGCCTCCAATCCTCAAAACACCATCAATATCGATCAATGCCTCCTTAGCCTCTCCATTGGTCACATTGTCCCTGATAAGGCATAACTTCTCGTCCTCAAACTGACGCTTTCAAATCTGGTCCATCAAGGAATAACGAGACTCAAGTAAAGCAAGTATGCCACCATTTTCAGAAAGTTGTAACCTAACTAGACCATTTGCTAGGCATTAAACATCCCTGGCCTAAGGTCACTTCTCCACTCAATTAGTGGCTAAACTACCCATGCTAGAAGTCATTTTACTCAAGGCATCGACCACTATATTAGCCTTCCCTGGATGGTATAAGATGGTCAAATCATAGTCCTTTAGTAACTCCTTTCACCTACGCTGCCTCAGGTTTAGATCCTTTTGACTGGAAATATACTAAGACTCCTATGATCAGTAAAGACCTCATAATGTACACTATATAAATAGTGATGCCACATCTTAAGCACAAAAATAACAACCGCTAACTCCAAGTCATGAGTAGGGTAGTTTTTATCATTAACCTTTAACTATCTAGATGCATAGGCAATAACCTTTACTTTTTGTGTAAATACGCCACCTAATCCAACTCTCGAAGTATCACAATACATCCTGAAGTCTACACCTGCCTTAGGTAGCGTCAAAATAGGCACTAAAGTCAATAAGGTTTTGACCTTTTGGAAGCTCACCTCATACTCATCAAACCAATGAAAAGCTACATTCTTCTGGGTTAATCTAGTGAGTGGGGTTGCAATAGAAGAAAAACCCTAAATAAACCACCTATAATTGTCATGCCCCAAAGTCCCGTAGGGCAGACTGGTACCCATTACCTATAAGGCTCGGGAGAACCAACCTATAACTATATCCGTTCTATACATATTATAAGGGGTTTCTATGTTTGACATGCCTTTAAGCAGATAAACAGTGATAACAAGCCAAAAGGAAATGCACATGACTAGGCCGTTGGGGCCATGCTGTCTAATGTGCGAGACATAACTTCATTGTGCTTTACATAGTCTACAAAGCCTCTACATAAGGAAAAACATCTAATAACGATCGCGACAGGCCCCACCTTAATAAACTATGCAATAAAAACATGTAAGCTCTAGACATGTACAAAGCCCCAAAGCAACCTGGAGCTTGTTGACAGCAGCTGAATATCCTGTACTTCTATTGGGGAGATCTACTAGCACCTGTACTTGCAGCATGAAATGCAAGTCCCCTTTAAGGAATGTCAGTACGGGATAATGTACTGAGTACCTAAGGCAGGATATACTATATGTAATGTAACAACTAAAATAAAACCATGCATCTTTGGAAGATCAGGGACCACCCTTAGTTATGTTGTGGAATCATGTACTTTATGCCCTTTATATCACTTTACCTTTACTGTAAAATTTGTACTATAAAATCTGTGCACAGCTATAATTAAATAACCAACTGATTAGTGGTAAACTATATCAGAATCGTCCCTATGCTAGGTTCTTCTTGAACTCCCTCGGGCTCCACCTGTAATGCTGTATTGGGATCGTCCCTATGCTAGGTTCTTCTTGAACCCCCTCGGACTCCACCCATCAAAATTGTATATTTTATCTTTCAATTACCTTTGAGATGATTCTTTCGGTGGCCAAAATATTGGAGATGTAGGATTGTGTATGTAACATGTGACATGTGTATAATCATACAAGACAATATGACAATGAAAAAAATACATTACACAATTGATGAAATGCGTATGAAATGGAACAACTCATGAGCTTTATCTTGTAACAAGAACTCATGTAACTTGGTATCAAAGCATGTATGCAAGTTTGAAGGTGACTATATAGAGGATCATATGAACTTGTAAGAGAGTGGAGACATGGTTAATAGTTGTGTCGGGGTTGGTGAATGCCTTTATGTACCAAGGAGAGATCTATGTCTCATGCCAAGTGATACGAAATCAAGTGACCTTACATACCTCATTGTATGACCTTGTTACTATCTCTAGATAACCTTCCCTTCCTCCAAATACTTATCTACAACATAGTAAGTGATAACACTAGAATTAATAGCCAATACATACACCTTGGCATCCCAACCACATAAGAAAACAATACATGGGCAGCAAGTGGGTGTTTATAAGCCCGGGCATATTCCTTTAACTTTTCTGCCCCTAATCGTATTTTATAATACACATTAGCATGTAAACATCATGTACATCCTATTTTAATTCCATAACAACCTTACAACAGCCCACAAAACACAACACATCACAATTCCACACAATCTAAAAACGGACAACATAACGTTACCTTCCTTTGCTACATTTCGACGTTGATAACTCCAAACCTATTCCAATTTTAACCAAACTATTCCAGTAACATTTACACATATAAACATACCTCAAAAATCACTATAACATAACTTAAGAAGTAATGAATGACGTGATCTAATAGATTTACATACTATAGCCCGCAAGTTTCAATCAAAATGATGCTTAAGATAAATCGATAAAACGCACTTGTTAAATGAAACCCAAATCAGGGAAGCAACCTTAGGGTGATGTTTATAACTCAAACCATGTTACAAACACCAAGTTATATTCATAATATAACTTAAAAACAATGGAGAAATCACTAAAATAAAAAGGAAAAGGTGCAGCAACTTTCTGCATAGAATCTGTCCAACAAATTTCAGCAAGTGTAGCTAGCATCTATTCCT
>JAOTQJ010000096.1:4736359-4763206 GCA_025642045.1 Solanum sejunctum
GAAACTCACAGAAAGTTCCCAATCTGAGTAATCTAAGTCGAGATGAGATGTGATGAGATGAGTTGAGTTGAGTTCCTTTGAGATGAGTCTGATTTGATTGATGAATTGATTTGTCACTTGTCTACTTTTTATTCTTGCTTTAGATAGATATTTGACA
The DNA here is from genome assembly GCA_025642045.1 of Solanum sejunctum. Taxonomy (NCBI): domain Eukaryota; kingdom Viridiplantae; phylum Streptophyta; class Magnoliopsida; order Solanales; family Solanaceae; genus Solanum; species Solanum sejunctum. The sequence goes on from JAOTQJ010000096.1 coordinate 4,736,517, forward strand.
TGTTGATTGTTACTATCTTGATGTTGATTGTTGTTTCTATATTATTCTATTTGTTTCAGTTACATTCAGCTATTTTACATACCATACATTATACGTACTGACGCCACTTTGGTACTGCATCGTTTCATGATGTAGATATAAGATTTGGAGATAGTCAACAGACACATCGTTGATGATTTAGGACGTTCATCTGATTGGTGAGTCTCCCCTATTTCGGAGAATTTATTATATTTACTTCATCTTGTTTTAGAGTTAGACACTTATTAACTTTTATTTTGATTGAGGTAGTCATAGATCTGTCATTAGCTTAATCACTAATTTAAAAAAAAAAAAACTTTTATATTAACCAATCACAGCTATCCCTTTTCTTTAATTTTAAAATTTAGTTGACACCTGCTGCTCAATTGACTATCCAAGAAAAGAGTAAAAGATTTTGTTAACAACCGATCCGGGTCTGTCGTTTTCAACTACAAGATGCCATGTTGGTCAGCTCTTCGGCGATCTCCACCAGCCATCCATTTTATGGCCATAACCCAACTCCGCCATTGTAGCTATTTAACCGGAACTGAAGTACAGCAGGATCCAAAAAGCCCTCCAATATCTTTCCTCAAATGGGTTAGTGGAATCATTACCAGTTCCACTTTAGCTTTCGCATTTTACTCCTATTCTTCCCCCAATTACCCATCTTTCTCTTTTTCCCACACCTCGCAATCTCTTGACAATCATCCACCAAAGTTTCTCTTTGGAGGTAATTTCACTCAAATGATTTATTATACTGTTTTTCTTATTTCTGAATATAATTAGGGTTAACTGGTATTTGCAGATGCTTTTAGAAGAAAAGTATTCTTTAAATATGAAAAGCGTATTAGGATGCGAAGTCCTCCTGAAAAGGTATTAATTGAACCTAAGTCCGGATGTAAAATTTATGCTTTCACTTATCTTGTATGTCAATTGTTCATCCTTTTATTATTAATTATAATTGACAGTAGATTCAGAAACATATTTTGGTTTCCCTGACTAGTATGTGGACGACTAAATGTCGTGTTTCTTGTAATCAAATGAAGGGAAGCTGTACCGAATCTTTACACCCACATGTTGCCTTTAGTTGTTTATATTTTGCTATTTGTCATTGGTATCATATTTTTCTTAACTGTTTTATATCGAGTAACTTTCTGGATGTCTGTTTTATCTGTTAGAACTAGTGACTAACTAAGTCATGTCATCCTATCCAACTTACTCTCCATTTGATCTTCTTCTATACCAGTATGGCATTATTCTGCTGTTGTAGTATCTAGACTCTAGATGCAGAACTTTGGTATGAATGTCTAACATTCAAATGAATATTTCCAATTTCACGATTTACCTTACAAGACAAGGTTCAATGCTTTAAGATTTATATAGTAACAAGAACATCGATTGTGTACTTGTTAACAACAGAAGTTTTGCACAACTTGTGTCGTGAAATTGCTCCAAGCCAACATCGTCTCTCTCTGGGATGTGGAGACCGTTCACGAACTGATGTCCATTTTAATCTTCCTTGATTATATTGTTGAGGGAAAGCGAAAGATCTTTTTTTACACACTGTAGAAGAATGAAGGAGCATCTTTATGTACAGGAGAAGAGACTTTGCTGTTGCAAGAACTGCTTAATGCTCATTTCTAGTTGGCTACTTCCCAATAAATTCTCTTTGGGAAGTTAATTTTTCATTTTAGCTCTGCCATTCAGGTCGGGTTTGCCCACGTAGAGTGGCCCACAACCCATATCGAAAATCCAATATCTCATACTTTGCTCATGGTGAGATAGACCCTAGCCAATATCTTGTCTGAGAAATATGGGGAAAAGTATATTATTGAATTGTTGTACTTACATTATTACATAAAGACTCTATTTATAGACACTACAACCTAATCCAAATCCAACTAGGAAACAACATACTATTCCTATTCTTGTTCCAATTCTAAATAGGACTATGTAATCCTATTCCTATTCTAACACTCCCTCTCAAGCTGGTGCATACAAATCATAAGCACCTAGCTTGTTACAGATATGATTAATACGAGGACCAATGAGGCCTTTCTGAACTTCTCTAACCTACTTGGCAATCCGATTGGCCGGAAATGTTCTTTTTCTTCAAATGATAAGTGTACTGGGATATTACGTTTGTAGTTTACTGTAAAGATCTCAACTTTATCTCTCCATAGTTAACTTTTTGTTTCAACATTTTCTTGTTTCTTTGAAGGTCTTTGAGTACTTTGCATCTTTTGAAGCCCATGATGGAGAAATATTTATGACACCCGCAGATCTAATGAGAGCAGTTGTTCCTGTGTTTCCTCCATCTGAATCACTCCTCGTGAGAGATGGATATCTCAGAGGTGAAAGAAATCCGGGAGAACTGCTATGTGCCCCATCGAAATTTTTTATGCTTTTTGACACAAACAATGACGGTCACGTATCTTTCAAAGAGTGAGTCCCAAGTCTCAATGCAGTCTCTCTGTTCTCTACTCAACTGATCATTTTTCCATAATTAAGTGATCTTCCCCCTCGTCTTGTTTTTCTCTGTTTCTCCTGAATTCCCTCCATATCACATTTGAACTTCAAAATCATTCAGCTTGAGTTATTAGCTATACTTATGTTCAAGAGGGAATAAGTCTTTACTTTATTGCATTTTGTACAGGTATATTTTTTTAGTCACGCTGCTGAGTATCCCTGAATCAAGTTTTTCAGTGGCATTCAAGATGTTTGATCTCGACTGTAACGGGTAGGAGTCTACTTTTAACTTTTAAAGATTGCAATTTGTAAAGTAGGGATATGAGTAAAATTATTTGTCCTTTGTTGTACGACTTTCTTGTACGATAGGGATGTAAGAATTAGCACACGAGGGATCTCATGTCAATTATTGAACATACAAGGATATGGAGGTCCCTCCTCATATGTGTTTGAACGCATACAAGGATGGAAGGTCCCTCCTCATAAGTGTTTGTGCACTGGGATGCAGAAGAATAAGACAGCAGTTTACAGTTTTGTATGCTGTTTTATGTAGTTGCGAGACTTGGAAAATTTATGTTTTTTTGTTTCAGTGATTCATATATCTGTGACTTGGAAGAGGTGACTTTGATGATTATTGTTGCTTTTCCTTCTCGAGTCTTAAATAATTCATGTTCAGAATTATGAACAAAGGGTAAATACATCAGTTTCATCATTATACTATGGGTTTATGCTGTTCGGATATTATGGTGATTGAGTATGGAAATTGTTGAGCTCTATGGCTTCAATAATGGCAAGTTGATGCTTGGACTTATGCTCTATTAAGATAATGGCAATTGTTTGTAAAGATGAAAATTTCCAGTTAATTTGCATGATTCAAAGACTGCTGACTTAGTTATTTGGGGAGGTTCGAGGGATGACTGCCATACGTTTCTTATTCATGCTGTCCTGTTTCTCATACTGTCGCTATTTCTATCAGACTTTCAAAGACCAAACTTTGTCTGGCTTAATGAGTTAGTGCTTATATTGTTACAGAGAGATAGACATTCATGAATTCAAGAAAGTCATGACTTTGATGCGAGCTCACAACAGGCAAGGTGCTCATCACAGTGATGGACGTAGAGGAGGGCATAATTTAGGTGGTCATATAGACAGTGGAGGCCTATTACAAGATTTCTTCGGTGAAGATGGGAAGAAACGCCTCCAGTATGATACATTTATCCAATTCTTGAGAGATCTGCATGAAGAAGTATGTGAACTCTAATCATCTAATATTCTTAAAAAGAGAAGAAAGAAAAAACTCTAAATCGTCAAATGCAAAATAAGAAAACAGAAAACAAGAATAGTTTGACATTTTTGCCATTATTCAGTTATTATATGTCATTTGCATTGCAGTGTTTTTCAATTATTTTTCCTTTGTGGTGTTATGTTGAATCACCCTCCACTATTTATTTTTGAAGGAAACCCAATTCCATTTATTATATTCACATCCAAATCGTTATTGTTTCCCGGAAACAACCTCTCTACCTCTATGAGGTAGTGATAAGGTCTGCGTACATTCTACCCTCCCCAAACCCCACTTGTGGCATTCCACTGGGTATTATGTTGTTACATCCAAATTGTTACTCATCACTCCTACATCTCTGAGAAGAAAAAGTTGAATAATTTTGGCCAGACTAAAGAGGCACCTGTTTTCAGGTTTTATTATTATTTCTCTTTATTTATTACTTATTTTAGTAGATAAATATTTGTTACATTATTTTTTTTTTCTGCAAGACTATCACGTGGTGACTTGTCTTGCTTGGGAGTTGTTTCTTAGAATGTATGCAGGATATGTAATGTTGGTAGATTAGGTGGTGAAAAGGAGGGGAAGATCTTATATAGCATTGTTTGGTTAGCTTTTGAATGATCAAGCTGTATGATGAGTTTAGCAGAGAATGTACTTTGATGTTCTGCACTTGATCTCCCACCAGCTAGGAATGTTAACAATTATAGTAGGCCTCATCAATGAACTAATAAAAGTAATATTCCCTTCCCTCTCTCAGGTGTGATCCTGAATTGTTAATTTTATGCTGTTATGTATGTGCTTCACAGATGCTAAAATTGGAGTTTGCCCACTATGATTACAAGTTTCGTGGGACCATTTCAGCAAAAGATTTTGCCCTGTCCATGGTTGCTTCTGCTGATTTGAGGTACTTAAACAAGTTGCTTGATCGAGTTGATGATATAGATAATGAGCCACAGCTAAGTCATATTCGGATTTCATTTGAGGAATTTAAAAGTTTTGCTGAGTTGCGCAAGAAGTTGCAACCATTTTCACTGGCACTTTTCTGTTTTGGACAAGCGAATGGTTTTTTGACTAGAAATGATTTTAAACGAGCTGCTTCCCAAGTATGTATTCTTTATTGTTCTCTTCCTCCATCTTTCAGTCAGTTTTTCCCTGGTATGCATGCATTCACTCTTTTCAACCAGACTCTGATTCAAGATTTGAAGCTTGTGGATTCCTAATATTCATTCATATTTTTATTTGAAGTGTGTGTCTATCAAAAAAGCAAAAAATAATGAAATATTTAATGATGGTCATTGTTGAGCAGACTATGCAGATAATATTAGGAAAGAAAAATTTTGATTTTATTTATTACAATAACTGAATGAATTAAACAATGCAAACAATAACAACATTACCCCAATGCCTCAAAGGCTCCCGCCCATTGCGGAGTAAGGGGGGGTCGAATATACGCAGCCTGAACCCTATGTTTAAAAACATAGCGCGACTGTTTCCGGATGACCCATGATGAGCGTCGAAAGTTACATTGACTAACTGCTACTTCACAATTGAAAGAAGTGCAAACAGTTTAAAGAGTCATTTTGCTTTATTCCATCATATCCCAAAGCCAAAAAATAGTGAATCTTGGCTCCATCCAAGATTGATGGAAATGAATTAAACAATGCAAATTTTGCTTATTGCCTCACTTGCATGCTTGAATTTATTGCCTCCCAATTGAAAAGAGAACCAAAAACATGATATTTGTGAGGAAAGTGACATGTTGGATTAATAATAGATTGAGCTTTTTTCCTCCCCTCCCTAGGAGCTCTGACCTTTCTTGCTGCCTTGGTGACTCGAACTCACGACCTAAAGGTTGGAAGTGAGGGGTAATTACCATCTGAGCAGCTCCCTCTCATCAATAGATTTAGTATAGTGATTGAATTAATAAAGAAAAAAATTTAGTAGATGGGCAGCAAATTCTACTAATAGAGGAGTAAAATAAGATACTGGCAGAATGAGAGAGTTTTATTAACATTAATATCAAAATAAAGAGCTAAATTTATCAATGATAAGAAATAATAAAACATTGATTCATATATTTTGTAGAGCAATACTAATATTTTAGGCGTAGTGTTTTCTGTAAAAAACAGAAGGTGTAGTTTAACATAAAAGACGACCAAAAGGGAATCGACCCCTGGTCATTGGATGATCTGAGCTCTAATAGATCCGCTCTTTTTTCTATTCCTTGTTTGGATGATGTCTTCCGTCATCATTTCAGGATTTTCCTTGGCTGTAGGATGCATCGTTGTATTCAGTATAAATAATGTCATCCTATTGTTAGTAAAAAAATGTGTTTTTTAACTGGAACATTGATTTATATGTTTAGGTGCTCCTTTAGTTGTGAAGTTTCTTCTGACAAAGTATTAAAACAGGTATGTGGAGTCTCTCTCACTGATAACGTGATAGAAATTGTGTTCCATGTTTTCGATACAAATCGTGATGGAAGTTTAAGCTCAGACGAGTTTATTCGAGTTTTAGAGAAGCGAGCAAGGGATATTGCTGAGCCAACTGAAGCTGGTATCCTTAACTTTATGTCTTGCTGTGGGAAGTGCACACGAGACTACAAATCATACTTGCTTTCTTCATGATCAACCTCTTGTTGATGTGATGAGTACCTACAGGAATACTCATATCTATTTGAATAGTATCCTGGATATCTCTTGTGTAAGTAAACTGTGTGAAGGTGATCTTTGGCACAACCGCAAGAGCTGCCATGTTTAGTAGGAGTAGGGCGTTACATGTTCAAGTCTTGCAAGAAAGCAAAAAGGTTAAATATGAGTGTAACAAGCTGCATTTTGATACTATTCAAATGTAATTCGTGTTTTGACCATGTTACTTTCAATTAATTTATACAAGAGGAACCAAAAAAGCATGGTGCGATGGAAAAGTTGAAAGAAATATTAACAAGAGAGTTGGTAAGATGGCTTTAGCTTCTTCCCTTTACCATTGAACTTGGCACAATTATACTTTTTTTTGCTTGCGGTCTGACCTATTCAGTCAATTTTGGAAAGCTAAGGTTGAGTTTTTAATTTCCGTGAAAGGCAGATTTGAAATGCCTCCAACGACACAAGTGCATGTTCGTCAAAATAGGAATATGATTTGCCTGCTCCTAAAAGGGGAAAAGGAAGTAGGTAACAAATGCATTTGGTATTTCACACTTAAAGATTATATTATACACTATTAATATGAAGGCTTCCATGTGATGAAAGATGTTTATAGATGGGGCCTTCCATTATGCGGTCTTCCTATGTGATTGTTGTGTTGCATCAACCCATTTCTTACTGTTGTACGAGCTTACATCCTGAACGTGATTGACACTCGAAAATCATTTCTGGTCCCAAGCGAATCATTTGGCCTAGCTACTTACTCAGCAAAAGACTTAACAATGATGCTAACAGTCATAAAAGCAGTAAGATAAGCTAAACTGTTTGCATAACTAAATAAGAAAGTTTTTAAGCAATGTCTGAATAACTGAAAACTGAAATACAAATCATATGGTCTATGAAACCTCTAGTAAGCTGTCTGAAAGGATTATTGAGACAGGCCCCAAATAGCCAAAACTGAAATCAAACTGAAGTAACATGACATGAACTAAAGAGCCTCGGACTGAAAAGAGACTTCATTACTGTCTGGAAGCTAGCAAGTTCTCAACGGAGCAGCTGCTGAGGAACTCGATCACCTGTGTCTGCATCATAAAACGATGCACGTCCTAAGGACTTCAGTACATTGGAATGTACGGTATGTAAGATGGCCAAAACATTTAAACCGAAATACCATAATATATCATGAAAAAAAGACATAATCATAATCATAAATGAGTTAACCATAGTCATAAGACTAGTAGGCTGAAAATAACGTGCAAAACAATAATATGCTGAAAGTAGTAATAAAACATAATTTTCTTAACTTGGGGAGTTTCCCTAACCGACAACCACCACTATGAGTTTCGTGGTGATATAGCGTCTGCCCACGCTGCCAAAGTCATCCCGTACTTTGCGGGGTAGGGGATGAATAACTAGAGGAGTGGATTCATCCCAAAACTAGGCCATCTCAGTGGCTAATGAGGAAGGTACTATTGTACGATTCTATCCTATGCTGGCTACATAGTTTATGAGTTCGAGTAATTTATTTTACTCTCACTCATATCGGTGTTCAGTACTACTCCCAAAATACTTACATAGCTCATACTTAAATGATCATAAGTTCTTGAAAATTTAGATTTTTCTTGGAGACTTAGCCCAACTTACTACTTAGCTTTCTCAACTGAAATCTTTAACATTACTGAACTAGTATATGTACTTTCAAACATACTAGATTTCTCAATTAGAGTATCAAAAAACCTTCAAGAAAATCATTCTTAAAATATATGATATGCTAAGCTAAAATGCAAGAATAATTCAAAAAAGACATTCTTTAACTAGTGTTGAACCATAATCTTTATGGGTATTCATGAATCCCACATGAATCCACAGAAAATCATATATACTTTAAAATTGAAATCAATACTTTAATAATAGTTAAAGAATCAAAAATCAACATCATTCAATCAAGAATCTATGCATATGTAGGGAAATCTACTAAATTTTATAAGGTTTTCATGAAATTACTCTAAATCAAGACTTGGGACTTTTAAAATGAAAACTAAGTCAGACTTTTCTAAAATATTCTAAAAATAATGAAACTTAGATTGAACTTACATACCTTGAAAGGAATTCTTGAAGAATTTAAAGAATCCCTAAGTTCTATTACTGAATCTTGAATTCCTGAGCATGAATGCTTGAGAGGGTTTGCTTGAACGTATAAATGAAAGAAATAATATTTTCCGAACTTAAATCGTAATAAACTAACTTAGTTTAGGATATGGAGTATAGGAAAGGTCGATTATACCCCTCCACATTAAAAAAAGAAAAACGGGTCTGATTTTACACTAGTGCACGTCATGCACTAGTGTTAGAAATCAAATTTTCGCAAAACTCAGTTTTTCATCGAAAATCCGAAAAACACCAAGGGTAACTCCGCGTTCTCTCCGCGTCGTGGAGCAGATACGAATTATTCACTGTTTCTGAATTTTTGAGGGAAAAATAATTCACGTTTGTTCAAATTTTTGTCGAGTCGAGATCATTTTCCGACTCAATTTTTTGCACTAATAGCAAATCCGGTCTCAAATTTGCAAACGGAGCATGAAAAGATATGTTACGCGCAAGGTCAAGTCTAGAGATATTTTCGTCATTTCACGGAAGTGTTACACTAATAAAAGCAAGTTAGATTTGTTGTACCTGATATTAGAAGGAGCAATTGAAATCAAAATATATTTTTTCTTGTGTACTCAATTTAATGTGTTTGAATAATGATTTGATTTTGAATGTTATGTTTTTACTAATTGAGAATAATCTGTGCAACATCATATTTCCTTTTCAAGTCACAATTTTAATTTTAGACTTCCTGAATCATGCATATTAGGATTAAAAATAAAAATAAGTAAAGGGTAAATCATTGCTAATGATAGTCAAAAAGCAATGAAGTTTACTGCCATTTAAAAAATATTAGTAATTTATACCAAAAAAATAATAACAAAACCAAGTGACAGAGATAAAATCAAGTCAATTGGTTGTGTATATGAGGATGAAAATAGAAAACAACACTAGTTATAAAGAACTGTTCCTTTCTTCCGATATTTATTGGTCAGAAAAACCATAAGATGGAGACAAGAAATAGTACAGGTCTGAAGTTGCAGTTTAGGTCTCTAACAAAAGAAGAAGTAATGTACAATAACCAATAACAACTGCAAAGACCAAGATTATGTCAGTCGGGAGAAATGATGCAATTATAGAGAAGAAATGAAGATGGAACCCTAGAATTGGATTCAGAAGAGTTTAATAAAAGGTAAAAAGCAATCACATTTAACACAACTTCCCATATAACCTGAAAAGTTGCAAGCACTCAAACATTCCTCAACGATCCCTTCATTTTCCTTCCACCTAATTTCAACTCTGATCCCCACTTGCTTTTCTGACAAAAAACTGAAACCTTTAAAAACAATTCAGCAACAATTATCAGCAGAGTCGCATCTTGGCATTTCAACAAACACATAGAGTGCATTTGTTCTACATCCATACCACTTGAAATCAAATAAACAACAATTTAAAATTAACTCACCGATGCTGATTTTCAATCAACCAACAGAAAGGAATATGAAGCATTTTGTACACGTGTTTCCCTCAAAAAAATACACATGTCTCAGAATAGAATTGGAAGTACAACTCTGTAATGCTGCGTTCCTCCCATTGTTCACTTATAAATAAAAGCAAAAAAAATAATAAGATACACGGTTCATAATATTTTTTATGTGTCATAATTTTGTTTTATTTTTTATTATCTACAATTTGACCATTTTGGTTTTTTTAATAACAAATGGTTGAATAGTATATATGTAATGGATCAATTGTATATATAGATGGTGTATAAACATGTATAGATATTGTATAAATAGAGTATGAACATGTATATATAATGCATCAATATTTTTATAAATAGTTATGTAGTATGTATGTAATATATGATTAGTTATGCAGTATATAGGTAATGTATCGATATAATATAAATCATGTATAAATATATATTAATATTGTACAAGATGGCATATAAACATGTATGTATTATGTACAAATAATTATGTAGTGTATTTGTAATATATTGATATTGAATAAATGTGTACTATCACGTATCGAATTTTATAAATAATTATGTAATGTATCGATATTCATAGGCACAATACATAAATTGACCTCTTAACTTGGAGCGATATTTTAAGTTGGAAGTCAAACTTTTAAAGTGCACAAATAGACAACTCTAACTTGCCCATTTTTTATCAATCTCTTTTGTACTTAGAATCCCTTTATACTTGGAATGTCTAACTCTGTATGAATTAGGGGAGGATGTAACACCTCACATCTTACAATACTAGTACTATGCAAATGAAATGTGATATGACTTTTCAAATTAGCGCCAATTTTTAAAAGTGTTTGAATCTCAAATTAGAGAGCGACATGTATATCTAACGGTGAAGAGGGTCGAGTGTAAATAAGTTTTAAGTCAAATTGAGGAGATCACGACCTTAAACGAGGTAAAAGAAGTGAGGTGCTTGTAGGACTTAGTAAGCTAGCAGGTGAATCACTTACATGCTTAGCTTAAATATGCTAGCTAAACGGAGACGAGACCCGACGTCAAATCTATCCAAGTCAGATAATGAATAAAGTCTATATTAAGAATGTAACTTTAGCCCGTGTTTTACCATCGTAAATGGACGATACTTACAACCCAAGATGAATAATAAAAGGGTCCAAGTAAATCACACCCCACTTGACTAATTGGGTCCAAACTAAGTGAAGATGAATTAAAAAAATAGGCAGTCAGACCCATCAACTTTGAGACCCATTTAAGCCCAAGTTACTGCATCACCAACTTATTAATATGTGTTGATATGTGGTCAAAAACTCAAGAGAAAGTGGCCAAAAGAGTCCCAGGGCTTAAAAATACTCCCTTTAAGTCATTTCACTTTGGAACAATTTTCAATTTTGCTAAAGACTCTTTTTTCTCTTTACTTCACTTCATAAGGCAGCCAATAAAACCCTCTAGGTTCTTAAAGAAAACCTGAATCTTAAAAAATAAGGTTATTATACTTATCCCATGACAAACAAGAAGTATATGCTAATTATTCTTGTGGACAGAGGTTGGAAATTGGTTTCGAAGTTCAAAAATTCTTTTACCAACTAATGTTGCTTATACTGATTTCCTTGAACTTTAAATCCCAAAGTATTTTAGAACTAAAAAAAAAGCTAAATTGGTTTATAATTTTGTTTTTAATATTATATATTTTTTAATATGATTCAGATACTATTAATAATTGTACGTCCAAAAATAAAATTATTTTGATTTGAAGCAAATTTTCTATATATTTTACTTTATTCTTAAAGTTATAGCAGAAAGTGGTTGGATTTTTTTTGGGTGAACAATTGGTAGTGGTTGGACTTTTTTTTCGTTGAACACTTAGTTGGACTTGAGGCTAGGGGCATTTGCAATGGAAACCACTTTATCAACTCAGGATCCGCAATTAATTATGTAATAATTTTTCACTTTGCCTAGAAAAAATAGCATATCTAGCCAATAAATATATGTTTTGTTCATAGTTTAATATTTTTTTAACGAGTTTAAATTTAATATTAATTTTGTACCTATATAGTTGTATTTATATTTATATTTATAACAACCCAAGTCAAGCACCAATTACTGAATATACTTATTTAAAATTAAAGAAATTCCAATTGTTGCTTAAAAAGAAACTTTTATTGGCGAGTTTGATTAATTTAATTTTAAATATTTAAATAAACTTTATTGGGGCAAGAACAATGTAAAATGACCCTAATATACATCGTAATCATATGAATAGCTAAATATTGGACTAAGTTAGAATCGTAAGTTGGTTATATTGGAATATATAGTTAATATAGAACAAACGTGTGTCTAATATTAAGTAATATATGTCATTGATCAGTTTGTTGACATTTAAAAAAAAGTTAGAGATATCTTTGTTATTTTTTATTAATTTTTTAAAACATTTGAGATAATAAAGATACCATTAGCATTAGCAAGAATATTATGATCATATGACCAACATTAATTGTCTTATTCCTTTGGTTATTTATAATATTTTTGTACATCAATATTTTTGTATAAAATAAATTAATTTTAATATAATAATAACAACAATAATAGATTGATCAAGTTTTTTTTTTAAAAAAAAAGATGAAGAATTGAATTTTCACCAAAAAAAAGTGAACATTCGAATAATCAAATGAGTTATTTTCAAGATTTTGTGGTCGAGTTGTATTTGATAGTGCCTTTAACGTGTTTTTATGAGATAACATATTCTTGAAAAAATCATGTGACAATGTTTGGTTCTTCTTAAGTGGCTAGAAATTAACTATATTTATTTTAAATAAAATAAAGAAAAAAATCCACCTGTATAATAATAATGATAATAATAGTGAAAAAGAGTTAAAATTGCCTTATGATATATACAAAATAGATCATTTATATTCTTTATTATATTTTAGGATTAAAAATATTTTTGTTGTTATTTCAATAGACTATAAATACCCTTAAGAGTTAACAACTGAAATTTGAGTAACATGGCAAGTCATGAAGACTAATTCTTTCATCTAAGTGTTGCTAATTAAAATTTATTACAAGAAATTAAACCATTAATGACAACTAAAATAGCCAAAAAATCTCAAAATATTGCCATTAAAAATTTTCTCTAATTTTTACCAAGCAATAGACACTAATGTTTAATGGCATCTAAAAGTTGCAATTAAAATCTATATTTTTCAAAAAAAAAATTATGATAATTACTTCTCGGTAACAACCTAACTTTCTAAAATCAATATTAAAAGCATCCAATATTGTTATAAAAATATCAAAATTATTTTTCAACTCAAATCTCCTACTACATAATATATTATTGTACTCCTACATTTTATGCATTTAAAAATGATATAAAATGATAAATGACATCGATCAAGGATAAGTTTGAATGCACTATAATGTGATTTTATTTTGAAATATGGTCGGCAAGCATAGGATATATGCAAATTATTTTCGAAGAAAAATTACTTATACGAAATAAGAAAATTTTGTTTATACGATGACTCATTGATGTTATTTATAATTTTAATCTAATTTTTTGCAAGTATCGGAATCACAACAACAAATAAAAGATTTAATAATAATAATAATAATAACATTGTTATATTTTATTTAGCCATAACAATAAATATGAGTATTAATTTAAATATAATAATATTAATTTAATTATTATTAAATATTTTTATAATAATAAATATTATCACTAAATATCTCTTTTCAAATATATGGCATAATTATTTTTAATGAATTAGATATTTTTATCACATTGAATGAGTATACCCACTCAAAGAAAAAAGATTGGTACGAATATTGGTTAAATCATTTACAAGAAAGTGATCTCTTTCAACCAAATTTTATATTATATAATATAATAATCCATAGTTCAGAGTTGAAGTACACGAAAAGTTTCACTAAGATGAAAAATAAATAAATCGTAGTGGATTGTTGGGGTTACATTGATTTTTGATTCGATATTTTAGCGTTTGGATTTTAATAATTTGATAATTGATGATTAAAATAAGGATTTTTTTAATTTTATTTTATGTGATATTATTTTTTATTTGATCTAAAATTTTAAAAGAAAAATATTTAAAATTTATAATCTAAAATTAACTTTAGATATTTATATTATTATAAATCATTTCACTAATAGTAAACTAAAAATTAAAACTTTAATTATTTCTAATTATAAAAATTTAATTTTTTAAAAAACTAACTAAAAAGAAAAAGAGTACTGAGGCACTAAACATAAGCTTTTGGTATGTAGGATAATATATGACTACTCTTAAAATTAATTTTAGGACTAATATTGTAGAATAATTTATTCTAAAATTAATAATCACAAGATAATAATATTATTTTTAAAATAAAATAACAATTATAAAATTTCTAAAATAATTTGCTCCTCAATCAAACAAACCATTAAAATTCAATCCATACCGTGAATCAACCTTTAATATAATAATTTTGTATATTTTATTAAATAATTTGATTTTTGATATTTTATATCACAACCTTTTAAAGTGAATCAGTGAAGCAAATTGAAAGCACTAAATGTAGTCACCTGCGAGACAATAATATCAGTGTAACATTCAAATCCAACTTTTAAAAAGTAGAAAATATATATATATATAAATTCCAACTTATTTTATGGGTTTGTAATAAAATATTTAATATTTTTGTCCTTTATTATTACTGGCCTTTTCAACCACTACTCATCCACTGACAGTTATTATATTCAAACATCTTTTGGAAAATCATTTATTATAGTTTGTGGATAAACTTATATAAATAACATATTTTTATATTATTTTCTTCTTCATTGCATGCATTAAACTGTTTTATCTGCTTAATAATTTTTCTATTTCAAAAAGATAAGCATTAGACTATATATATAGGATCTTCTTTAAATTTTACTTGTGAAAGTATATTAAATATGTTATTTTTTTATAAATGAATATTATAAAAAAAATTTATATTATATGGTAAATGCCTTATTCATCAAGTTTCTGATTACTTGTATTATAGATGTTATCGATAGTTACGTTTTAGGTAAACAGTGGATTTCATAACATTTAAAAAAGCAAAGGCTAAACTTATAAAGGTCGAGTTTCTCTCTAACCTTATATCATAACATTTGTTTTACATTATCAGAGCACAGGGGTACATTCATAATGTAACATATCAATTCACTTGCACAAATTTTAGATATTAAATAGTTGATTGTAAACTGAATTATTATTGATATATTAACTTGATTTGAAATCAATATAGAAACCATAAATTTGACATGTCGAATCTGCCTTTGGAGTCTACTAATGCTCTCTTTATTTCAATTTATTCGTCTTATTTTTCTTTTTAGTCTATTCTTTTTCGACACTCTTTAATTTGAACTTTTCACATAATATATTCTAAACAGCATAATTAAAGGATACTTAGATACATTTCACATAGCTTTAATTTAAAATCATGTATTTTCTAAACTTTACATGAATTGAAAATCAGACAGACAAGTGAAAACTTTATCTTTTTTTTAAAAGAAATGTTCACTTATATAGTCTGAATAGTTCAAGTAAAAGCCAGATTTGCTGTTGCATGCTTGTTCTTGTCTTCTCTGCTTCATCTTTCCCAAAATGAATAAATTGCTCTTCTCATTTATTTGTCTCCTTCTGTATAACATCATCTCCCCAACTTATTCACTTCCTTTATGCACAAATTTGAGTAAGTATTTTATTTACAATTATGAATCTCTATTAAGATACAAATTAATTTGAAATGTTAATTATGTGTAGGAGCACCTGTTATTCCAAAAAAAGGTTTAGCTTTTTGTCCATATAATGGAAGAGTCTGTTGTGACTTTTCCAAAGATTTGCAATTGCACAAGACTTTTGAGGGTATGAAAATATATGATAGTAAATGTAGTTCTGCTGTCAAGTCAATTCTATGCTCGGTAAGTATATTGCTCAGAAATATTGGATCTTCTCACACTCACATAGCTCTTGTTAATTGAAGTTAGAGTAACGTTCTTTTCTTGATGAGCTTAAGTTAAGTTTCTATCTTGTTCAAGTTTTCTTGTGTTTGGAAATGCATTTTACTCGAGTGTAAGTCTAGTTTTTGGAAATTTGTGTCTCAAAAAATCTATAGCTTAATTTCCTTTTTCTTTTGTCAAATTCTTGAAGAAAGAATATGAATCTTTTGAGTGATTTCAAAAGTTTTTTCCTGATGGGGTTAACTTAAATTTGTTTTTTGTTTTTTTGTCACACTCTTGAAGAAATATGGTGAATCTTGACAACTCAAATACGAATATACAAAATAGTTTTAACATCTGATCAACAAACTTTATATGGTTCTACAGGACTTGGTTAATTCCAAGGTAGTTCTATTTTAAAACTAATCCAAAGTATTTCCCTTTTTCTCAGACATGTGATCAGTTCTCAGCAGAGTTATTTAAGGTAAAATCAGGGCCAAGACCAGTTCCTGTCCTTTGCAATTCAACTGCTGCATCAGCAAATAGCTTTTGTTCATCGGTTTGGGATTCTTGCCAAAACATACCAATAACAAATTCTCCTTTTGCACCATCCTTGCAAACAAAAGCAGGAGGGGCCAAAAACTCAAACTCCTCCTTGCTAACAGACTTCTGGCAATCGAAAGCCGATTTCTGCAAAACATTTGGTGGGAACTCTGATAAAGATTCATTATGTTTCAACGGAGAACAAGTTTCACTCAAGAAAAATGAAACTTTACAGCCTCCCAATGGCATGTGTTTTGAGAAGATTGCTGATGGGACTTACCTCAACATGGTCCCTCATCCTGATGGATCAAACCGAGCATTCTTCTCCAATCAGGCTGGAAAAATTTGGTTAGCAACTATACCAGATCAAGATTCAGGAGAAAGCATGGGGATTGATGAATCAAGTCCATTTGCTGATTTGACAGATCATGTTTATTTGGATGCAAGATATGGGATGATGGGGATGGCTTTCCATCCAAACTTTGCCAAGAATGGCAGGTTTTTTGCATCATATAACTGTGACAAAGCTAAGTCCCCTAGCTGTGCTGGAATATGTGCTTGTAATTCAGAGGTTGATTGTGATCCTTCTAAGATAAAGTCAGATGATAATAAACGGCCATGCCAATATCACTCTGTTGTTGCAGAGTTCAGTGCTAATGGGACTGCAGCAAATCCATCAATGGTTGGTTTTCACTCCATTATAAAGGTTTCACTGCAAGAACTATAGTCTTGTTTAATTGAAATTTCACACGTTTTGTAGGCGGAGAAGGCGAAACCATCAGAAGTGAGGAGAATATTCACAATGGGGCTTCCATTCACAGCTAATCATGGAGGGCAGATTCTCTTTGGCCCTGAAGATGGATATCTCTACTTTATGATGGGAGATGGTGGGAGCAAGGGTGATTCATTCAATTTTGCTCAAAATAAGAAGTCATTGCTTGGAAAAATAATGAGGGTTGATATTGATAACATACCAAGTGAGCACTTTGATTTGTTTGTTTTACAATAATTGACACAACCAAATGGCCAACTGCCCTGCCTTGCACACTAATCTGAATCTTTCGTTAGGCCAAGAGGAAATATCAGACCTTGGACATTGGGGTAACTATTCGATTCCTCAAGATAATCCTTATTCACAAGACAAAGATTTGCAGCCTGAAATTTGGGCGCTTGGACTCAGAGACCCTTGGCGCTGTAGCTTTGATTCAGAAAGGCCTTCTTACTTCATCTGTGCGGATGTTGGCCAGGTTCAATGACAATATCACTTTTGTTGAGAGTTGTAACATCTTTGTTTGTTGAGATCTTTTCTACAGACATAACATGCTACCTGGTATCCTGATGTTGAGTTTCTGACAATCATTTGAATCATGCAGGATCAGTATGAAGAAGTTGATCTCATCACGAAAGGGGGAAACTATGGATGGAGCATATATGAAGGTCCTTTGCGCTTTAAAAATACTTCGGCTGATGATTCTGTGGATCCCATCTTTCCAGTGTTAGGATACCGCCATTCTGATATAAATAAAGAAGTTGGATCTGCAGCCATATCAGGTGGCTATGTTTATCGCTCCAAAACTGATCCCTGCATATATGGAAGGTAAATATGAACACCCTTGTGGATATAAGATTGAAGCAAATTTGACAGAAAAATGGTCGCATTTGCAGTTATCTCTATGGAGATTTATATGCTAAGAACTTCTGGGCAGCTCAAGAAAATCCGTATAACAGTGGCAACTTTACAGCAAGAGGCATCCCTTTCAGTTGTGCTCATGATTCCCCTCTCAATTGCAGCTTAGTCCCCGATACTCCATTGCCTGCTTTAGGTTACATATTCTCATTTGGACAGGATAACAGGAAGGATACCTATGTTTTAACAAGCACCGGCGTATACAGAGTGGTCCGTCCAAGTCGCTGCAAATACACTTGCTCGATGGAGACAGCGAGGACTGCTGAGAGCCAAGGTCCCTCTGCACCTTCAGATGGTCACGTTACTAAAGCAGATCTCTGCTCGGTTCTTGTTCTTTACTGTCTGCTGCTTTTGACTAGCTTCATACTGTAGTTATTGCACTGCAATTATGAAATCAGCAGTATACTAAATATACAAGCTACCGTTTGTGTTGGAGCAACATTATTTTATCACAGAAGATAGAATGCAGCTCTTAAGATGAAAACCATGATCAACCCTGAAAGCTAAACTATTCTCCTTGCTATTTTGAATACCGCGAGATCAACCACAGAAGCATAGCATATCATATATTTATTCAGCATTTTAATTAGAGAAAAACATTAATAAAAGAATAAACAGCAAATCTACCTCATCAATTTCCTTGCCAAAGAATTAACTAAACTTCAGTGAGTAGGTGATTGGAAAAAAAAATTGCATAATCTACAATTTACCTCTCCTGAAACTGATATAACCAGGTCTATGGCATAAATAGCAAACTGTGCGAGCTAATTGAAAATTTCATACAGACAGTTCAAGAAATAGCCACTGGATATGATATAACCTCCTCCAACAGATAAAACCAGGTTAAACAATCATGCATTCCTTGAACCACTACTTCCACATATCAAAACAACCACCTCTCACGAAACTTCTCAGGTGCTTTTTGGCATTTATTGGTTGTATACTGTAGTATACTTCATCGCAGTAGCACTCCAAGCCCACCAACACCTGATTCACGAAGAAAGATGAACCTTAGATCAATCACTAGCACTTCCGCAGCTATGAACATCAAATATAGGTTAAAAACTTGAAATAATGCTGTGTCCTAGAACTTCTGTCTTTACGCCCTCATCATCAAAGAACCTCCCACACCACCAAAATAAAAGGATAGCATAGCCATGCACAAGTCTATTTTGAATTTTGGACCCTTATCAAACGAGTTAATATAAAGGTTTGTATGGGAAAAAAAATAAGAGAGTATAGTCTTAACGTATTCTGTTTTCCACTTCATTATAAAGAAGGAAACTGGAATTTGCAATATTTACCTAGCTTGCATGCTTCTTTCCAATTCAAGCAGGATTGTTTAAAGGTGATCCATCAGTCCTTCTTTCACCTCCCTGCAATGCATGGTGCAAATTTAAGCAAAGCAGAGAAGCAAAAGTGCACCCAAATGCTAAATTGCAGCATGCATATATAACTGTAATCAGCTTTAGTTCTTTGAAGAAATGGAAGTGAGTAAAAATACACAAATACCAAGTATAAAAAACTCGCCTGTTTCAGAAAGATCATCTGATGACTTAAAAGTGCAACACAACTTGACTTGACGGCACGAAAAGGATTAGCATCATGGGGAGCGAGTCAACTGGTTTTTTATCACTAGTTCCAAAATTAGCAATAATATGACCAGCAATAGGATGCAGAAACATGTCAGAAAGCTATCGTGCATTCCTGTTGTCAGTCTTGTCGGCAAGACATTTTTCTACTGCTTCATCACAAAGTTCAAGTGCCAAATCAAAGTTCCCTTGTTCATAGTTCATATCCGCAAATATAGAGTAAAGTTCTTTATCTGCCAGTAAACCATCTCTTCTCATCTCTTCAAACATTTCTTTGGCCTCAGAATACTTTTTCCTCTTTAAAAACCCTTTGATGAGTGCATGATAAGTCTCTAATGTAGGAGTGAATTTCTTCTCGATCATTTCCTTGTGCAAAAACCAAGCCTCTTTCATATTTCTAGCTTTGCAATGTCCTCGAATCAATATGTTAAAGGTATTGGCATTTGGTACAACTCCTTGGTCCAGCATTCCCTTATAAATTTCTGATGCCATACGCATATTATTTAGCACACTATACTGCTTCATAAGAGAATTGTATGTAGTAGCATTTGGTGTTATACGCTTCTCCAAGATCCACTTCAGCAGTTTATCACCCTCTTCTAGCATCCCTGACATGCAAAAGCCATTCATCAAAACGTTGAATGTAACTATTGTGGGTTGGAGTCCTCTGAGCAACATTTGACGTAGTAGTCCATGAGCCTTGCGCATCTCTCCTAATTTACAGTAAGCATCCATTAGAGTAGTATAAGTAAAAGCGTCAGGACAGATCCCTGCAGCGTCCATATCTTCCATCAACTTTACCGCTTGATTTACGTCTCCAGCTTTACAAAAACCATTAACAAGTGAGTTGTATGTGTAGATATTCAGTTCAAGACCCTTTCCACACATCTCGTGGAGAAGTTCATTTGCTGTATCAAGTTCCCCTAGTTTACAGAGCCCATCTACTAGTGCAGTGTAAGTCACAATATTTGGCACCAACTGCATCTGAACCATTTTGTTGTGAAGAGAAAAGGCTGACCTTATCTCCCCTGCCTTGCAATAACCATCAATAAGTGTGGTATAAATGAATTCATCTGGTTCTAACCCCCGGCCAAGCATATCATTCAACAACTTATCTGCTTCAGCAATATTTCCAGTTTGACACAGACCAGAAATAAGGGCAGTATATGTTATCAAATCAGGGGTAATGTTAAGACACTGCATCTCATTGAGCAGACTGTATGCAGCACTTATGTTCCCAGTTTTGCAGAAGCCATCTATAAGAGTTGTGTAAACAACATTATCTGGAGTGATTCCCTGAGAAGTCATCTCCCTCAGGAATTTCTCAGCATCATGCACTTTGCCTCTCCTAGACAAAAGAAGAATTATACTGTTAAAAGTAAATGCATTTGGCTTCAAGCCTTTTACTAGCATTTCATCGATAATCTTCATCACTGGTTCAAGCTGTCCAGTGGCACAGTATCCATTAATCACAGTGCTGTAACTTACAACATCAGGCATACAGCCCCTCAGCTCCATTTGCAGAAGTAAGTTATGAGCTTCCTTAATTTTCCCTATCCGACAAAGAGAATGAATCACTATATTGTGAGATTCATTATTCCAATAAACACCCACTTCAGAAAATTCATTATAGACCTTTAGCATCATTTTGGGCCCCTCAATCTCATTTGAGAGACGTGAAAGGAAAAAGTTACATGAAGAGACAGATAGTACTAAGCCATAGTGCAACATTTTGTCAAAAAGTTTTCTTCCATAATCTAGATTTCCTAACTCAACAAGCACTTGGAAGAAAATATCAAAAACAAATGGATTAGAACCCCAATCCTTGTAAGTGTATATTAACTTTTCAAGAAACTTGGGGAAGAAAACTGTCACATCTACACTGGGTCTTGCCCAAAAATCATGAATAAGCCTATGTACTGTCCTTACATCTTTTTGTGCAGCAGCAATATGCATGATAATACAATGTACCTCAATTGACGGGTCCCTTCGTTGACACCACCAATCAAAGAAATCTATAACCAGTTTGTAATCATTCTTTATGGTCATGAGAACCCAAACGATGTGATCAGGTTTGATTTTTGATTCAAAGGGCTTTAAAACACGGTGAATGTGCTCAGAGTAGCGTTGCTCAATAGAAGTCGATACGTGCTGCACAAGTTCAGAGTCTCTAACAGAGGGTTTCTTAGGCGAATAATCTGGAAAGGGCCTCGCGGCAGTTGAAGGATGAGGATGGCAAGAAAGCTTTTCAACTGCAGAATTAGTTGAATATGAAAAGAATGATGTGTGTTTTGTCATAGAACCAAAGTATTGATGGTAAGACAAGACTTGACAATGGTAAGGAAAAACAAAAGCAGAACACCTCCTCATATCTCTTTGAGAGAGCCATTAAAGCTTGCAAATGCCAGGGCTCTCCTCCATGTATAAGATCAATTTATAGAAGCTTCATCTCTTTGTCACCTGCGAAGCAAGTAAGATGATCACATTAAACATTGATTATTGTAACTTATTAAAAAGGCAATTTCTACAAATGCAACATCTGGAAAAGAAGGGAACTGAATGAAGACAAAAAGTTGACCTATATGCTGTTGTTGTTATTGACAACAACATATACAGTATAATCCCACAAGTGAGGTCAAAATTGAAGAGATAAATGCAGAACTTTGTCATGTTAGGTGGATGACAATGAAGGAGAAGGAACTTGAATTTGCAAGCAAAAGAGATTGACTATAATTTTGCCTCAGAGCGACCAGTAAAAAGAAGAGTAGGAAAATGCTGTTTTATCAGAGAACCTATCTTTACAACCCAATTCCCAAATTCTCCAATCCAAATACAATCAGAAACAACAAAATACCCAATGTAGTCCCACAAAGTGGAGGCCAGGGAAGGTAAGGTGTACTCAGACTTAACCCCTACCTCAGAGTTAGAAAGACTATTTCCGATAGACCCTTCGCAAATATGATAAGAAACACTAAAATTAAAATCTGGAGAAGGAGAAAAACAAAGCAACATATGGATGGAAGAAAGTGCAAGAAAATAGATGTAGGGAAAGTGGGTGTTTTCTGGTGAGTTTTATTGACGGAGAGGGCCGGCCAATGTTGCTATTGCTTCACCAATAATAAATATCATAACAGAGACAGGTAAGGTTTACATTCAACTCACTATCCTGGCACACACCCAGTTGATATATAAGAAGCTAGTTCAGATATGTGATATATTCCTTCCATAACAGGTCTACAAGATAAGCTACTCTCAACTGTAATGTGACCAAGCGCAAGTAAATATAAGAATTCACTCGAAAACATAAAAATAAAAACATGAAATGACATTTCCAGGCTTACTTTATGAATTGGGAGTACAAAATCATTCAAAAAAGGGACTATGGTTCTTACAAACATACCACCCTTCACCGGAGAAGAGAGTGGTATATAGGTGGTGAAAGCCAACTGATGCTGTTATTGCTTCACCTATAAATAAATATCCATAACAACAACAGCTAAGTTAAACATTCAACTCACTATTTCACAAAAGGGGTTGCTCGGATAATAATTATCCTCCAATTCCAATTCTAAGATTGTGAGTTCGAGTCAGCATAGATCAAAAAGGTAAGAGCTTTAAATAATTTTTTTTTTAAAAAACACTATTCTGTCACACACCCAATTCATGTGTAAATGCTTCTTATTCTAGATATAGAATTGAAATATTTAATCCACAAAATAATCTACAAAATAAGCTAATCTCAAACTGTAATTATTAAGTTAAAAATGAAAATTAGCTTTGGAAAACATACAAACAAAAGCATGAATGATGATTTCCAAGCTTACTTTATGAATTGGGAGTAGAAGACAATCATTCAAACAGGAGATTAGGGTTCTAATCATCGTTCGCCGGAGAAGAAAGCAAAGTGCTGGTGGTTGAATTTGAATCCTCTGCCAATCGATTAGGGCCGAAAATCCATTTCTTTTAAAATTGATGGGCCGGACATATTTTAGAATTTTTGGGCTTATATCAGGTTGATTTTGATTTGGGCCAAGAAATAATAAGCTTTCTGAATTCCTTTTATAAAATATTTATTGTTTTTAAACATATTTTTTATTTATTATTTAGATATCTTATATTTAACAAATATTTATTATTTATAATAATTGTATTATACATTAAAAGTGAATTATATATGTATTATAAATTAACTAAACTATATTACAATTATTTTGATTTAAAAAATTACACTATATATTATAAATGAATTACACTATATATAAAAGTAAGTTTTCATAAATAAACATATATTATAAGTGTCTTAAAATATATTAAACTTATATTTTGATAAAATAATTTTTATTATGTATTAAAAGTGAATATATCTATATCTATATCTATCTATACTATATTAAAAGTGTGAAGGTCCTTAATAATATTGTTTGAACTTTTTGCTCTTCATTAAAAGATTCTTCTTTAGACAAAATCGTCTTTGTTAATTTGAAAAAGTGACTTTAATTTCGAAAAATCCGATTTTATACTTTATTAACTTAAGTATAAATCAAATTCCCCAAAATTAAAAGAGTTGCCACCTAATTTTAAGGATAATTAGGAAACTAATAAATATTTCAAAAGAGCTAACAAAAAAATCTTTTAAAATATATATCAAATGAAAGGTTCAGGTTCAATTTTCACTTTGAGAAGAACTCAATCATTTAAAATGGCCGCTAACATGCGATCGACCGACGATTAGGAAATTAACTAACTTTTGAAAGATTTGATTGATTTTAAAAAAAAGTTGACTAGTTTAAAAGTTGACTAATTTTGAAAGAGTTGGCTAAATTTGAAACACTATGACCAAATGTAAAAAAAATTGACTAAATTTTAAAAATATTTTGACTAAATTTGAAAAACTTGACTAAATTTGAAAGAATGTTGACTAAATTTGAAAGACTTAACTAAATTTTAAAAAATATTGACTAAATTTAAAATAATTGACTAAATTTTAAAAAATTGATTAATTTTGAAAGAATGTTGACTAAATTTGAAAAACTTAACTAAATTTGAAAAAAATATTGACTAAATTTAAAATAATTAACTAAATTTTTAAAAATTGATTAATTTTGGAAGAGTGGACCAATTTTGCATAAGATTGACTAAGTTTTAAAAAATTAACTATTTCAAACCAAAAGAATTGTACGAATAATTTCAACACTACGAAAATCATTGATAACGAAAATTAACATAAACGGAGGCAATGTTGGAAAAACAATTAGATGAACGAATAATAATACAAATAATATTAAAGTTAGTATCAAATAACAATAAATCTTATAAATAAAATAATAAAACAAGGAAAGATTGAGGAAATGGAAATTGGGCTTGGCAGGCCCAAATTCAAATCTGCCTAAATTCTAGATTTCGGCCCTGCCAGGTCCATCAAAAAATCTGCCAGGCTGCTGCTTTGGCCCATATCTCCATGAATATCTATGGTATATACACTGTATACCGGGTGTATATCGTTGTATATATACACTGTTTTTTAACTCCTCAAAAACTGTATACCAATTCCTGGGCCACACATGCTGCTTCCCTGCTAAATGGGCTTGTGGCCCATATCCTGTGATATACATATACACTTGGTGTATATCTGCTGCATATTAGTGTATAACAAGGTATATGCGCTGATTTTATACCTCCAAAAGCTGTATTTCAGCTTCCATCCTATGACCAGCCTCAACAACTCTAATAGGATAGGACGACTCGAAATTCGTGGACATGCAAGGGAGGAGTCCAAATTGGACTCGAACAGTTGTCACATGCAATAGAAGAGGAGAGAGGGTAAATTCGTATATGAATAAGAGACTTAATTGAAACATAATGTTAATTTCAGCTATTGCATTACAAAACTAAACAATTTCAATTCCTCTAAGGCACTAGAAAGAGGTCAGATTTCAAAGAGACGTTCTAACACATGCTAAAGTGAAACTGGAGCATAACTTGTAATCATTTAAAGCAACATAATATCATTAGCTCAATAACAAACTGATTCTAGAGATAAAAAAGATAAAATAGGGTCTAAAACCAAATGACACATTGTGAACACCATAAAATGAATCATTGTTGTATCATAAAAACTAGATAACTTTCATCCCCTTAAGTTGATGGAAAGTGGCAACAATTCAAAGTAGGCTTAATACAGATTACAGTAAAATGAAACATGATTTGTTATAACTTGAAGCAACATGATAGCGTTACTCCAACAACAACTAGTTCATGAGAAAAAGGGTAAAACAGATGACAAAAACCATACTTTTCCTGTGTATAGTAACCTAAAACAGAACACTTTCAACCTAGAAAGCTTGACTTCTCAATTTATCTAATGTGAAATGAAATTCCAGAAAAAGAAGCAAGCAGACAAACTCAAACAATCTGAATTTTTAATGGAAAACCAACATATAGTCATGGCAGTAACATGTAGATGAGTTAACAGCTCCTCAAATGGATTAAAAAACTTCAGAAGAGAGCAAAACATGTTTTACTTTTTAAAAAAAAAACAATGAACTTGAAACCGATAGGCACATTTAGGACCAAACAGAAAAAGAAATCAACTTAAGAGACCAGCCCGCATCTCATTTTCACATCTAGATCAGTAGATAACCATTAGAAGCAAATACGACCCCCAGGAAACTAAAATGAAATGACAAACAACAGCTCAAGATATTCACATGTTTGACAGTACCAAGACTGAAACAGAGATGCAAGATGAACCCAACCAAGAAAACATGGGTTCACAAGCCATCTCAGAATAGCACAAACGATGTTGGGTAAACAACGACGACACACAAACGGAAGCGCAATAAATATTTTCCCCAAATAAACAAAATGAATGACAAAGCACAATAA
>JAOTQJ010000096.1:4764390-4843269 GCA_025642045.1 Solanum sejunctum
CCCGCATTTATGTATATGTATAAATGGATATATATTTATATTGTGTCTGGGTTGCTGCTGGATTTTCTTTGCAGGTGTAGTTAGTGAGTAAAACAGAGGAAACTCTACCGAAATTTCGATAGGTTTCCACGTCAGTTTCATTAGGAATTTAAGGTTAGCATGTGTCTAGGTGTCCCTATCGGACACTGGTCACGACCCTAGATTAGGATGTGACATCAAGATAATCCCTTGACTTCGTTTGACCCAGATATCTATAGAACAACAAAAAGAATTGCCTAAGACAACATGAACAATGCTGCAAATATAGCACTAAATCTGAATAATGATAACCCACCACCATTTGAGGATGTGAATCAACCACAAAAGGATCTTCAACTTGTTGCTGACATATGGAACAATACAGGCTTTACCCTATGGTGGTGGATGTTACCAGAGCTATTGTGTTACCTTCTTTACTAGAGAACACAAAATTTGTTATTTCAAGTGGGTTGTTATAAATGCTGCAGAATAGAAGGTTGATTGCGTGTTTACCATCAGAGGATCCGCATAACCATATACACAATGTAATTTTCATCTGCAAGACTATGATGGTAAACCAAAATCTGTCCATGGATACCGTTGGGTTCCATATCTCCCATTGTCTCTTATAGGCAAAGTGACAGTATGATTATCCAAACTACCACAGAGTTCAATCACCACTTGAACTAAAATGTAGAAGGCCTTTTTGGAGAGGTTCTTTCCTAATTTGAAGAAGCTGAAGTTGAAATATCAGATTAATAACTTCGAGTAGTTGTGTGATGTTTTGATCAGTACCATGTGGGAGAGATTTACAAAGTGTTTGAGGTATGTTCTGTAACATAAGATTGTTGATGATTCCTTGGTTAAGATCTTCTATCGGTCACTTGATGATAATTGCAAAGTGATGGTGGACATAATCACTGGCGGCTCATTCTTAGATTATTAATTTTTGTTTGTAGCTGAACAACTGGAAAAGATTACAAAGACAAATATCCCATGGGGTTCAATAGATAAGTCGATGACTAAAAGCTCTTTGTCAGTTACTACCAATTCATAGGAGGCTAACATAAATGAAGCAGAGCCAGGAGTGCATAAATGTAGTCAACCATCAGCCACCACGAGGGTCCAATCAGGACTTTTGGTGCTAAGGTCAATTGAATTATCATCAGAACTTCAATAGAGATGGTGCTTTTAGAGATAAAAACAAAGTTAGGTACTATGATTAAAAAAAAGGGTCAGGATATAGAAGGTGATTTTGGACACAAAGATGGTTATAGGAATAGTCTATATGTACCACCACACAATTGTGATTCGAGAACTAGTAGTTCGAGGATTGAGGAGATGTTCGATATTGTTAAATAAGGTTGGTGGTTAGGATAAGACCTTAAAAGGGATGAAATTTGACATCTCAAAAATTAATCAGAAGATCGAGTCTCGTTTTGTAGCTATCTAGAAGTTAGAGCTATAGTCTAGTCAGATTTCTACACAATTAATCCATTATCAAAAAGGTACATTGCCAAGGAATATAGTACAGAATAAAAAAAGAATGATAGGTAGTACATACAAGTGATGACATGGGGTGGCGAGCAGCCTTTTGACCCATCAATGCCAGTAGATGATGATGAGGTTCATGAAGAAATGGTAGATCGCAAAGATGGGAGAATGGGGATGGTAACACTAAGAATGGGGTGACTGATAAGGTGGTGATGCCAAAGAAATTGAAACTGATACCTAGACCTCCACCTCCTTTAACTCAGAGACTCAAATAGAAGGAGGAGGAAGATAAGTTCATGCACTTCATATCCATGTTAAAGTAGTTGACTATCAATCTTTTGTTCATTGAGGCATTGGAGAAAATGCATGGGTATGAAAAATTCATGAAGGACCTAGTGATGAAGAAAGGACTATGAGCTAAGAGATCTCACAGGAGCTTTAGCATTGAGTGCTATTATAACGAGGTCCTTAGTTAAAAAGAAAGAGGATCCCAGGGTATTCACCATACCCTGCACCATCAAAGATGTGGAATTTTCCATGGCGTTATATGACTTATGCACCAGTATCAATTTATTTACTCTTACTGTATCTATGAAGTTTGTCTTGGGAGCCCCTACTCCAATAAGCATTCGATTGTTGATGGCTAACAGGACAGTGAAAAAGCCTATGGGGATATTGTACAACATTCTCATTAAAGTGGAAAAGTTTATATTCCCTATAGACTTCATGATCTTAGATAGTGATGTTGACTTCAAAGTCCCAATCATCTTAGGAAGGCCATTCCTAGCCACTGGACGAGCACTAGTGGATATAGAATCAGGTCAACTCAAGTTTAGGTTGAATGAAATGAAGTCGTCTTCAACATCTGTTAGTCTATGAAGAGACCCAATGATTTGAAGATGGAAGTTTGGGCACTTGGTGAAGTCTGAGTAACCAAGTTGTCTAGGTCTTGCCATGACACTAAATCAGGCACCAGTTAGGAGGCAACCCAAGATATTTGCTATATTTTTTATGTGTTTGTTTTAGTTTTGCTTTTAAGACTCATATGTAGTTTAATTTTCTTATTTTTATTTGTAATTTGGACTCAAGGACTGGTAGATTATAGGGTAACATTTTATTCAATAGAGAATATGTTGGAACAGTGTTAAGGCAGCAAGCCAATGATGAAGAGGGAGAGAACTGGATTTTATGACTGATTTGTGATTCATACCACAACCCATACACTGACTCATAGAACCAGATCCAGCAAAGAAAAACTTGGGCACTCTAGTCCATGAGCCAACTTTATGACCCATAGATAAAACTATAGGTCGTGAATGGGGCTCGTGGACTATAAGTAAGATTTTTGAACTTGCTAAGTGTTGGGGGCACTCAGGATCCAACATATGGGTCGTATGTATACCAATGCCCCATAGGTGGATCCCTAAAGAGAATACCTAACACTAGGCTTTGTAAAACCACAAGACTATAACTTATGGGTGGTAGATCCTCTTGTGGATTGTAATAAGAGTTTAGCGGGGTCTGAACCCCACTTAATCCCGACTTGGCTAATGACATAAAAAGGGGGTAAACAAAATCACCCCTCACTTTTTAATTATTTCATAAAATACCAAAACCTCCCTTCTTCTTCCCTACATTTGATCACCCTCAAATCACCACCATATTTTCTGACCCACTATCCAGCCAAACTTTGGTGAGCACTACAGCCACCACAGTCTGAGCCTCCTTCATCTTCTATTGTTGCTGCACTAGAGGCCATGGCTGCAAAGTCCTTCCCCACTGGCAAGGTATACATGTTTGCAGCATCTATTCAAACTCTGGCGCAGTGACAAGCTCACTGTCATAATCCAAGCCTAGAGCTTGGCATGACATGGCAAATGGGGAACCTGAAGGGACCCAAAACAATCCTCTTGACATATCATCTCACATCATTAGTTGCAGAAATATATAAAGGACATAAAGAGTAAGGATAGGGGTAACAGGGTGAAGCGTATAAGCTTGCATAACATTGTAATCAAGAGACAAAGAGTCCAATCTAATATCATAGGTACACAACATGTCCAGCAAACACTTCTAATACATAGATGAGAGTGGGGGTAATTACAAAGAAACTAGGATCACCCTCATAGTCAAAATAGAAATAAGGAAGAGTGTCTCAATACATAATGAGAGAAACGTAGACTAAGGTCCCCAAAGTGGAGGACTCACCAGTAAGCTTGAGTAGTACCGATCTAAACACGTGGAGGAGGAGGATGATTAACTTGGACTCTGGTTCCTACATAGTGATATCATGTAGGCAAGAGTATATATTAGTACGTTTGAATGGACTAAATATGTTAGATGCAATGTAACAAGAGACAGGTATCATAATCAAAATGTATAACAATAGGCAATAGGTATAGTATAACAATATGACATGCATGAACAATGCATATGTAAAATATGCTTAAGTAACTCATGCTCATATAGGATATCATATGTGTAGAAGAGACCAAGCTAGATTTCCAAGGTACAAACCCCTTGGTAGGTTAGTGATGATGCCACCCATCACTTAGGTGATAAGGTACAAACCCCTAATAAAATCTTATAATAGATCCAAGATTTATAGTTCAAAACATAGCAAAGCAGTCATAACTTTACATAGCTTTAACATCGTTCATAGATATTCATACTAATAAACCCAATTGTAAAATCAACTTTAGATCATGCAAATTGATAGAAAGGAGATTAGGGCACTATGGGTAGAAGGACCCAATGGCTAAAATCCACATACCATAGCTTGGAGATGAACTTTGTGAAGATTGGAGATGGAGACTTAAAGCTTGAAGAAGACCCTTGAAGGAAATCCTTGGTTCCGAATAAGGGTTTGAGACTTGAATTTGGGAGTGAAAAATATAGCTAGGTGTTTGAGTGAGTATTGGAGAATATTTAGGATGACATGAGGATGAAATATGGCTAAGTATTAGTAAAAACATGCTTTGTAACACTTAGGCCCAAGACTTAAAATTCTTGGACTAAACTAAAAAAAATAGTCACAAAATAAGGTAGAGGCGCGTCGCGGAAGGGGCACGCTTTCTCTTTGGAAATTGTAGTTTGGGAATTTTGAAGTTTTATATGGTTACTCTAAAATAGGGGTTAGACCCTTTTTCCCGTAATTTGGACTCCCTGAACCAGAATATAAAATCGGATTTTTGATATCACGCAATAATTTGAGATATATAAAATTTAAAATTCTGTGCACTTTCGCATATTTTTGCGTACTTTTTGGGGTCATTTCAATATCTCCTCCTTTGAAACATTTGTCCCCAAATGTAAAAGAGACGTACAAGATAAGAGAAATCATGAACAAATAAGCCCCAAGAAGTATGCAACATTACATTTAAACACCATTTTCAAAACCTCAATGGAAGTGTAAAATCATCATAAATTTGTCAACTTAAACATGAATGCATATCAATGACATCGGGGCTGAAACATAAGACTTGAACTCACATAAGGGACTTAGAGTTAGTACCTTAGGCTTGAGTGTAGTGGATGAGATAAGGAAACCACTTTTGCATGTCCGCTTTAGCTTCCTAAGTAGCACTTTTGATTTGTTGTTTCCTCAAAAAGACCTTAATGGATGCCACCTCCTTGTTCCTTAATCTCTTCACTTGCCTATCCAAAATCTAAACTAGAACCTCCTTATAAGTTATGTTATCCTCAACACCCCCCACAACATCAAGAGGCACAATAGCATTAGGATCACCAACATATTTTATCAACATTGAAACATGGAACACCAGATGAACGAAAATTCATCTCACCAGGCAACTTAAACTCATTAACTACCTTGCTAACCCTCTTTATAACCTTATAAGGACCAACATATCTTGGACTCAACTTGCCCCTCTTACCAAAATGGACCACACCCTTCATGGGTAAAATGTTTAGGTAGACCCAATCACCAACTTTGAATTCAAGGTCTCTTTTTCTCATATCGGCATAGGTTTTTTGATGACTGTGGGCTATTTTTAACCTTTAGCTAATCATCTTAACCTTCTTAAGAGCCTCCATAACCAGATCTGGTAACCTCAAACCAACTAACTTGTGATCTACAAAGTCTCCCATAAAGAACCTCAAAAGGAGTGATAGCTATTGTTGTAGGTAAACTCAATAAATGGAAGGCGATCATCCCAACTACACTTAATCTCCAAAAGACAAGTCCTAAGCATATCCTCAAGTGTATAAATGGTTCTTTCAGCTTGGCCATCCGTTTGAGGGTGAAAGGTCATACTAATGTGAACTTTTGTACCAAGATGTCTTTTAAAAGACCTCTAAAAGTATAAAGTAAATTGTGAACCACGATCTAATATGAGTGAAAAAGGAACCCCATATAAACTCACTTACTAATGGATGTACAACCTTGCATACTCTTCAGCTATGTATGTAGTCTTAACTAGTAGAAAGTGAGATGATTTTGTCATGCTATC
Source organism: Solanum sejunctum (assembly GCA_025642045.1). Classification (NCBI taxonomy): domain Eukaryota; kingdom Viridiplantae; phylum Streptophyta; class Magnoliopsida; order Solanales; family Solanaceae; genus Solanum; species Solanum sejunctum. Next base: position 4,770,375 of record JAOTQJ010000096.1, read on the forward strand.
AACCATAACCTTGCTGGAATAAAAACCTTTTCTAGTCATGGGTAACAAAACTACAAAGTCTATATTAATCACCTCCCACTTCCAAATAGGAATCTCTATGTATTGGGTTAGGCCACCCGACCTTTGATGTTTGACTTTGACATGTTGAAACCTATAGCAACCAAAAACAAATTTGGCAATGTCCCTCTTCATGCTTCCCCACAAATACACATTCCTCAAGTCTCTATATATATTGATGGAATCAGGGTGGATAGAATAAGAAGAATTATGAACCTCGTCAAGGATTTTCTACCTCAAACCATCAACAAAAGACACATGCAACCTACTTTGGTACCTAAGTGCATCATCTCTGTAACACCCCATAACTTACATGTACTAGTCCTATACAAATGAAACATGATATGGCTTTTCAAATTAGCGTCAATTTTTAAAAGTGCCTAAATCTCAAATTAGAGGGTGATATGTATGTCTAATGCTGAAGTAGGTTGAGTGTAAATAAGTACTAAGTCAAATTGAGGAGATCACAACCTTAAATGAAGTGAGAGAAGTGAGGTGCTTGTAGGACTTAGGAAGCTACAAGTGAGTCACCTACTTGCTTAGCTAAAATTTGTTAGCTAAATGGAGATGAGACCCCATGTCGAATTTGTCCAAATCCGATTATGAATAAAGTCCGTGTTAAGGGTGTAACTTTAGCCCATGTTTTAGCATCATAAATGGTCTATATTTTCAGCCCAAGAATAATAGAGAAAGGACCCAAGTATAACAAAACCCACTTAGTGAATTGGGCTAAAACTAAGTAAGGAGAAAAGGAAAAAATGGGCAGCCGAGGCCCAATCATTTTAAACCGAATAAAGCCCAAGTGAAAGGGGCAAGAAGCCGTATTACTAGCTTAATAAAGTAAGGCTAAAAATTTCTTAGTAGGTCGGTCAAAGTCTCCCTTTAAAAAGGGTTTAAAACAGCTCCCATAAGCCATTTTAATTTGAACAAAAAAATCCGATTGTTTTGCAAGTTCTATCTTAACTCTTTCTTGACTTTATAAGCAGCCATAAGAGACTTTTAGGGTTCTTGAAGGAGCCCTACACCTTGAGGGTAAATTTAATTAAGAATACTTATGTGTTTAGTATGGTTTTCTTATGTAAAACAAGAGGCTAAGATGATTATACCTTTGCTTAAATTGTTGGACAACATGTGTTCCAAAAGTTGTTGTACATTTTTCTTATTTATTTAGAAGCTTTCCTGTTTTGGGTTGGATTGATTATGAAGTGAGGCTACTGTTATTAATGAATATTGGTTCTATAATGATGTACAAAGGCTGCTGCACCATTTTTACAGTCCGCAAAAATAAGTTCTTGTGTGATATTATAATTGTACTTGTAATAGGAACTTGTGGGCTGATTGATTGAGTACTATGGTCTCACGTCCTCCAACTATTTTGAGGAATATTTTTGAACTGTTTTAGAATTGGGTTTATATGTATATATAGTGCAGACAATTTGGTTAAAGTTGGAATAGGTTTGGAATTGTCGACGTCAAGATATAGCTAAGGAATGTAACATTATGCCGCCTATTTGTATGTTGCATAGAATTGTTATGTATTGTGCTTTATGAGCTGTTGTAAAACTATTATGGTACTAAAATAGGCTCAACATGATATGTATATGAGAATTTATCTTAGAAAATATGATTAGGGGCGGAAAGGTTGAAAGAATACGCTGGGGTTTATAATTATCCGCTTGCTGCCCGTATGTTATTTTTTTATGAGATTGGGTAACCAAGATGTATCTATTGGCTGCTAATACTAGTTTTATCACCCACTATATTATGGATAATTATTTGGAGGAAAGAAAGGTTATCTCAAGGTAATATCAAGGTCGTACAAGGAGGTATGTAAGGCTACTTGATTTCGTATTATTTGGCATGAAATATATATCCCTCCTTGGCACATAAAAGCACTTATCAACTCTGACACAACTGTTAACCATATCTCAACTCTTTCACAAGTTCATATTCTCCCATACATAGTCACTTTCAAATCTACATACATACTTGGATACCAAGATACACGAGTTCATTCTACTAAATAAAGTTCATGTGTTGTTCTACCTCGTATGCATTTCATTATTTGTGTAACCTACTCCTTTCATTATGGTGTTGTCTTTTGTTATTTTTTACATGTCATATGTTGTATCTATAGTCGTACAACTCTAATATATGACCACCAAAAGAATCATCTCAAAAGTAATTGAAAGATAAAGTATATTGCTTGTTGATAGGTGGTAACCCGAGTGGTGGAAGAATCACCTAGCCAGGGTCGATCCTATCATGGGGTTTAGCCCAAAAGGTGAAAGAAAAAGCCTAGCCTAGGCCAATCCCGATATAGATTTACCACTAATCAGCTGGTCATTTGTATTACATGTTGTGCATAGATTATACAGTAAAAGTAAAGTAATAAAAAGAACATAAAGTACATGATCCCACAGTATGACTAAGGGTGGTCTCTTATCCTACACCAATGCATAGTTTTATTTGAGTTATTACTTTAGATACAGTATTTCCTGCCTTATATATTCAGTACATTATTTCGTATTGACATCCCATATATGGGACCTACATTTCATATTGCAGGTACAGGTGCTAGTAGATCTCCCCAGTAGGAGTACAAGATATCCAACTGTTGTTACCAAGCTCCAGATTGCTTCAGAGCTTTGTGTGACTAGAGCTTATATTTTTGTATTTTATAGCTAGTCGTGGCAGGGCCAGTCCCGACTCTTATTAGATACTCTTCCTTATCTAGTGGCTTTGTAGACTATGTAAATTAAAGTGTGGTCATGTCTCCTACTTTAGACAACATAGGCCCAATGGCCTAGCCACATGCATTTTCTTTTGGCTTGTTATTACTATTTACTTTCTTAAAGGCATGTTGAATAAAGAAATCCCTTATAATATATATATAGAAAGCGCATGGATACAGGTTGGTTCTCCCAAACCTTATCGGCAATGGGTGCCAGTCTGCCTTAATGGGACTTTGGGCATGACAATCTGTCTCTTGGGAGAAAACCTCTTCTTTTCCCTCTTTCACCAAGGCCATTAATTCGAGCAAGGAGGAAGCAAGATCTTGTTTTGTTATCACTTTATCAACCAATGAAGATTTAGACCCATCAATAACAACAATACCATCATAACCAACCTCTTTGAACCTAACCCCCAATCTAGCCAATTGATGCACCTCCCCAGCCATTTCTCTATTAACACTATCAACATGAGCTAGGCTACCCATAGACACCCTAGTCAAAGCATCCACCATAATATTTGCCTTACCTGGATGATAATGCACATCATATCATAGTCCTTAAGAAGTTCTAGCTACCTTCTTTGTCTTAAGTTGAGATCTTTATGAGTGAACACATAATGGAGGCCCTTATGATCAGTGAACATATCAACATACACCCCATACAAATAATGTCGCCAAATCTTTATTAGAAACACAATGGCGGCTAATTCTGAATCATGGGTAGGGTAGTTCCTTCATGTACCTTGAGTTGCCTAAAAGAATAAGTTATGACCTTTCCATTTTGCATCAACACACAACCCAAACCAATTAGGGAAGCCTCATAATACACCACATATCCCTCAAGCCCATCTGGTAGTGATAATATGGGGCAGACACAAGCTTGTCTTTCAATGTTTAGAAGCTCCTTTCACATTCATCGGTCCACACAAACGTAACCTTCTTTTGAGTCAATTTTATCACAGGGGAAGCAATGGAGGAGAACCCATGCACAAACCTTCTATAGTAACCCATTAGGCCTAAGATGCTCCTAATATCCAACGGGGTCAATGGTCTAGGCCAATTTCTGATCACATTGGTCTTCTTAGGATCCACCTTAATACCATCCCCCGATACCACATGACCCAAGAATGCAACCTACTTCAACCAAAACTCACACTTTTCATATTTGGGATAGAATTTCTCCTCCCCAATATTTGCAACACAACCCTCAAATGCCCTATATGCTCCTCCCTGCTACATGAATAGATCAATATATCATTAATAAAGACCACAACAAAGGAATCAAGGTAGGGTTTGAAGACACTATTCATTAGGTCCATGAAGATGGTCGATGCATTGGTCAACCCAAACGATATCACAACAAACTCATAATGCCCATATCTAGTTCAAAAAGTCATCTTGATAGTATCACACTCCTTCACCCTCACTTGATGATACTCGAACCAAAGATCAATCTTAGAGAAAAAGCTAGCCCCTTGTAATTGGTCAAACAAATCATCAATTCTTGGAAAAGGATATTTATTCTTTATAGTGACCCTATTAAGTTGTTTGTAATCAATGCACATTCTAAGTGACCCATCCTTCTTCTTTACAAACAATACCAATGCACCCCAAGGTGATTGGCTAGGGCTAATAAATCCCTTCTCCAACAAATCTTTCAATTATTCCTTTAACTCCTTCAACTCCGCCGGGACCATACAGTAAGGGGGAATAGAGATGGTTTGAGTGTTGGGGAGGGGGTCTATACCAATATCTATCTCCCTTTTGGGAGGAACACAGGGAAGGTCATTTGGGAAGACATCAAAAAACTCATTTACAACCGAAACCAACTCTATACAAGAGACTTTGGACTCAACATCTTTAACCCTCACAAGATGATAAAAACACCCCTTAGAGATAAACTTATGGGCTATAATGCAAGAGATGAATCTAACCTTGACCATCACATCTTGACTTTTCCACTCAAAGATGGGTTTATATGGAAATTAGAATTTGACCCTATGAGTTCTATAATCAACAGAAGCATAGTAGGCATGGAACCAATCCATCCCAAGAATAACATCAAAATCAACCATGTCTAATTCAACAAGATCACAAGGCAACACTTTATACAAGATGCAGATAGGACAACTTCTATAACTTTCCTAGCAATAATAGATGCACCAATAGGAGTAGAAACTTCTATGACTAATGCAACAACTCAGGGTCAACATGGAACTTTTTAGCAACAAAAGGGCTAACAAAGGAAAGAGTTGCACCCAGATCAATCAAAGCATATACCTCAAAGTCAAAGATTTTCAACATATCTATAACAACATTGGGAACCTCACCAACCCCTTGCCTACCATGTAGAGCATATAATTGATTATGCCTTGGGGAACCACCTTGAAGACCACCTCTACCCAACGGAACCACATTTGCACCCTGGCCCTTGCCACAGTTTCTTGGACAAACCACCCTTTTGTGACCAAGCTTCCCACAACTAAAGCATGCATTAGAACCCTTCAAACATAGGCCCCTATGACTCTTTCCACAGTTAGGACACATATAAATGGGATTTACACCACTAACACCTTGAGTCCTAGGGAAGTCATTTGCTAACCCCCTATTAGTAGCATGAGAAGACCCTTGGCCTTAATGGAACTGTCCACCCCTTTTGAACTTACCATCATGGGCCTTATTGGCCTCATGGCCCCTTCTCTTCTCAACTTTTACTCCTCCATTTGCTTGGCATATATTATCAACCAAGACAAGTCCATGTCACTAATTAGCAAGGGGCACTAGCATTCTTTACTCACCAAGTCGGAGACCCCCATCACAAATTTATTCATCCTAGATCTAGGATCAGCCACCAAATGAGAAGTATACTTAGAAAGTTGATTAAACTTGAGGGCATACTTCCGCACACATATAGCATCTTATTTCGAATTCATGAAATCTACCAACTTAGCCTCCCTAAGCTTAAGAGGGATGAACCGATTAAGGAAAGCTGATTTGAACTCCTCCCAAAGCACCATATTACCATTTCCCTTCTCCCCCTTCCATTGGTCATACCATATTTGGGCTACCCTTTTGAGTTAGTAAGCCGCCAACTCCACCTTTTTATTCAGCCTGACATCCATGATATTCAAGATTTTATAGACCTCATCAATGAACTCTTGTGGATCTTTATCCACCTTTGACCTATAGAACACTAGAGGATTCCTCTTCATAAATTCTCTTACCCTAGCACCTGAGGTAGTGATATAAAGGGCTTAGGCCACTTTATTGACTTGGTTGGCCACATCATAGGCATATATAGTGAGAGCATCTCAGATCTCACCATTGGTGGGTTACTCATCAGGAGTTTGGGCCTATTATCCTCTAGTGTTCGGCATGATCTAGCATAGCAAGGAAAAATTGTTAAGGGGAAAACTTACCACAACTATATAGCACAACTTACAGCATTAAGAAGGGAAACATTTCTTAAAATGCCTCATAGCCTCCTATTCATAGTCTTGGCGCGCTTTACAACCATGAATAGGACTCTAATCGACGCGGTGTATTGGAATCCAAGGATATATCAATGTAGTGCTTTGATACCAAGTTTGTCACGACCCAAGCCTAGGGCCTAGAAGTGACATGGTGAATGGGGAACCCAAAGAGACCCCAAGCAGGCCTCTTGACTTATCAGCTAACATCATTGGTCGCGAAAATGTATAAAGGACATAAAGAGTAAGAATAGGGGCAAAGGGGCTAAGGAAATAAGCTTCCATAACATCATAATCAAGAGATAAAGAGTCCAAGCTCATATCGTAGGTACATAACATGTCCAACAAACACCACAAATACACAGATAAGAACAGGGGCCAAGACAAAGCAATGGGGCTCACCCTTAGAGTCAAAATAGAAATAAAGAAGAGTATCTCAATACATAATGAGAGAAAAGTAGACTAAGGTTCCCGAAGTAAAGGACTCACCAACAAGCTTGAGTAGTACCGATCTTAGCATATGGAGAAAGAGGATGATCAACTTAGACTCTAGTTCCTATATTGTGATATCATGTAGGCAAGAGTATGCGTTAGTATGTTTGAATGTACTAAGTATGTAGGATGAAATACAACAAGTGATAGGCATCATAATCAAAATGCATAATATTCAGTAGGCATAGTATAGCAAAATGATACATATGATCAATGCATAAGTAAAACATGCTTAAGTAACTCATGCTCATATAGAATATCATATGTGTAGAAGAGACCAAGCTAGCTTTCCAAGGTACAAACCCCTTGGTAGGTTAGTGATGATGTCACCCCATCACTTAGGTGGTTAGGTACAAACCCCTCATCAAATCTTACAATAGATCAAAGATTTATAGCTAAAAAACATAGCAAAACAATCACAACTTTACATAGCTTTAACATAGTTCATAGACATGTTCATACTAATAAAATTGAATTGTAAAATCAACTTTAAATCATGCAAATTGAGTAAAAAGGAGATTAGGCACCATAGGTGGAAGGACCTAATGGATAAAATCCACAAACCTTAGCTTGGAGATGAACTTAGTGAAGATTAGAGATGGAGACTTGAAGCTTGAAGAACAACCTTAAAGGAAATCCTTGGTTCTGGATGAGGGCTTGAGACTTGACTTTGGTAGTAAAAAATACAGCTAAATGTTTAAGTAAGGATTGGGGAATGTTTAGGATGATATAAGGGTGAAATATGGCTAAGTATAGGTAAAAATACTCTTGGAAACACTTAGGCCCAAGAATTAAAAGTCTTGTATTGAACTAAAAAAACAATCACAAAATAAGGCAGACGTGTCGCAAAAAGGGCACACTTTTCGCTTTGGAAATTGCATTTTGGTAATTTTGAATTTTGATATGGTTGCTCTAAAATTGGGGTTATACCTTCTCCCTATTTTTGACCCCCTAAAGATGAATATGAAGTCAAATTTTTGATATCACATATTAATTTTGAGATATATGGAATTTAAATTTTTGGGCACTTTCAAGGAACATTTTTGGGTAGTTTTTTGGGTCATTTCACTCGCACTGAGTCCAAGTTAACACATTTATGGAACTAAATTGGGTCTTGGGTTCGCCAGGCCATTTCAAAGGTTGATATGCACGTACAGTCATACTTTGTAGCTACCCTTGGAGAGAGAATTGCACTAGTACATGGCCACATTAATGCTTTTGAGGGACGAGCAGAGCAAAGCCTCAACTCATACTACCCAACTGATTTGATATCCATTCAGGAAAAGATCCAATAGATTTGTACCAAGATAAGAGCAGCAGTTTCAGCATTGCCCATTTTTCTATGCCCGATACTACTGAGGAGACAGTTGTTGACTTGTTTGCTCTTGAGGATACACCACTCTATGCCCTTGGGAAGAGGACTCATCTTGAGGATGAGATTTAAAAGCTATAAGGAGAGAGGCGGGTTTGATAGCGAAAGAGCAATTAGAGGCTGCTAGACAAGAATCTATTACAAATGAGATAGCCCAACAGTCACATGAGCTTGAGATAATAGGAGGTATTAGACACTTTCGAGGGTATTGGACACTTCAGACATGCTATCAGCACTGAGGAGACCACCAGGCAGGTTGAGGGTGGTCAGACACAGATGGAGAATGATGCTTAGGTGCCTAGATATGTTCTTTTTTACCCCTATGCTTTTTTAGCTATATGTTGTTGCATTGAGGATAATACATAACTTTTTCTATGGGATACGGGTAGTTATAGGCCTCAATAATATCTGAGTAACTATAGCCTATAACTATTCTAATTTTTTAGTACGCGAGTTTTCTTACCTATGTTCTTTCCCTAAGGACATTTATTTTCTATTGAATTGACATGTTTTGTCATAACCCAAGCCCTAGGTTCTAGATGTGACACAGCGAATAGGGAACCCGAAGGAACCCCAAACAAGCTTCTTAACTTGTCGTTACACATCATTGGTCACAGAAGCATATAAAAATATAAAGATCAAGAATAGGGGAAAATTCACCAATATCGAGAACCTCACCAACCCCTTACCTCCCATTTAGAGCATAGAATCGATTGTACCTTGGGGCACAACCTTGAGGACCACCTCTACCCAATAGAACGACATTTGCACCCTAGACATTGCCATAGTTTCTTGGACAAACCACCCTTTTGTGACCAAGCTCCCCACATTCATAGTATGCATTAGAACCCTTCAAACATGGGCCTCCATCGATCCTTCCACATTTAGGGCACACATCAATAGAAGCCACCCCACCAACACCTTGAGGCTAGGGAAGTCATTGGCAAACCCCCTATTAGAAGCATGAGGAGGCCCTTGGCCTTGATGAAATTTAGCATTGTTTTGGAATTTACCCTCAAATCAATCCCTCTTAGCCTCATGCCCCTTTCTATTCCTCAATTTCTCCTCCTCTATTTGCTCGACATAGATCATCAACCAAGACAACTCCATGTCACTTATTAGCATGACATATTGATATTTTTCACTTACTAAGTCAAAGACACCCATCACAAACTTAGTCATCCTAGATCTAGGATCGACCACAAAAGTAGGAGCATACTTTGAAAGTTGATTAAACTTCAGGGTTACTCCCTCACACTCATAGCACCTTGTTTCAAGTTCATAAACTTTGCCAACTTTGTTTCCCTAAGCTCAAGAGGGAAAAACCGATTAAGGAATGCCAATTTGAACTCCTCCTAAAGCACCATACTACCAACCCCTTTTTCACCATTCCATTGATCATACCACATTTGAGCTACCCCTTTAAGTTGGTATGCCACCAACTCCACCTTTTCATTTGGCCCAATACCCATGATATTCAATATTTTATAGACCTCATTCACAAACTTTTGTGGATCTTCATCCACCTTTGACCCATAGAAAATCGGAGCATTCATGCTAATGAAGTCTCTTACCTAGCTCCACGGGTAGTAGCATGAGGGGATTGGGCCCGTTGATTGACTTGGTTGGTCATCACTAAGGCAAGCATAGTGAGAGCATAGCAGAGGTTACCATTGGTAGGTTGCTCCTTGGGAGTTTGGGCCTTTCGTCCTCGAGTATTTGGCATGATCTATCATAGCAAAGAATAATCATTAGGAGAAAAAACTCACTAAAACTCTATAGCATGACATAGAACATGAAGAAGGAAAACATTTCCTAAAATGTCTCATAGCCTCCTACTCATAGTCATGGCGCGCTTCACAATTATAAATAGGGCTTGAATCGACGGGTGGTTTAGACTTTGAGCATCTATCAACCTAGTTATCTAATACCAAGTTTTTCATGACCCAAGCCTGGGGCCTAGATGTGACACGGTGAATGGAGAACCCAAAGGAACCCCAAATAAGCCACTTAACTTGCAATAAACATCAGTGGTCGCGAAACCATATAAAAATATTAAAGACCAAAAATATGGGCAAAGGGGACTAAGATAAAGAGCTTGCATAATACCATAGTAAAGAGACAAGAGTCAACCCATATCATAGATACATAACATGTCCAACAACCACCTCTACTATATAGATAAGAGCGAGATCACCCTCATAGTTAGATAGAACAAAAAGAAGAGTGTCTCAATACATAACAATTGATAGAATAGACTAAGGTCCCCAAAGTGGAGGTCTCACCAACTAGCTTGAGTAGCACCGAACTAGCCACATGGAGGAGGAGGATCAACTTGGGCTCCAGTTCCTTCATGGTGATATCATGTAGGCAAGAGTATGTGTTAATATATTTGAATGTACTAAGTATGTAGGATGCAATGCATCAATTGATAGGAATGGTAATCACAATGCATAACATTATGCAATTGGCAATATGGCATATATGATCACTACTTAAGAAAAACATGCCTAAGTAACTCATGCTCATATAGGATATTATATATGTAGAAGAGATCAAGCTAGTTATTCATGTTACAAACCCTTTAGTGGTGTTGTGGTATAAACCCCATATATTGTTGATGATAATCACACCTTATCAACATGGTAATGAGGTACAAACCCCTCTCATGGTTGATGAGTACTAACCTCCAACATGGTTACCCAGGCTCTTAACCCCCAAAATTGGGTATAGTCTAAGGCAACACTTTATATAGAGTATGTAATATACAAAAGCTCATTTCATCATCACATAGTCATTAATATCATATCTCATGCTTTGGACCTTCAACTCCTCAAGAAACCACATCCGGACATTTTATCAAACACTTAGAGGGTGTGTAATGCTAGTATAAAATCATGAAATATAGAGATGAAATCATGTAAGAAAATCCATTGTAAAATCATCAATCATTACCTTGACACACACTCAAGCAATATACATCAAAAATCCTTCTCAAGTCTTACAATGGATCAAACATTTATAGCTTAAAATATAACAAAACAGTCACAACTTTACATAGCTTTAACATAGTGTGCAGTGAATTTCATAATAATCAAGACCCATTTGTAAATCAACTTTAAATCATGTAATTTCAATAAATGGAGGATAAGGTATCATAGGTGAAAGAAAATCAAGAAAGAAAACCCACATACCTTAGCTTTGATATGAACTTGGTAAAGATTGGAGATGGAGACTTTAAGCTTGAAGAAGAACCTTGAAGGAGAACCTTAGCTTAGGATAAAGGTTTGGGACTTAAGTTTGGGAAGTGAAAATATGACTAACTGTTTGAGTGAGCATTGGAAAATGTTTAGGATGATATGAGGGTAAAAGTTGACTAAGTATAGGTAAAAACACATTTGGAAACACTTAGGCCCAAGACTTATAAGTCTTGGACCGAACTAAAAAAAATAGTCCCCAAAATGAATTGGGGCGTTGTGAGGACAACGCAGAAACCCACTAGAATTTGCATTCTTGAAATTTTATAATTGCTAATCTTTAGCTCTTAAATTGGAGTTAGACCACTTTTCACCAAATATGGACCCTTGAATAAGAAAATGAAGTCAGATTTTTTAAATAGCAAATCGATTTTGAGATATATAAAATTTAAAATTCTGAGCATTCAAAGGCGCACTTTTGGCACTTTTGGGGTCATTTCTGATTTAGGAAGTGTAAGAAGTATTAGTAGTATATTGTACTACAATCCATGGCATATATAGTGTCACGACCCAAGATTGGCTCACAAGAGGTAAAAATCTTGAAATAGGGCTTAACTTGATACTTGTAACATCATAGATACTTTTCATGAATTCAATACATACTTGAAAGCCCTTAATCATCATATAGTCACTTGACATGTAAATCATGAAATAGATCATGAATAACTTGAGAATTCTTGACTTGATATTTTATCAAACACATGGTGGAGACATAACGCTTGTTCAAAATCATGCAATTCAAGAGTGTAACAAGATGAGTAAATCAATATAAAATCAGCCCACCATTATAATAACACAACCCTAAGTTGGTTATATGAAATCCATTTCAAAAGTTTATCATAGTTCATAGCTTTCATAGCTCAAATAATGCATAGTCTCAATAGACAAAGTTCATCTCATAGTATAAGCTTAAATTAGATATTCATGCATAATTAACAGTATTTGATAAAACTCCAACATAATTTATGCTCATAACTCATAATAATAGATACCCATAAGTAGAACATCTTGAAATCATCCAAATTTTCATAAATAGAAGATTGGACTCTATGGGTGAAAGGACCCAATGGATGAAACTTACATACCTAAATTTAGGAATCCCTTGATGTAAGCTTTGAAGGATACTTAAGGCTTGGATTGAGTTCCAGAGATCCAATGTGAGTTTGAAATCTTTGGATTTAGATGGAAATTTTTGATGAAGTGCTGGAGATATTTTAAAGAGGGTTTTTGAGTAATATAGAGTTGAAAAATGGCTAAGTATGGATATTTCATGTGAAAATGGGCCTGGATCCATGACCCCAATGCCTTTAGACCAAAATAGAAAATAAGGAAGAACTAACACTGCTCCTCGATGGGTCCATATCGTGGAGCCATAACGCATAGCTACTGTTTAAAAAAAATGGTAAAAATCAATTTTTGCTAGGGGTCCTCTAAAATCTAGGTTATACCCACTTCGCACTCAATTTTGACCTAGATTAAGAATATAAAGTCAAATTTGTCTTATCACGCACATATTTTAAGATATATAAAAATTATAATTATGGGCATTTTCAAGTATATTTAGGGTGTTTCATATAGTTTTGTTAAAAATAATACCCATCAAATTTTTGTGTTAGATAATTTTGATAACAACCAAGTGAAATTAGTGATTGATAGTGTTTGTTCTGATAAGTTAAGGTTTAATTGCAATGAAAAGCATTATCTGAGTGTCTATATTAATTGTGTAATCAGTGCCAAATGTGTGAAGACTTCTTTTCAAGATTGTTATACTATGTTTCAATTCAGAACTTGCTCTTATACTTTGACTTAGACTGTAGATTAGTTTGTCAAGAAAGGTTCTTAGATTGTTGTTCATATTAGTTCACTTAGCCTAAAATAACCAACCAAATGCTTGATATATCCCTTGGTCCTAATGTTTGAGCTTTATACATACACTTTTCTTTGTAGACACATAAGTAACCAAGCCGTTTTAAATGTGAAATCCTGAATTGGCCCTGGTCTTTCCTTAAATATTATGTATCTCAACTCAAGGAAAAATTTTAAGTTGAGGGTGGCTACCAAAAGTGGCCCTAGTTCATAGGTTGGATATTTTGCACCTCAACTCAGGCCAAAATCTTAAGTTGAGGGTGGCTGATGTAAGAAAAATCACACTAAACGGAGATGGAAGCTAGTGATACATAAAAAAGGGGAAAATTTAAAGTGGATTCAAGAAAAATGAATAGATGCCTAAATTGTAAGCTAAATAGAAAAAGAATGTTCAAAATGAAAGGCAATGAGCTAAAAACTTGAATAGGGCACCCAAAAAGGTTTGAAATAGTAGAAGGGAAGAATGAGTTATAAACAACAGTGTTGGTGTGTAGAATAACACAGTGTCAAGGAGGGGCATTTATCATTATGTTCCAGAAACATCATACCAAAGCCCTCTAAGCCTACATAATAAGCCAAGAAAGTCCTGCAGTGATCCTAGTCCAAGTAGTGGAAGGTTATGGTCATGAGTACAGGGGCAAGCATACAGTATAATGTGTAGAGTTTGAATTTCTATTGTGAATGTGAGTGAATTTACTAGTCCTAAGCATTGAATTTGAATATACCATAATGAGTGAGACATGGGGCTTTTTTTTGTAGGGCACTTGAGTTATACTATTGATTTTAGGCTATTTCAATGGTTAGGACTTATCTATGATTACCTTACTTGTCATAATTTCATGGTCACATATTGATCAGCATGGTGTGATTGGGTTGATGTGTTAGATTGGGTACCTGTGATTTATTTATAGATGATGTATTCCATTAGGCTGAGGTTTATGTGTTGTTATATTACTTATGTAGATTAAGTGTCATGCCCCAAAGTCCCGATAGGGCAGACTGGCACCCGTTGCCGATAAGGCTTGGGAGAACAAACCTATATCTATATGCTTTTTATACATATAATAAGGGATTTCTATTCTTGACATGCCTTAAACAAAATAAACAGTGATAACAAGACAAAAGAAAATGCATATGACTAGGCCATAGGGGCCATGGTGTCCAAAGTATGAGAGATGACCACACTTTAATTTACATAGACTACAAAGCCTCTAGATAACAGAAAGTATCTAACAAGGGTTAGTACAGGCCCTGCCTCAACTAACTATACAATATAAACATATAAGCTCTAGACACACACAAAGCCCCGGAGCAACCTAGAGCTTGGTATCAGTAGCTAGATATCTTGTACTTTTACTGGGGATATCTACTAGCACCTGTACCTGCAGCATGAAATGCAAGTCCCCCTTAAGGGACGTTAGTACGAGATAATACACTGAATATGTAAGGCAAGATATACTATATGTGAAGTAATAACTCAAATGAGACCATGCACTGGTCCAAGATTAGAGACCATTAGTTATACTTTGGAATCATGTGCTTTATGTTCTTTCTATTACTTTACTTTTACCGTATAATCTGTGCACAACTGTCATACAAATGACCAACTGATTATTGGTAAAACTATATCGGGATCATCCCTGGCTAGGTTCTTTCTTAACCCCTCAGGCTACCACTCATGATAGGATCGTCCCTGGATATGTGATTCTTCCACCCCTCGGGCTACCACTCATCAATAAACAATATACTTTACCTTTAAATTACCTTCGAGATGGTTCTTTTGGTGGTCACAATATTGGAGCTGTATGACTATAGATGTAGCATATGACATGTAGATAATCATACAAGACAATATGATAATGAAAAAGAGTACGTTACACAAATAATGAGATGTGTATGAAATTTAACAACTTGTGAATTTTATTTAGTAACAAGAACCCATGTAACTTGGTATACAAGCATGTATGCAGATTTGAGGGTAACTATGTATGGAATCATATGAACATGTCAAAGAGTGGAGACACGGTTAATAGTTGTGTCGGAGTTGGCAAGTGCCTTTATGTGCAAAGGACGGATTTATGCTTCATACCAAATAATATGGAATCAAGTAGTCTTACATACCTCATTGTATGACTTCGTTACTAACTTGAGATAACCTCCCCATACACCAAATATTTATCTATAACATAGTAGTAGCATGAGCAGTCAATAGATACATCGTGGCAGCCCAATAAAAAAAAACAACACATGGGCAACAAGCGAGTATTTATAAACCCGAGCGTATTCTTTCAACCTTTTCGCTCTCAATCGTATTTTTCTAATAGACATTCGCATGTACACATCATGTGCAGCATGGTTTTATGCCATAACAGTCTTACAACAGGCCACAAAGCACAACACATAAAAATTCTACACAACCTACAAATAGACAGCATAACATTTCCTCCCTTAGCAACATTCTGACGTCGATAATTCCAAACCTGTTCTAACTCTAACTAAACTATGCTAACAATATTTACACATACAAACAATACTAAAAACAATCTTATAACAGCACCCAAGAAGTCATGAAGGACGTAAGCCAATAGCCTTCCATCCAACAGCCCACAAGTTTTAGTCAACATTACACTTAAGATAGCACAACAAAACTCATTTGTTAAATGAAACCAAAATCAGGGCAGCAACCTTAGAGTAATAACTATAGCTCAAACCATATTAAGAACATCAATTTTTCTTCATAATACAACCCACAAACCATAGAACCGTCAATAAAACAAAAGGCAAGTGTGCAACAACTTTCTAAATACATGTTGTCCTAAATTTCCAGCACAAACATACTAGCATATACTTGTTATTTTTCATAAGAAATCCATTCTAAACGCATTTTTAAACTTACTTACCATTACCTTTAAGTTGTAGGGCCTCTCCAAGAACCCTAGAAGTTCCCTTGTGGCTGCTTGCTAGGGTAATAAACAAGAACAATAAAGTTTTGAGCAAGTTGAAATTTTCCAAGTTTAAAAGTGATTGAATTTTGCTGCTTGTAACCCATTTTTAAAGGCCTAATTAGGCCTACTTACGCATGACCTTTTGACCATCTTATACCACATATTAATAAGTTGTTTAAAGCATCTTGGACCTTACACTTGGGCCAAAATGGGTCTCCAAGTTGATGGGCTTGGGCTTCCTATTTTCCCAATTTCTCTTATTTAGTTTTGAGCCCAAACAGTCAAGTGGGTTGTGATGTCTTTGAGACCTTTTTAATATCTTTCTTAGGCTTAAATATAGTACATGTGTGATACTAAAATATGGGCCAAATTTACACCTTTAACACAGACTTTATTCATAATTGGACTTGGATAATTCAACGTCGAGCCTCGTCTCCGTTTAGCTAGCAAATTTAAGCTAAGCAAGTAGGTGACTCAGCTGCTAGCTTACTAAATCCTATAAGTACCTCAATTCTCTTACTTCATTTAAGGCAGTTATCTCCTCAATTCGACACAAATCATGTATTCACTCGACCCTCTTAAGCATTAAACGCATATATAGCCTATTAACATGAGATTCAAGCACTTTTAAAAATTAGAGCTAATTTGACCAAACCATGTCATGTTTTATTTGCATAGTACCAATATTGTAAGGTGTGATGTGTTACGTCCTCCCCCCTTAGTAACATTTGTCCTCGAATGTTAGAACAATTCGATAGCTTAACCAAGTTAAACCTTTACTTACATAAACATTTGACAGCATATTAAGTATTCAATCACATGTACCTATTCATGTCCTAAATCTGCATGTTGGGCTTCCTCTTTAGCAACAAATAAGTAAGGGTATTTTGAAGCATTGGGACATGAAAAACTAGATGAACCATGGAAAGCTCTTGGGGTAGCTCTAATTCATATGCAAGCTTCCCGAACCTTTTAATACTTTTATATGACCCTATGTAACGTGGGCTTAGTTTTCCTTTTATACAAAATCTCATAACCCCTTTAATTGGAGATACCTTTAAAAATACCCAATCCCCTACCTAGAATTCCAGTCCTCTTCTCCCAGTATCCGCATATGATGTATGACGCATTTAGGCTATTTTTAATCATTGTTGTATCACCTTAACTTTCTCCATAGCTTGTTGTACTAGATCTAGCCCAAGTAATGTGGTTTCACCTAATTCAAACCATCCAATTGGTGACCTATATTTCCTCCTGTACAAAGCTTTCTAAGTTACCATCTTGATACTCGCGTGTAGCTGTTATTAAAGGCAAATTAAATAAATGGCAAATGGTCCACCCAACTACCTTTAAAGTCTAATCCACAAGCTCATAACATATCTTCAAGTGTCTAGATGGTGCGTTATGCTTGACCGTCTGTTTGGGGTTGGAATACTATTCTCAAATTCACTTTTGTCCCTAACTCCTTTGAAAGGACTGTCAAAACTTCCCAGTGAGTTAAGCTCCTCGGTCATATATAATGGAGACTGGGACTCCATGTATCCTGACTATCTATTTGAGGTATAGCTTGGCATATTCTTTAGCTGTATAATCACTCCTGACTGGCAAGAAGTGTGCGTACTTTCTAAGTCTGTCAACTATTAGCCATATAGAGTCAAACTTTTGAAATGAGTGAAGAAAACCTGTAACAAAATCCATATTGATCATATCCCACTTCCATGTTGGAAGCTCTATACACTGCATATAACCTTCTGGCTTTTGGTGTTCTACTTTTACTTTTTGGCAGTTTGTACATTGAGCCACAAATTCTGCAAGGTCCTTTTTCATGCCTCCCCACCAAAACATTCCATTTAGGTTATGGTACATCTAAGTTGATCCTAGATGGATGGAATATCAAGAATGATGGGCTTCTTCCACTATCCTCTTTCTTAATCCATTAATATTAGGCACTATAATCTATTCTGGCAGCATAGTACTCTATTTTGTGCAAGGTCAAAGCCCTTTATTATACCCTAACTCACCTTTTCCTTAAGCTATCGTAGAACAGGATACCCAAATTATTTTTCTTTGACCTCCATTACCAATGAAAACTCTGCAGCATTCTGCACAATAACCCCTTCCTTGAAAGTTTTAAGAATACAAACTCCCAAACTAGCTAACTGACGTAGATCCTTAGCCATTCCATTACTTATTACAGTTGGATCATCATTATTCATGATTGCCTTACGACTCAGAGCATCCACAACCATATTTGCCTTTCCCAGATGGTCTAGTATATCATCGTCATAATCCTTTATTAGTTCTAGCCATCTCTGCTATCTTAAGTTTAGGTCTTTCTGCTTAAAGATGTACTGTAGGATATTATGGTCAGTATATATGTCAACGTGAACCCTATACAAATAGTGGCATCATATTTTCAAAACAAACACAATCGCTGCTAGCTCATGATCATGTGTTGGATAGTTTTTCTTATATGGTCATAGTTGCCTAGACGCATAAGCAATTACCCTACCAATTTGTATCAGTACACACCCTAACCCAACTCCTAAAGTAACAATACACTGTATACCCATCAGTGCCTTCTGGAAGTACTAGCACAGGCGTATAAGTTAGCTTATTTTTCAGCTCCTAGAAGCTCCTTTTATATGCATCATTCCATTTGAACTTGGTTGCCTTATGTGTCAGCTTTGTTAGGAGTATATAAATAAAAGCAAAACCTTCAACAAACCTCCTGTAATAACCTACCAAGACTATGAAGCTCTGAACTTCCGTGGGTGTTATTGGTCTTGGCCAATTTTTCACAGCTTCTATCTTTTGTGAATCAACCCTTATTCCCTCATCAGACACAATATGAGCCAAGAATGCCACTGATTTTAGACAAAATTCATATTTAGAAAACTTGGCATACAACTATCGATCACAAAGAACCTATAATACCTGTCACAAGTGAAATGCGTTGCGTGGTCTTCTTCTGATCTTGAATATACCAAAATGTCATCTATGAATACTATCACAAACACATCCAAGAATGGTTTAAATATCCTGTTCATCAGATCCATAAGAACTACTGGTGTATTCATTAGCCCAAATGACATAACAAGAAATTCAAAATGACCATAGCGTATTCTAAAAGCAGTCTTAGGTATATCTTTCTCCTTTACCCTCACTTGGTTTGAAAAGCACTTGGCACCCTATAACTCATCAAACAAATCATCAATCCTAGGGAGGGGGTATTTATTCTTAATTGTCACCCTATTCAATCGCCGATAGTCGACACACATTCTCAAGGTGCCATCTTTTTTGCATACAAATAACAGTGGTGCACCCCAGGGAGACACACTAGGTCTTAATAAAACCTTTCTCCATTAAGTCTTTTAACTGCTCTTTTAATTGATGCAATTCTGTTGAGCAATTCTATTGGAGGGATAGGAATAGGTTAAGTTCCTGGAAATAAGTCAATATCAAAATCTATTTCTCGTTCAGGAGGTAAGCGTGGGAGTTCTTAGGGGAATACATCGACAAATTCATTCACTACTAGAACTAACTGAAGAGTTGGTGATTCTGCCTCCATATCCCTTACTGTAACTAGATGACATATATACCCTTTGTATATTATCTTTCTAGCCTTAAAATAAAAGATAAACTTACCGTTTGGCGCCAAAACACCGTCTTCCCATTGAATAACTGCCTTATTTGGAAAGTGAAAGTACACTCTCTTAATTCAGCAATCACGGTGGCATAATAAGAAGCTAACCAATCTATACCTATTATAACATCAAATTCCACCATCTCTAGCTCAATAAGGTTAGCCAATGTGTCACAGCCACAAACAATAGTCATAATAAACCCTTCTAGCTATAATAGATTCACCGGTTGGTGTAGACACTTCAAATGGTTTGTTCAATAGTTTGGGTATTCTATTAAGATTCCCAGCAACTAATGGAGTGATATATGATAGAGTAGAACCCGGGTCAATTAATGCATATACATTATGTGAAAAGATGGACAATGTACCTGTGACCACATCAGGAGAAGCTTCTAAATTTTTCCGACTCCCCAGAGCATAATTGCAATTCTGGACTCTGCTAGAGCTAGTTGTCCCTCTCACACTTCTACCATGACCAATAGATGCTTGCTAACCCCTACCTACTAGAGGAACTGATATTGATGATACAATAGCTGACCCAGTAGATTGTGCCATACCATCCATACGTCTCCTTAGGCAATCTCTTATCATGTGCCTTGGCACACCACACCAATAATAAATATTTGTCCCAACATGACATATACCCAGATGACTCCTTCCACACTGTTTACATGGTTGCCTAGGAGTTATTGGTTGGCCTACCAAATATTCTGGTGTCCGTATACCTTGTCTCTCATCTTGTTGACTAAACTGATTACTTCGGGACCTTTAAAATTGTGGTGGAGCACTGGCTGCAGAGTAGGAGGATGATGGCCTAGGTGATCTATTAGAAAATCGAGGCCTAACCTCACCTTGGGGTGGTGTAAACTGCTCTATAGATTTGGCTCTTTTGGCCGACCCTCTTTGCAACTCTAGTGTCCTTCTCCTCTGCCTCTGATATTCAATTTTTTGTGAAAAAGCCTGCATTCTGACATGTCCATATCTTTGTTCAAGGAAGTAATGGAGAAGTCCCTAACTAGATATATATCCAACCTATATACATATCAATGAACTTTATCTGCCATGGTAGAAACTACATTAGGAGCATACCTTGCTAGGGAATTAAATTGAAAGCTATACTCTCTCACGCTCATATTTCCTTGATAGAGGTTCAAGAACTGATCTGTACGAGCCTCTTGGATCTCTAATGGTAAATAATGGTTAATAAATGCCACTTTGAATTCTTTCTAGGTAGTTGGGGGTGTATTTATGCCCTTAGATTGCTTCCAAGCTTCATACCACACTATAGCCACACCCTTCAACCAATATGTCGCTAACTTAACAGCGTTCGTACCACTCACGTGCATAACATCTAAAGTGCACTGAATCTAATCAATAAAGTCTTAGGGATTTTCATTAGGATCTGACCCAGTGAAAGATAAAGGGTCCAAATTAAGAAAATTATGTATCCTTGTGCCAGCTACCCTATTTGTACCACCTGTACCTATAACAGGACATTCCTCCCTTTGACCTTGGCCAATAACTATACGAGTCAATAGTTGGACTGCATTTCTAAGATCCTGCATGGTAGCACCAATAGGTGGTTCTAGGGGAATTCTCTACTCTTGGGCATCAGGAACTGGAGGAGTTGGAGATGTCTGTGACAAAGACTCCACTCGAACATCATCTTATTGTCTCACCTAGCTGGGTATACCAACCACCACTTCTACTCCCTTTCTTTTACCTTTGTTTTGTGTGGTTTCTGGTATACTTGCTATACAAAAAAAATTAGGAATTAGACATAATGCACCTATTACACATGGCTCTATGTCACGATCTAAAAAATAAAAAGAAAGTAACAACTCCTGAATGCCACATAGCCTCCTACTTATAAATATGGTGCACAACACATCGATAAACAAGATTCTATATAGACAGGCTTTGTAGACTCCCTAGGATGACTGGCTCTGATATCACTTCTGTCATTTCCTACATTCCCGATAGGGCGAACTAGCACCCGTTGTCGACAAGGCTTGAGAAAACCAACCTGTATCTATGCTCTTTTTATACATATTATGTGGGGTTTATATGCTTGACATGCCTTTAAGAAAATAAATAGTGATAACAAGCCAAAAGGAAATGCATATGACTAGGCCGTTGGGGCCACGGTGTCCAAAGTATGAGACATGACCACACTTTAATTTACATAGTCTACAAAGCTTCTAGATAAGAGAAAGTATCTGACAAGGTTTGGGATAGGACCTGCCTCAACTAGCTGTACAATATAAACATATAAGCTCTAGACACACACAAAGCCCTGGAGAAACATGGAGTTTGGTATCAGCAACTACATATCCTATAATCCTACTGGGGCGATCTATTAGCACCTGTACCTGTAGCATGAAATATAGCTCCTGCATAAGGGACGTCAGTACGAGATAATGTACTAGATATATAAGGCAAGATATACTGTATGTGAAGTAATAACGCAAATGAGACCATGCACTGGTGCAAGATTAGGGACTACCTTTGGTTATACTTTGGAATCATGTACTTTATGTTCTTTATGTTACGTTATCTTTAATGTATAATCTGTGCAAAGATGTAATACAAATGACCCACAAATCAGTGGTAAAACTATATTGAGGTCGTCCCTGGCTAGGTTCTTCCTTAACCCCTCGGGCTATCACCCGTGATAGGATCATCCCCGGATAGGTGATTCTTCCACCCCTCGGGCTACCACCCATCAATAAACAATATACTTTACCTTTCAATTACCTTTGAGATGGTTCTTTTGGTAGTCACAATATTGGAGTTGTAGGACTGTATATGTAGCATATGACATATAGATAATCATACAAGATAATATGACAATGAAAAAGAGTACATTACACAAATAATGAAATGCGTATGAAATGGAACATCTCGTGAACTTTATTTAGTAATAAGAACCGATGTAACTTGGTATACAAGCATGTACGCAAATTTGAGGGTGACTATGTATGGAAGCATATGAATATGTCAAAGAGTGAAGACACGGTTAATAGTTATATTGGAGTTGGCAAGAGCCTTTATGTGCCAAGGAGGGATCTATGCTTCATGACAAATTATACGGAATCAAGTAGCCTTACATACCTCGTTGTATGACTTCGTTACTACCTTGGGATAACCTTCTTGTCCTCAAAATATTCATCTACAATATAATAGGTGATAAAACTAGAATTAGCAGTAAATAGATACTTCATTGCAGCCCAATCACAAAAAAAAAACACGGGCAGCAAGCGAATATTTATAAACTCGAGCGTATTCTTTTAACCTTTATGCCCCCAATCATAGTTTTCTAATACACATTCGCATGTACATATAATGTACAACCTATTTTATTGCCATAACAGTCTTACTACATCCCACAAAGCACAACACATAACAATTCTACACAACCTACAAATAGACAGTAGAACGTTACCTCCCTTCGCTACATTTCAACGTTGACAATTCCAAACTTGTTCCAACTCTAACCAAACTATTACAACAATATTTAAGCATACAAACAGTACTAAAACAATATTAGAACATCACCCAAGAAGTCATCAAGGATGTGAGCCAATAGACTTCCATCCAACAGCCCATAAGTTTTAGTCAACATTACACTTAAGATAGCACAACAAAACTCGTTCGTTAAATGAAATCAAAATAAGGGAAGCAACCTTAGGATAATAACTATAACTCAAACCATATTAATAACATCAATTTATCTTTATAATAAAACCCCAAAACAATAGAGATGTCACTAAAACAAAAGGCAAATGTGCAACAACTCTCTAAACACATGTTGTCCCAAATTTTCAGCACAAACATACTAGCATATACTTGTTCTTTTTCATAAGAAAACCATACTAAACACATGTGTAAACTTACTTACCACTACTTTCAAGTTGTAAGGCCTCTCCAAGAATCCTAGAAGTTCCCTTGTGGCTGCTTGCTAGGGTACGAAATAAGAATAATAAAGTTTTGAGAAAGCTGAAATTTTCCAAGTTTAAAAGTGAATGAATTTTGCTGCTTGTAACCCCTTTTTAATGCCCTAATTAGGCCGCCTTACACTTGACCTTTTGACCATCTTATACCATATATTAATAAGTTGATTATCTAGCAGCTTGGCCCTTACATTTAGGCTTAAATGGGTCTCCAAGTTAATGGGCTTGGGTTGCCCATTTTCCCAATTTCTCTTACTTAGTTTTGGGCCCAAATAGTCAAGTGGGTTGTGATGTCTTTGGTCCCTTTTAATATCTTTATTGGGCCAAAATATAGTCCATATGTGATGCTAAAACAAGGGCCAAATTTACACCCTTAACACGGACTTTATTCATAATCGAACTTGGATAATTCGACGTCGAGCCTCGTCTCTGTTTAGCTAGCAAATTTAAGCTAAACAAGTAGGTGACTCACCTGCTAGCTTACTAAGTCCTACAAGCACCTCAATTCTCTTACTTCATTTAAGTTTGTTATCTCCGCTATTCGAGACAAAACATGTATGCACTCGACCCTCTTAAGCGTTAGACGCACATATAGCCCATTAACATGAGATTCAAGCACTTTTAAAAATTAGCACTAATTTTACCAAATCATGTCATGTTTCATTTGCATAGTATCAATATTGTAAGGTGTGGGGTGTTACATTGAGTCTGTCACATGAGGACAAGCAACAATTTTGAATTAAGAGTGTTAATATGCTGCTGAAATACAACACTTTTAATTTTTAAAACTTGGAATTTTGTATGTTCTCAAAATGATGTTAGTAGGTTTGATGTGTTTTTATGTTGGTTTTCCAAGATTCTGGGATTCGGGATGATTTTGGGGAAAGTCTATAAAATTCAAGTTTTTGGTGATTTATTGAGTACTCTGTGGGTCATAGTTTATTCAATGAGCCATAGGATGATTTGTGGATCAGATCCAGGGAAAAGCTGATTTTCAGATGTTGAAAAGTATGTGTCACGATTTAAACCTACGGTCTAGGAGTGACATGGAAAATGGGAACCCGAGAGTCCCCAAACAAGCCTCATAGCATCCATATTCACATCATCGATTTGGAAACATACAATAAAGTAAATACAAAGATCTAAGGGATAGGAAAGTATAACACACACTATGGGGATATCGTAAGGATCCCGATTAGCATGAATTCACATAACACATAGAATATAAAGATTGAGGGGTAGGTAAGTATGACTCACTCTATGGGAAAAAAAATGGGACTTCGGATCTTCCACCATTACATATCATATCATAAATGAATATCAAATCATAATAATCATATCAAATAGATAACTGTAACCATAATTACTAATAACAACAAACAACGTAAATCTGTGCAAGAGTCTATATGCTATCTAAAAATGTCTCTAGTGATAAAATAACTAAGGGATAAGATATATCCCAAGCTCACCCTCAAAGTAAATACCATAAATGGAAGCAACATAAGGTAAAGAAATAGTGATTTGTCATTGGAAGATAGGACTTACCACAACAACTTTGTCAAATTCGATTAGCCATCAAATGATGGATGAATACACTCTCCAGTCCCTATATGCTTAGATAATGTAGGCCGAAAAAGTATGTATTAATATGTGTAAATGTACTAAGTATGCGAGCATTTAATGCATATGAACTTATTAAACCTGTATTCAATATTAAATGACAAGGGCACATATATAGAAAGAAGCATATAACAAGTAGAATAATATAGATATGTAACATGAAATGCATGATGCATGAATATGGAAATACTTTACATATAATAGGGATGAGACCTTAACTGACATAATACCAAGTGAGCAATAACTTGGAACTCTGTCGTCTTTCCACAACAGATAAAGAGGTGCCCTACTTGACAATGGTAGATCTGTTAACATTCATCATCTACAAAAGGGCATAAAGATAACGTATATTAGGCATATAGTTTAAGAGAAAGGAGTACGAACCCTTGGGGATAGCCTACCCTACCTCCAATTCCATTAGTGCCTAGTCATCATCCCACAAGAGCACATATACATTGCATGCTTGTAAAAGAGGCATAAGTCTTTCAAATTATTTACATGCATACATAAGCCTAAAGGCCAAACATACTTTGTAATCATGCATACTTGGGCTAAAAAGCCAAATCATACTTCATGTCATACTTTCATGCATAGGAATAGCTCCTTTAAGTATGGTCATGAGAAAGGAGTAAGGACCTTTGGGGATAGCCCTCCTTTCCTCCAACCTCAATCGATGCTCCTTAATCATAGTAGTGTAAACTCCCATAATTGCTCAAAGAGCCCTAACATAGACATTTATGTGATCACATTCTTGTTATACCCATACTTTACTTGAAAACATAATCGTCATCGTAATTGGGACTTAGTCCACATCATAAACTTCGTGAAAAACCATAGTTGATGCATGCATATGTCATGAATGAGGTGAGAAAAGCATGGGCAATAGATCTTCAAACTTAAATCAATAATACAATATGAAATTCAGGTAAATCCATATTTAAAGAACAATTAAGATTACTCATGCTTAAATCAAACTTTAAAGGGGACATGCATATACAAATCTTCATAACTTTAATGTAATTAATCATACTAATGCTTAAATCACTTTAAAATACACAATAAAACGTAGCACATATCTCAATTGAATCAAATAAACAATAATTATCAAAAAGTCATATTAAAGTAAGTTCAATTTCATGAAAATCAAGTAAAAGAAGTTTGGGGTCTTCATGGTTGAAAGGAAACATGAATCAATCCCACATACCTTAGCTAACCAAGGATAAATAGGAAGAACATTGATGAAGAAGAGAACCTTTCCTTAATCTTCAAGACAATCCTCCAAAGTTCAATTTTGGGGAGTTCTTAAGAGAGTGATGGAATAAATTCTAAGTGTTGAATGAATTTGAATGAGAGAAGAAGAGTGTTGGTCATTTGAATATCTTAGGATAGCATAGAAAGTCACAACAAATGCTTAGGAGCAACCCAAATCACAAAAACACCATTAATGAAAATATTGTTAGGGGTCTCGAAGAGAGGTCTCACAGTCCGTACCAAGGCACATGAACTGTGTGCCCTTCCATGGTGCAAGACTTAGAAAATTCTTCACTGAGGAAGTTTTGAGATGGTGATTCCATAATTTTTCACGCCAATGCCCATACGAACCATCAATAGGTTATATGGTCGATGAGAGGTTTATTTGGTTTAAGCCTTGCCCAAAAAGTGGTTATCAAGGCCAAGGCCACTCACACTAGCCACCACACGGTCCATAAAGTGCCACACAGACTGTGTGGAGTTTATATGGTGTGAACCTCAGTCTTGAGCTCCAAAGTTAAGGCCAACACTCTACACACAAATCCAAGAGCCAACTCTAGGCCCCTTCACATGGCCCATGGTGAGCCACACGGCCCATGGAGGTGCATATAAGGTGTCACCTTAGACAAAAAGTTTTTAAAACCAATGTCTAAGAACTATTAGGGCTATCCAAAGTTTGGTTCCTTATAATACGAGTCATCATACGAGTCGTAGAATGCTTTATGGACTGTATGTAAGTTTGTTGATTGAAGATGAAAAAATATATTAAATGCTAAAATATTATCATACAAGGTCATTACAACTCATAGGTTAGATGATGGGTTATGGATCGTGCCTGGAGAATCAATATTTTGAAGAGTTTTAGAAAATTTAGTAGACAATACCCTTTACGAGTCATATGTCAAAGGAGGGCCCATAGGAAGGTCTTGTAGGTTGAAGACAGTTTTTAGAAAGTGTAGAGTATGAAGCCCTGGTACGGGCCATAATTTCATCTATGGCTCGTAACCTTGTTTGTCTAAGTTGTTGAATCTAGATTTTCTATTCCATTTTAAATTTGTATTTTGCTTATTATAAATAGGTTTTAGTATTTTTCTTAGAAGGGGAGGATAGAATCTTCTAGGGACGAGTGAAGAGACTTGAGAACTTATATTTTGTTATTATTTTGTCTTTACATTAGGATAATTAGATTGTGATTTCCTATAGAGAATTTTGGATTTCTTGTTTTTCAATACATCTTGTTTTTAATTATGCTATTCCATAACATGATTCTTTCATCTACAATGGCCATGCATAGCTCAATCAAGATTTAGTGTTGTGGGAATCATGAAAAACTAACAAAGTAAAACCAGATTATCTATAATTCTTGAAAAGTGTGCATACATTTATCAATTATCTCTTCATTTAGAATCTTTTTAATGGCGGCCAATGTTAGAACTCACCTGATTCGTACTAACTGTATCAAGGGGGTAATGAATGGCATAATGGATAATTAACAAAACTCAATGTTATCTCTCTCAGCTAATCAACCTAATCAGATCAAAGGGTGGTTATACTGGAAAAAAATTAAGGGTTAGTAATGCCACACGGCGGGGATGGATCAAATCACGTATTGAAATTTGTCTCTCTTATGAATCAAAGGGCTTGGCAAACATAACTTATAAATTCTACATGCTACATACTAGAAAATATTACTATTATATAGATTTATTGAGTTAAGAATTCATGGGGAACACAATACGATAGTATTGCTCTTATTGATTTCACAACACTTGCTCTTGATAACTTGTTTCTAGTTTAGGTTTAGATATTGCATTTACAAACACGCACACCCTTTTGGGAGATAAGTAGATTAATTCATGCGAATTATTTGTAATTACTTTAAGTATAGACCATATTTCTTGTGAGTTCGACTCTAACCTTGGTTAGGTTAATATATTTTGACAATGACTATTTGTACCTTTATTTAAAGGTGTAATTTAGGCGATATCAGTCAATACTGGTCTAAAAATTGAGTTTTTAAGGGGTAGAGAAATTAATTAAGGATTCAGTCAATTAAATTGTAATTGACCAATTTTGAAACGACCCCAAAAAGTTCTCGAAAATGTTCCTCGAAAGTGCCCGAACTCATAATTTTCACATATCTAAAAATTTGTTCAATATTTCAAAAATTTGACTTCATATTCTTGTTCAGATGGCAAAATTGAGTGGGGGATGGGTCTAACCCAAACATTAGATCAACCATTTCAAATTACAAAAATCACAAAAATATGATTTAGGAGGGTAATATCTCTTAGAATACCAAGTACTAGTTATCCCACGAGCTACAAAATTAAAGCTCTTTGAAATAGCTTTTAAATGCAC
The DNA here is from genome assembly GCA_025642045.1 of Solanum sejunctum. Classification (NCBI taxonomy): domain Eukaryota; kingdom Viridiplantae; phylum Streptophyta; class Magnoliopsida; order Solanales; family Solanaceae; genus Solanum; species Solanum sejunctum. The sequence continues at coordinate 4,799,399 of JAOTQJ010000096.1, forward strand.
TTGGTTTCACCTCATTCTGCGTTTGGATGAAGAATTTATGCCCATTTTCGTAGAACTCGTAAGTATAGAAATGCAAATTCCAGTGAGTCGCGATGCGGAGCAGTGTTATTTTGGTCCTTTTTTTTTTTACTTCCATCCAAGACTTTCAAGTAATTTCACCCTTATATCATCCTAAACATTCCCCAATACTCACTTAAAAACTTAGACTATTTTTTCTCTCAAGTTTCAAGTTCCAAAACCCTCAGCCGGATCTAAGGATTTCCTTCAAGCTTCAAGCCTCCTTTTTCAATTTTCATCAAGAGATTCTCCAAAGCTAAGGTATGTGGGTTTCAACCATTGGGTCCTTTCACCCATGGTGCCCAATCCTCTTTTCTACTTAAATTTCATGATTTAAAGTTGATTTTACATGTGGGTTTTGTATATTAAAAAATTTAATGTACAGTGATTTGAGTTCATGAAAATATGTTGGTTAGCATGTTTTAAGATCTAAATCTTAGATCTAATGTTGGATTTGACAAAGGGTCTTGATATATGTTGCTTGAGAGTGTTAGAAAGTGTTTATTAATGGTTTTACAAGGGATTTATTTGCATATTTTCAAGCTTGAATTGCATGGTTTTGTACTAGCACTACATACCCGTCAAGTGTTTGATAAAATGTCTGGTTATGATTTCTTGAGGAATTGGAGGTCCAATGCATGTCTTATGAGTTGAAAGACTTCATTATGATTTTAAGATGTGTCTAATTCATGGAAATGTTGATGATGTTGTAAAGCTGGGTTTGAGCCCTTTATTAATGATTTCACATCTTGTGAGCCCCTTTATGTTAATGTTAATTCTAGGGTAAGGTTGATGATGATCTATTCTTATGATTGGAGTTGGGCTCTCCATTTGAGGTCAATGATGTTATAAGCTACTCGTGCCATGTCCTCTATGTTGTTGCAAGTTATTATCTTAATATTTCATGGGATTAGATTTAGCACTGATTGGACTAGAGGCGAGTTCCCAAGTCCCAAAACTATGTGCCACCATAGGATGATATTATGCCCTTGCTATACTAGTGGATCAATCTAGTGAACTATCTTTTAAAATCCTTTCCAAAATAGGGTCATGTTCCCGTAAGGACGGTTGCTTCACACAAAATTGGATCATGTTGTCGTAAGTTTGAAGTATGGTTTACCTTAGCAAGTAGATCGCCTCTTTACCGGTGAGGGGTAATCATTAGAATTCTAATTCGTAGCTCGCTTGGTCTTATTCTATGTCGGTTGAGGTCTCTTCCCACACCTATGTATTATGATATATACGAGTTGAATGAGTTATAAGCATGTTTAACTTATGCATTGATCATACATGTCATGTTGTTATATTATGCCTATTGGCTATTATTATGCATTTTGACTATGATGCCTATCTCTTGTTGCATTGTATCCTACATACTTAGTACATTCAAAAGTACTAATGCATACTATGTTTATATGATATCACCATGTAGGCACTGGAGCCCCTTGAGCATCTCCACCCACATGGCTAGTACAGTTTCACTCAAGCTTGTTGGTGAGTCCTCCATTTCGAGGACGTTTCTTATGATCTCATGCTATGTTCTAAGACTATATTTGTTTTATATATGTATTAACTATGAGGATGATCCCGATTTCTTGTCTTGGCCCTCACTCTTATCATTGCAGTAGAGGTGTTGTTGGACATGTTTTGCATCATGCATGAACTTTGATTGACTTATGATATTCAAGCTATATATTTATAAATCTCTCTCTGCCTTATTCCCAATTTCCCTTGTTTATGTTACTTATATTGTTTTATATTGCTTTCACAACCAAGATATATAATAATATGCTATGAGGCCTATTTGGGATTCCTTCGGGTTCCCCATTCGCCAGTCAGGTCTAGGCCCTAGGCTTGGGTCGTGACAAATTTGGAGTGTAAAATGTAGTTGAATTAGATTAGTAGATAAATTTTGCCACAAATACGAATTAATATAAATTAATTAAAAAGTTTCTTAAAGATTAACTAAGTGAAATAATTAACTCAATTATGAACTACTTAATTTCAAAAATAATTTCAAATTAAATAAGATAATTAATAAAATAAAATCTTTTGAAATGATTTGTGGATAATTATGAAAAAGTAATATTTAAATAAATAATTATGTATTTATAAAACTATATGAAAGAAAATATATATATATATATATATATATTAACACAACTTATAATATTTTTTGAATTTTTCAAAAATAATTATTTCAAATTGTTAAAAATTGAAGAAGCTCGATAATTAATTTAAATTATGGAGGGTCAAAATTAGGTATCAACACCTAATACGATGATGTGATGGTTACAAGCTCATGAATAACCATGATTATGTTTATATTTCTAACGTATATTAACTTTTTGTAGGACAACTGTGGGTCTGTGTCAACTCGCAACCAAGTATTCGATTTCAACATTGATTTTCTGAATTTTTTAGGGGGACGAATTCAGAGTTCATTCTAGTTTGGTGTCTACTCAATCTAAATATTGGAAAAGACTGAAAGTGGCTACAAGCAAACCACACAGGTCACATCTATTACCTCTCGAATATTGGATTGGGTTAAACCTCTCAATCCGGGAAAGATAGTAGATTATCTTCGGAAGGAATTAATACCTAAGGAGATACGACTCTTTCAAAATGAGTTGGTCTTTGATGGTGAGAGAGAAATTCTTGAATGCACTATTTTACTCAGATGGGTGAAAGAGTGGCTGAAATAGGAATAACTTAGCACCAGATAAGGCATCAAGGTGGGGTTCAGATTAGGTAATCATAGTAGCAACCTCATATTTCATTAACTATGTGCCAGCATAGGATCCCTTGTAATCTAAGCTAGTGGATCCATGTATGTCATTCTATTGATGAAAGATGCTTGCTTAAGTTGACGGAGTTCCACCTGCAAGTGGTCTCTCCATGCCAAAGTAGGGGGTCTTGTTGGACTTTATGTAGTAGCTCGCATGATCTTATATATTGATTATGGTCTCCTCCCATATATGTATTCTATATCATGAAATTATATGTACTTTCCATGCAGATTTCGACTAAGGAATTGATCATTCATGTCACACTGAGCTTATTGCCTTTGTATGTAATTATGAATCTTGTATATTATGGCTTCTGATCTTTTTTTTGCATTACACCCCACATACTAGTACATTCAAAGTACTATAGTTTACTTTTGACCACATGCTCTAACCATGTAAGGACCAAAGCACTTCCCTTCTACCTCCTCGTGGCTAGTTTGATATGAGAACATCTTTGCTTGTGTTAAGTCCTCTAGTTCGAAGGCAACATCCATATCTATCTTGCTTTGTTAAGTTTGTTCTTTTCACTTCTTATTTTGAGGGTGAGCTCGAGCATACCCTGGCCCCCATACCATTCATGACCAGAGGTTTTTTGGGTACTCATGATATGTATATACTATGTGATGTTTATGCTTCGATGAAGTTATTTCTTAGTCCCTATCCCATATATCTTAATGCTTTTTGTTGTAAATGATATAGTGAATTTCCCTAAGTCCCTACTCCTTATAGAGTGTGTCTCATGTTTTCTTTCCCTTAGTATGTGTTAATGATATTGAATGACGGAAATTCCTTACCCTTTTTCTCATTGATTGACTTCTAAGTCCCGTATCCCCTTAGTATAATTAGTTGATCTTGAATCATGTTCAACAATCAAGGATGTGCTTATGTATCCTATGAGCCTTTTTGAAGTACCCTTGGTTTTCCATTCACCATGTCGCTCCTTGGCCTTAGGCTTGGATCAGGACACTAATTTACTATGATAAAATTATGATTTTCATTGAATATGATTCTAAGTATGAAAACATGATTCGATAATGATGATGATACAATGATGATGAGGGTTACTTAAGACCCTACTATTGATGAAATAATGATAAGATAGGGAGTACATCCACACTATATGCAAAGCTATGTAGATAGATTATTCTTATGATATCATAGGGTTTCATGAGGTTATGACACTTATTTTACAAGCTATGAAAGTATAATTTTAACAAAGTTTAATTATGATGATATCTATTTATATGCATGATTATATATTCTGTGGAATTTGACTTAACACCGAATAAGATTATGTGAGGGAGATTATCCCCCAGGGTCCTTACATAAATCCTCAAGTCTCATAACAATGTGCCATCATAGGTTTATGATTATATTCCTATAAGGCTAGCTAATGGATCCATATAGCATTATGTTCATGTGATACTTACCGTGCTAGGGTTAACCTTAAAAGGTGGGGTCTTTATGTTCATGTGAAACTCACTATGCTATGGTTAAGCCTAAAGAGCGGGGTTGAGTCTAGCTTAGCAAAGTAGACTGCTCTTTCACTTGGTGTAAAGGGAATATTGGAATTCTGTGTAATAGTACATATGGTCTTATTGTTGGTTATAGTCTTATTCCCACATATGCATGCTAGGTTAAGAAAGGTTTTATGATTATTCCAGTCATGGTTTTAAACATGCATTACTCATGCATATCTTATCCTTATTCTATTGTTATGATTATGCATAGTGCTATAATGTTATGATGCTTCGTTGATGCATGGCATACCTACATACTTAGTATATTCCATGTATTAATACATACTCTTTTCCTACATGATCTAACCATGTAGGGATGGGCAATGATAAGACTATTCATCCATCATGTGGCTAAATTCATATTGTTCTTTAAAGATTGCTAGTGAGTTGCCATGCTTCGGGGATAAGCCTTGTTCATGTTATGTTTTCACATGTTGATACCTTATGATTTCATTTGTTATTCTATCTTGAGGGTGAGCTAGTAGCATGTTCTAGACCCCGCCAAGATCTCTGATGTCAAGGCATAAATTGGACATACAATATTGTAGTTCCCTTTAAACGGAAATCATGATTCCTATATTGATATGTTCTATTTGCTTACTCTATTATGAATTGCTTACTTTACCTTATATATGCTTATAATATAAAGAAGAGGCTTGGATGGATCAAATTTGTCGTGTCATGGCTAGGACCTAAGTGCAAGTTGTTACATCATGTTAACTTCATTTTTTAAAGTCTTATATTAAAAGCCTCGTAATCTTAATCCCCAATTTAAATTCTATTATATTTTGATTAAAAGCCTATGACTACTTGATAAATGCTACGAGGCTTGAGTGAGGTGCCTTTAGGTTCCTAATTCATCATGTTACGGCTAAACCCTAAGCTTGAGTCATGACAAAGCATATTATTTATGATATGTATAGAATATCTAGTAGATTTTTATGGAATTTTAAGGACGAGGGTAAGGAAAAACATTAGATATCCGGGGATGAAGTTTGCACCTAAGAAAGACGGAGGTCTAGGCTTTAGATCTATTTTTAATGTGTATAGAGCTTTGTTTTCTACCATTTGGTGAAATATTATAACTAAGGATTCATTGTGGTCTAATTTATATGGAATAAATATTGTAAAGGACATAGACCTCAGGTTGTGGATTGGATGGGCTATCCTAAACTGAGGAGTATATGCATAGGGCAACAAATTAGTTTGATCAGAAAATTTAGTGGCAACCCAACTGTTGTCACTCAAGCTTCATGTTTGATAATTAGATATAATGTAAGACATCATAAGTTTGAAGTTGAGACTAGCGCAAAGATCTAGAAATTTGGCGACTAGATTGAAACCATGAGACCTAAGTATAGGTCATGGTTCCATTCATGGATTGTATCAAAGGCCTCATGGATTGAGTGTTTGGCTTGGGGAAACTTTGAAGAAACTTTGTAGTCTTAAAGTGAAGCACGAGAGAAATTTACAGGTTATGAAGTGATTTATAGGTCATAATTGGTGGTCGTAAATGGGGTCTTGGAGATTGAAATTTTGGTTAGTTATGGAAAGGAACTATAATGGATTTTTACGGCATGTGATCCATTCTACAGATCATAAGATGGTTCATGATATTGGGGCCTAAAATAATGGTTTCAGGATCTCAGTCTATGAATGAGAGTACGTGTTGTACTTCTTTTTATGGCACATAAACGAGCATTCATAGTTTGGTTCATCTAATTTAATGAAGGGCTTTTTAGTAAATTGTCATCCATTTTATGCCTGAACTACATGGTTTTAATCCTATGTGATTCCTAAATTGTGGCTATACTACCCCTTTACCCTTCCTTCCTAAATCATTCACCCCAAAATATTCTACCTTTCTCGAGTTCCCTCTTCCTCAAGTTCAAGAGAAGACAAGACCTGGGGTTTCAAATTCCACTTCTCAAAATCAAGGTTCTTCCATAGAGTTTCCACCAAGGTATGTGCGTTTCTTCCATGGGTTCTGATGAGTGCATATCTTGGACTCTTTTTGTGCTTAGAATATGAAGAAATATTGTCCTCGATGTGCTATTATATTCCAATTGCTAACTAATATGCTTGTGTTATGTTAGGAATGGAGCTAAAAGTGCACAAGTGGACAATAGTCAACAAATCCTAGAAAAGGAGCAAAAGTGTCAAAAATGCAAATGAAAGCAGCTTTGCCGACATAATCATGGATTGCTGGAGACTCAGTGAATATTTTAGCAACCAAGTCCCAAGTCCATGCCAGAAAGGTGGTCAAAATAGATGTCACCAAACATAATCGGCGTATCACTGAATGGCCAAGGAGACCACCTAATGTTGCAGTACTCAATATCCGAAGCTCATGATAGAAGAGAAACATATAAGGAACTTCTGCAAATTGCCAAAAATGATTGGTCGAGTAAAATACCATCATACAATCTTGCAGAAATCCAAGCCTCCAAAGAGATGCACGCGAAAGTGTTCAAGTGCACATTTGACCCATCATTGGAGTGCTCGACAATGGTCAACCTTGATCGTCGAATGGCTACTTGATGCACGAACTCCTTTATAATTTGCATGGACTATTTATAACCTTTTAAAAAAGACATTGTATATATTGTTCATATCAAGTTTTCCAGATAGAGAGAGAGAGAGTGGCAGTAGAGTACATACAATATTCTTGTATATATTGTTCATATCAGGTTTTCTAGATAGATAGAGAGAGAGTGGCAGTAGAGTACATACAATATTCTTGCTCAATAGTAGGAAGGTTAGAGGGTTTCAAGCTTATAGTGGCAAAAATTGTGGAGATTTGCTAGTTTAAATCAAATTTTCTCTTATTATAATGATCCAAGCATAGGTCCTAGACGTTACATGGCACAAAAGGAACTCGAAGGGACCCAAGCAAGCCTCTTAGATTATTATTACACATCCTTGGTCGCAGAAGCAATAAAATAAGCATAAAGAGATAATAAAGTGGGGCAATTGAGGCTAAGGGAAAGCATTTTCATGTCATATAAATCAAGAACAATAGAGTCAAGGCTCTTAGCATAGATAGATAACATATCCGACAAATACCTCTAATACATAAATAGGAGCTGGGGCTAAGACAAAGCAATTAGGCTCACCCTCATAGTCAAATAAAACATAAAGAAGAATGTCTCAATACATAATAAGAGCAACATAGACTAAAGTCCCCTAAGTGGAGGACTTACCAACTAGCTTGAGTAATATAGAACTAGGCACGTGGAGGAGGAGTATGATCAACTTGGGCACTGGATCCTACTTGGTGATATCATGTAGGCAAGGGTATATGTTAGTACATTTGAATGTACTAAGTATGTAAGATGCAATGCAACATCAATTAGGCATCATAGTCAAAATGTCTAACAATAGACAATAGGCATAATGTAACAATATGGCATGTATTATCAATGCAAAAGTAAAACATACTTAAGTAACTCATGCTCATATAGGATATCATATGTGTAGAATAGACCAAGCTAGATTTTCAAGGTACAAACCCCTTGATTGGTAATGGTTTCACCTCATCCCCCTAGCAGTGTGGTACAAACCCCTCATATGGATGATGATAATTACACCTTATCACCACAGTGGAGAAGTACAAACTCCTCACATGGTTGATGAGTGCAAACCCCCACGTCGACTACCCGGGCTCTTGTCCCCCGGATTGGGCATTGTCTAATGCAATAATTTATATAGATTATATCATACACATAAGATCTTTCCATAATCATATATTCAATCATATCATATCTCATTATTTGGACCTTCAACTCCTTAAGAAACCACATCTGGATATTTTATCAAACACTGAGAGGGTGTGTAATTCTAGTATAAAACTCTGAAATATAGAGATGAAATCATGCAAGAAAATCAATTGTAAAACCATCAATTAACACCTTCCAACACCCATAGCAACATACATGAAAACCCCTCCTCGAAGCTTATAATAGATCAAAGATTTATAGCTCAAAACCTAGCAAAACAGTCACAATTTCACTTAGATTTAACATAGTGTGTAGTGAATTTCATAATGAGCAAGACCTATTTGTAAATAAACATTAAATCATGCAATTTGAGTAAAATGAGACTTGGGTATCATAAGTGAAATGAACCCCTAAAAGAAACCCACATACCTTAGCTTGGAAATAAAGTTGGTGAAGATTGGAGAGGAGACTTGAAGCTTAAAGAAGAACCTTGAAGAAAAACCATAGTTTCAGATGAGAGTTTGAGACTTGAATTTGGGAGTGAAAATATGGCTAAGTGTTTGAGTGAGTATTGGAAATTTTTTGGATGATATGAGGGTGAAATATAGCTAAGTATAGATAATAATATATTTGGAAACAAATAGGCTCAAGACCCGAAAGTCTTAGATCGAGATAGAAATCCCTAGCAATAAAATGCATAAGTCACTGTATCATCCGTGGCGCGGACCTATCGCAGAGGCCAAATTAACAAATATCGTAATAGCTACACGTTGCGGCACTGTCGCAGATTGATTCTTGATACAAAAATTTATGAAAAATAAAATTGTTAATCGTTTGCTCTTAAATCGAGTTTAAACCCTCTGCTCCCTAATTTTGACCCCTTGACAAGAATATGAAGTTGGAGTTTTGATATCGTGCATGGATTTTGATATATATGGAATTTAAAATACTGAGCATTCTGAGTCACATTTTTGGGTACTTTTTGAGGACATTTCTATATCTCTCCCTTGGGAACATTCGTCCCCGAATGTAAAAGAGAAGTACAAGGCGATAGTGATCATAAACAAATCAGACCCCAACAAGAATGCAACATTAAATTTAAAACACCATTTTCAAAATCTCAACATAAGTGTAAAATCATCATGAATTTGCCAACTTAAACATGAATGCATATGAATGTCATAATCGCTGAAATACAAGACTTGAAATCACATAGGGGACTTAGTATTAGTATCTTAGGCTTGAGTGGAGTGAAAAAGATAAGGATACCGCTTTTGCATGTCTGCTTCGGCCTCCCAAGTAGCACTTTCGATTTTTTGGTTCCTCCAAAGGACCTTAATGGATCTCACATCCTTGTTCCTTAATCTTTTTACTTGCCTATCCTAAATATGAATCAGAGTCTCCTTATAAGTCAATTTATCCTCAATAATACCCATAACATCAAGAGGCACAATATCATTAGGATCACCAATACATGTTCTCAATATAGAGACATGGAACACCGGATGAACCAAGCTCATTTCACTAGGAAACTTCAATTCATAAGCTACCTTGGCAACCCTCCTCAAGACCTCATAAGGACCAACACATCTTGGACATAATGTCCCTTTTTTACCAAAATGAATCACGCCTTTCATTGGAGAAACTTTCAAATAGACCCAATCACCCACTTTGAATATAAGCTCTCTACTCCTTACATTGGTATAAGATTTTTGATGACTTTGGGTTGTTTTCAACCTTTTCCTAATCATCCTAACCTTCTAAAGAGCTTCCACAACCAGATCCAGTCCCAATAAAGCTACCTCTCCAACCTCAAACCAACCAACTGGTGATCTACAATGTCTCCTATAAAGAGCCTCAAAAAGAGCCATACTAATGCTAGAGTGATAGTTATTATTATAGGCAAACTCAATCAAAGGAAGATGGTCATCCGAAATACTCCTCAACTCTAACACACATGTCCTAAGAATATCTTCAAGGGTTTGAATGGTTCTTTCGGCTTGGCCATCCGTTTGGGAGTGAAAGGTCATACTAAGGAGAACTTTTGTATCAATACCCCTTTGAAAAAACCTCCAAAAGTGTGAACTGAATTGTGAACTACTATCCAATATGATGGACAAATGAACCCCATGCAACCTCACTAACTCAAGGATGTACAAACTTGCATACTCTTCAGCCGTATATGTAGTCTTAATTGGTAGAAAATGGGCCGATTTTGTCATCCTATCAACCACAACTAATATCGAATCAAAACCCTTCCTAGTCTTGAGCAATCGAACCCCAAAATCCATATTAATCACCTCCCACTACCTAGTAGGAATCTCTATGCCTCGGATTAGCCCACCTGCCTTTGATGCTTGGATTTGACTTGTTAACAACTATGGCAACTTGAAACGAATTTAGCAATGTCCCTCTTCATGCCTCCCCACCAATACTCATCTCTCAAGTCTCTATATATTTTAGTGGAATCGGGGTGGATAAAATAAGAAGAATTGTGGGCCTCATCAAGGATCTTCTCCCTCAAACCATCAACACAAGGCACATAAAACCTACCTTCGTACCTAAGGGCACCATCTCCCCCTTGGGAGAAAACCTCTATTTTGCCCTCTTTCACTAAGGCCTTGAATTTGAGCAAGGAGGAGTCAAGATCTTGTTTTGCTATCACCTCATCAACCAATAAAGACTTAGACCTATCAACAGCCACAATACCATCATCACCAACCTCTTCCAACCTAAGCTCCAATCTAGCCAATTAATGCACCTCTCTCGCCACATCATCAACATGATCAACATCGGCTAAACTACCCATAGACACCCTATGCAAAGCATCCGCCACCACATTTGCCTTACTCGAATGATAGTGCACATTAATATCGTAGTCTTTAAGAAGTTTTAACCATCTTCTTTGCCTTAATTTGAGATCATTTTGAGTGAGGATATATTAGAGGCTCTTATGATCATTGAACACATCCACATGTACCCCATACAAGTTATAAAGCCAAAATTTTAATGCAAACACAATGGCGGCAAACTCTAGATCATGGCTAGTGTAGTTCCTTTCATATACCTTGAGTTGTCTAGAAGCATAAGCTAAGACCTTACTATTTTGCATCAACACACAACCCAAAACAACTTAGGAAGCATCATAATACACCACAAATCCCTCAAGACCATCTGGTAGTGATAATGTAGGAGCAAATACATGCTTATCTTTCAATGTTTGGAAGCTCCTCTCACACTCATTGGTCCACACAAACTTAACTTTGTTTTGAATAAATTTTTTCATAGGGGAAGCAATACATGAGAATCCATTTACAAACACTTTATAATAAATCGCTAGGCTTAAGAAAATCCTAATATCCGATGGGGTCAATGGTCTAGGCTAATTTCTAATAGAATTGATTTTCTTAGGATCCACTTCTATACCATCCCCCGACACCACATGACTCAAGAATACAACATCCTTCAACTAAAATTCACACTTGTCATATTTAGTGCACAAAGAAATCAAGGTAAGGTTTGATGACCCTATTTATTAGGTCTATGAAGATGGTCGGTGCATTGGTTAACCCAAAAGACATCATAACAATCTCATAATGCCCATATCTAGTCCGGAAGGCCATATTGGGAATATCACATTCCCTCACCCTTACATGATGATACCCGGACCAAAGATCAATCTTAGAGAAGAAGTTAGCCCCTTGTAACTGGTCAAACAAATCATCAATCCTTGGAAGAAGATATATATTCTTGATGGTGACCCTATTAAGTTATCGATAGTCAATGCACATTCTAATAGGCCCAACCTTCTTTTTCACAAACAACACTGGAGCACCCTAAGGTGATTGGCTAGGTCTAATAAATCCCTTCTCCAACAAAACTTTCCATTGTTCATTAACTCCTTTAACTCTGCTGGGGCCATACAGTAAGGGGAAATTGAGATAGGTTGAGTATCGAGGAGGAGGTCGATGCTAAAATCTATTTCTCTTTTAGGAGAAATACCAAGAACATCATTTTGGAAGACATCAAAAAACTCATTTACAATCGGAACCGACTCTATGGAAGGGGATTTAGACTCCACATCTCTAACCCTCACAAGATGATAAAGAAATCCCATAGAGATTAACTTACGGACTCTAATGCATGAAATGAATCTACCTTGACCACGACATCTTGACTTTTTCACTCAAGGACGGGTTCATTATGGAATTGAAAGTTGAACCTATGGGTTCTACAACAAATAGAAGCATAGTTGGCATGCAACCAATCCATCCCAAGAAGACATCAAAATCAACCATGTCTAATTCAACAAGATCACAAGGCAACAACTTATGCAAAATTCAAATAGGACAACTCCTATAGACGTTCCTAGCAACAATAGAGGCACCTATAGGAGTAGACACTTCATAAGACTCATGCAACCACTCAGGGTCAACATGGAACTTTTTAGCGACAAAAGGGGTAACAAAGGAAAGAGTGGCACCCGAATCAATCAAAGTACATACATCAAAGTCAAAGATTTTCAACATATCGTTAATAACATTGGGAACCTTACCAACCCCTTGCCTCCATGTAGTGCATAAAACCAGTTGTGCCATGGGGCACCACCTTGAGGACCGCCTCTACCTAATGGGACCGCATTCGCACCCGACCTTTGCCACAATTTCTTTAATAATCCATCTTCATATTACCATGTTACCCGCATTAAAAGAATGCATTAGAACCTTTTAATCATAGGACTCCATGGCTCTTTCCACATTTACGGCACACATCACTAGGAGCCACCCCACCAACACCTTGAGGCCTAGGAAAATCATTGGCAAACCCCCTATTAGTAGCATGGGAAAACCCTTGGCCTTGAGGAAATTTTGCACTCTTTTTGAATTTACCCTCAAATCGCGACCTCTTGGCCTCATGCCTCCTTCTCTTTCCTTAAATTTTTCCTTCTCTATTTGCTCGGCATAGGTCATCAACCAAGATAAGTCCATGTCACTAATTAATATGACAGACCAGCATTCTTCAGTTACCAAATTGGGTACCCCTATCATAAAATTATTCATCCCAAATCTAGGATCGGCCACCAATTGAGGAGCATATTTTGAAAAGTTGATTAAATTTGAGGGCATATTCGCTCATACTCATAGTACCTTGTTTTAAGTTCATAAACTCTACCATCCTAGCTTCCCTAAGCTCAAGAGGGAAAACCAATTAAGGAAATCCAATTTGAATTCCTACCAAAGCACCACATTACCAATTCCCTTCCTACCCTTCCATTATCATACCATATTTGGGCTACCCATTTGAGTTGGTATGCCACCAACTCTACCTTTTATTTTGGCCCAACACCCATGATATGCAAGATCTTATAGACTTCATCAATGAACTCTTATGGGTATTCATCCATCTTTGACCCATAAAATACCAGAGGATTCATCCTCATGAAGTCTCTTACCCTAGATCCCGTGGTAGTAGCATGAGTAGCTTAGGCCTCTTGATTTACTTGGTTGGCCACCACTTGGGCAAGCATAGTGAGAGCATCCCGGAGCTCACTATTGGTAAGTTGCTTCTCGGGAGTTTGGACCCTTCTTACTCGTGTGTTTAGCATGACCTAGCATCATAAAGAACAATCTTTAGGGGGGAAAACTCACTATAACTCTATAGTACGACGTAGAACATGAAGAAGGAAAACATTTTCTAAAATGTCTCATAGCCACCTATTCATAGTCATGGCGCGCTTCACAACCAAAAATAGTACTCTAATTAATGTGGTGTGTTGAATTTCAAGGATCTATTAAGCTAGTGCTTTGATACTAATTTTTTAACGACCTAAGCCTAGGGCCTAGACATGACATAGCGCAAGGGGAACCAAAAGGGACCCCAAGCAAGCTCTTAGAATATTATTACGCATCCTTGATTATAGAATCAATAAAACAAGTATCAAGAGATAATAAAATTGGGTGACAGGCTAAGGGAAAGCACTTACATGTCATAGACATAAAGAACAATAGAGTTAAGGCTCTTAACATAGATACATAACATGTCTGACAAATAACTCTAATATATAGATAGGTGCAGGGGCCAAGACAAAGCAACCGGGGTCACCCTCATAGTAAAAATAGATCATAAAAAAGAATGTCTCAATACATAATAAGAGCAACATAGACTAAGGTCCCCGAAGTGGAGGACTCACCAACTAGCTTGAGTAGTATCGAACTATCCACATGGAGGAGGAGGAGGAGGATCAACTTGGGCACTGGTTACTACATGGTGATATCACATAGGAAAGAGTATGTATTAGTCTGTCTGAATGTACTTAGTATGTAGGATGCAATGCAACAAGATTTAGGCATCATAGTCAGAATGTACAATAATAGGCAATAGGCATAATATAACAATATGGCATGTATAATTAATGCAAAAGTAAAACATACTTAAGTAACTCATGCTCATATAGGATATCATATGTGTAGAAGAGACCAAACTAGATTTTCAAGGTACAAACCCTTTGGTTGGTTGATGATGGTTTTACCCCATCACCCTGGCGATGTAGTATAAACCCCTCACATGGTTAATGATAATTACACCTTATCACCACGATGGCAACGTACATACCCCTAACATGGTTGATGAGTACAAATCCCTACCTCGATTGATAAGTAAAAAACCCCACCTCGATTACCCGGGATCTTGTTGGCCAGGATCGATCATGGTTTAGCGCAATACTTTATATAGATTATATGATGTACATAATCTCATTTCATTATCATATAGTTAATCATATCATATATCATGCTTTGGACCTTTAACTCCTCAAGAAACCACATTCAAACATTTTATCAAACACTTAGAGGGTGTGTAATGCTAATATAAAATCATGAAATATAGAGATGAAATCATGCAACAAAATCCATCATAAAACTATCAATCAACATATTGCAATACCCCCTAGCAGCATAAATGAAAACCCCTCCTCACAGTGTACAATTGATCAAAGATTATTGCTCAAAACATAGCAAAACAGTCACAATTTCACATAGCTTTAACATAGTGTATAGTGAATTACATAATGTGCAAGACCCATTTGTAAATCAACTTTAAATCATGCAATTTGAGTAAATAGAGACTTGGATATCATGGGTGAAATGAAACCATGAAAGAAACCTATATACCTTAGCTTGGAAATGAACTTGGTGAATATTGGAAATGGAGACTTGAAGTTTGAAGAAGAACCTTGAATGAAAACCTTAGTTCCGGATGATGGTTTGGGACTTGAATTTGGGAGTAAAAATATGGCTAAGTGTTTGAGTGAGTATTGGGGAATGTTTCGGATGATGTGAGGGTGAAATATGGCTAAGTATAGATTCAAAACATATTTGCAAACACTTAGTCCCAAGACCCAAAAGCCTTGGACGGAGAAAGAAATCACTGGCAATAAAATACACAGGACCACGTCTGGTCTGCGTCTGGTCCATTATGCGAACCTATCGTGGAGCCCAAATTAACCTATATCCATGATATCTTTGCGTTGCAGCACTATCGCAGATTGACTCTGGAAAAGAAAATTTACAAAAAAAAATAAAATTGCTAATCATTTACTCTTAAATCGAGTTTACACCCTTTATCCCCTAATTTTTATCCCCTGGACAAGAATATAAAGTCATCTTTTTAATATCACATATGAATTTTAGGTTCATTTAACTTATCCTTGTTACCCATGTACTTATCCACTGAATTTAGTATTGAATCTTTAATTTTGAGCATGAGTGGATAACACCCTATGTTGGAGGTCTGTAAATAATATAGGTCTTTGATTTCAGTGCTGATTCTATGATATTTTGACTTTATTATTGTTAACTTCAGTAAATTTACCTCTATTTCTAAGTTTGATCTATAATCCTAAGGTTGTAAACTTAGGGTTTACTTTAGATCTCAAATTATTGCTTTAATTTGAGTAGTTAGAGTGCAAAATGGATGTTTTAACCAAAACCTTTCAAGATTTTAGTAGAATTCCACAACCATGGATTCAATGACTAAGGTATTAGGTGGTTTGTATAATTTCTTAGGTTAGGCATGTCCTTAAGAGATTCACGCATGAGGTCATAATAGATTCATGTGAAACACCTTCGCTATCGATATTGAAGTGTTGGTTATTAGCATCCTTACTTGTTCACTCATCTTTAACTTGACTAGTCAAGTATGTAGACCCAGCTTAGTAGATCTACTCCCATATAATTTATTGTTAGATTGCTAATTTAGAAGTATCATTAGCTGAATCTTGATTTTATTTATTATAACCCCCAATTTGAATCTACAATTGCATAATTTAATGAATTACCTCCTATTTTGAACCAGCATTCCCTATGGGATTCGACTAGACTCTTTTGTTAGGTTAATATGCTAATAACGATCGTCCCTACTTCCTTTGAGTAGTAGGTTTGAACATCACAAAAAATGGTGTCATTGCTGAGGAATGGTGCTAGTTCTTGGTCGAAGTTTTAGTTGAATTTAGTTCTTATAGTTAGATTTATTTTATTACTTTTTTCTAGTTTTGTTGTTATGACAATAGGTGTTAAGATAGAAAACAAAGGAAGTGTCCATGGTGATAACGTTGGACAAGTAAATGACTTTCAACATGTCAACTGCGAGCAAGTAGAAAGTATAGGGCAATCCAGTTGCTCCCATAAGCTGGAGGTACTGAGTTCAATGTTACAAGCACCATGTTACAAATCATTCAGCTAAAGGTCTATTTGGAGAGAAAGCTTATGAGGATTCCCATGAGCATCTTCAGAATATTGTTGATGTCTATTTGCCTTTTGAATTTTTGGAAAGTTACCCAAGAAGCCATTAGGTTGAGGCTCTCCCATTCTTTGTCACTAAAGATGCTGTGAGGTGGATAACTGAGCTTCCTTAAGATTCAATCACTTCGTGGGAGGGAATTCAAAATGAGTTCCTTGAAATATTTTTCCCTCACTCGAAGATGATCAAGCTACAATGTAGCATTGAAAATTTTAAAAGAATTGATGATGATCCATTACATGAGACATGGTTGCAGTTCCAAAAACGTTTGCTTCAATACCCAATGGAACTTCTTGACCATTTGATGTTGCAACATTTTTACATGAGTCTAAATGTTGTTAATAAAGTATGGCTGAACAGTTGGCAAAAGAAGCACTTATAAAGCAAACATTTGTTGTTGCCTTGAAATTGCTAGATGAGATGATCAAAATAAATAAAGCATCGTATACCCAAGATAATTATGCTCCTTCTACAAAAGGGTGATCATCTAGAGAGTAACTAGTTAAAGAGCAGGAGTGGGATGAGAATATGGAAAAAATTAAGGTGCAGCTAAATCTTATAACACGGTATATAACTAAGGGCAATTAAAAGCAAATGAATGTCATAGTTGTAACTAGCAATGCATCGGATGAGTATGAGCCTCTTGATAGTGGTTATAATTAAGAGGTTTACTTCATGGGACATCATATGTTGGGTTCTCGGCGGCTTTTCAAAAGCCACCTCAGAATCAAGGTCAAAATATTAAGGGCTGGAGAAATGGAAATTGCGTGAATCCATCCATACGTTGGCAAAAAGAGTGAAAGAGTGCATTATACATAACTTCAACAGAAGCTAAGGGATAAGGAGTGGCTTGTGAATGCGGAATGGACTCGAGTGGATAAAATGCTTACAAGGATCATGAGTAAGGTAGAGGCCTCTGATAATGTGTTGAATGAAATGAAATTAGGCTTCTCTAAACTAAGCCACATGGTGTCATATTACTCAGCCTCAATCAAATACTTAGAGATACAAGTAAAAAATAATGAGCAGATTTAACACCCTAAGTGGCAAGAGTACCAAGTTTAAAGCAGCAGGCATGACCCTTTTATTTGTTGGGAACAAAGATTTGGAGAAAGGAAGATGACGGATTATCAAAGAAAGGAACATTTATATCGACAATCCTAGGAGTAAGTGCTTTGGTAAAGATGGGGTGAATCTATTGAAGCTGAAAAGAGCCCCTCCAAAACATTTTCCATGGATTCCATCCCATTTGCTCAAAAGTTGAAAAGGAAAGTGATGATAAAGAATTTAAAAATTTCTCTCTGTGTTCAATTCTCTTGCTATTAACATTCCGCTAGTTGAAGCCTCTTGCCAAACGCTGGCATATGCAAAGTTTGTGAAGGAGTTGGTAACCAAGAAGAAAGCCTTAAAGTGTGAGATGACTGAAGTTTTGCATAGCTGTGCGATTTTAAAAAGATATATTGTTGCTAAAAAGGATGATCTAGATGCATCCACAATGCCATACGGTATCAAAACTTGTGAATTTCGAAAAGTTCTGTGATTTGGGAGCCAAAATAAACTTGATACCATTGGTGGTGTTTGAATAGTTAGGTGTGAACACTCTTACCCCAACATCAATAAAATTGCTCATTGTTAATAGGTCAGTCACAAAATTAGTTAGAATACTATATAATGTTCTGGTAAGAGTGGATAAGTTTATATTATGTTTTGACTTTGTTGTTTTACATTATGACATGGATGTTAAGGTGTCGATTATCTTGGGTTGACCTTTTTTGGCACCGCTAGAGTTTTAGTAGATGTTGAAAAAGGGGACCTGAAAATTTGGGCGAATGACGAAAAGGTGAGTTTCAATATTGGTGAGACAATGAAAAGGCATGATAAGTTTTAGTAAATGCCATTGTGATGTGGTTGATAAAGTTGTGGAAAGTATTGGAGAGCTAGCTTACTCAAATAGTGAATTATTGGCTGAAATCTTGATAAATTATGAGGAGGTTGACGTTAACGATTGTGAGGAGTAGTGGCTACTTTAGTGGGGGATGGAAGTCATTCAAAACTCTAACCAAGCTTTACATAGACTTGAAGAATTGTAAGACTCAACTAGTAAAGCCATCTATTGAGGCACCATCGAAACATAAATTAAAGGATCTACCGAGCCATTTAAAATATGCTTTCTTGGGTAAGAATGAAACACTTCCAGTGATTGTAGCAGCTAAGTTACATGAAGGGAAGACTAAAGATGTTGTAGAGATAATTAGAAAATATGTGAAAGCTATCGATTGGATAATTACCGACATTTGCACCCACAAAATCAAGCTAGTTGAGGGATGCAAACCAAGTGTTGAACATCAACATTGAATTCATTCTCCTCTACAGGAGGTAGTTAAGAAATAAATCATAAAATAGTTAGATGGCAGTGCTACATACCCGATAGCGAGCAATAGTTGGGTAAGCCCAGTTCAATGTGTGCTTTGAAAGGGGGATTATGGTGCGGAATGAAAAGGGTCAATTGATTTTTGACAAGACCAGTCATTGGATGGCATATTTTCATGAATTATAGAAAATTAAATGCCTCTATAGAAAAGGACCACTTCCCATTACCTTTTATAGATTAAATATCAGACAGGGTAGCTGAGAGGTGATGGTATTATTCCATTGATGGATATTCTAGGTATAATCAGATATCTATGGCATTGGATGACCAAGAAAAAGCTACCTTCACCTTCCCCTATGGAACTTTTTCATTCAAAATAATTCCCTTTGGATTGTGCAATGCACCAGCAACATTTTAGAGGTGCATGCTTTCTATATTCGCTGATATAGTAGAAGATTCCATGGAAGCCTTCATGGATGACTTATTGGTGGTAGGTGACACATTTCAAAAATGCTTGGTTCATTTGGAAAAGGTGTTGCAGCATTGTGTTGAGACAAATATGGTACTTAATTGTGAAAAATGTCATTTCATGGTAAAAAAAGGAATTGTTTTGGATCACAAGATTTCAGGTAATGTTTTGCAAGTAGATCAGAAAGAGGTAGATGTAATCGCAAGCCTTCCACCTCCTATTTCGATTAGAGGAATAAGGAGTTTTCTAGGGCATGCCGGATTTTATTAAAGGTTTATTAAAGACTTTGCCAAGGTCTCTAGTCCTATGTATAAATTTCTTAAGAAGGACTCTGCCTTTGTCTTCGACGCACCATGTATGAACTTTTTGGAGTCACTCAATGAAGAAATGGACTGAAGCTGCCATAATAGTATCCCTAGATCGGTCCAAACCATTCAAGGTGATGTGTGATGCTAGTGGTGAAGCCTTAAGGGTTGTACTACTCCAAAGGATTGGGAAACTTTTCCATCCCATCTATTATGCTAGCAAGATGTTGAACACGACCTAGAAGAACTATGCAGCAACTAAGTAAAAGCTCTTAGATGTAGTGTATACTTTTGAAAAGTTATGTCCATCTCTTCTAGGCACAAAGGTTGTTGTTCAAACTAACAATGCAGTACTTTGCTATCTTATGCCTAAAAAGGATGCCAAACTAAGGCTTATCCGATAGGTGCAATTGTTGCAAGAATTTGACTTCGAGGTGAAAGATAGGAAGGGATACGAGAATCAATTAGCCGATAATTTTTCGTGACTTAAGCCACCAAGCTCTAATGTTAAGGAGGAGGAAATCTCTGATAAGTTTCCTAATGATGCAGTTTGTGGGAGTAGCTACAGTGGTTACTCCTTAAGATGTTTACTTGGCAAACTATTTGGTGTGTGGAATCATTACAAGCATTCTTAACCCCCACCAAAGGAGAAATTTATTTTATGATGTAAAGAAATAATATTGGGATGATCCCTAGCTTTTCAAGGAATGCGAACCAACATGATTGGCAAGTGTGTATCGGAGTCTGCAATGGATGCTAATATAGAAGAGTGTCACTTATTAGCAGTTGGGGGCCATCATAGAGGAATAATGATTGCTTATAACATACTCCAACTTGGTAAATTTTGGCCACCACTCCATAGAGATGCTAATGAGTTCGCCAAAGCATCTCCAAAGTGATAACTTCAGGAAAATATTTCTAGAAGGCATGAATTTCCAATAACCCAAATTCTAAAATTGGAAGTGTTTGACGTATTGGAGGTGGATTTCATAGGGTCATTCATAGTTCATTTGGCAAAAATGCATCTTTCTAGTTGCTGATTATGTCTCAAAATAGGGTTGAAACAGTGGCCTTACCATCTAATGATGGCAAAAAAGTGGTGCATCTTGGAAATTAATATTCTTACTCGATTTAGCACTCCTGGGGCCATTACTATGGATAGTGGATCCCATTTCTGCAACTGGATGTTTGGGTCATTGTTGAGCAAGTATGGGGTAAAGCATAGGGTAATAACTCCCTATCATCCTCAAGCCAATCGGCAGGTGGAGGTGTCAAATAGGGAGATAAAGATGATCCACGCAAAGACTATAAATGGAAATCAAAGTAACTAGGCGAAAAAGCTGGATAATGAATTGTGGGCTTATCGAATGGCTTACAATGCCCATATTGGTATGTCTCTTATCAGTTGGTTTTCGGCAAAGCTTGACATTTACCTGTGGAGTTAGAACATATAGCCTTATGGGCTCTAAAAATACTCTATTTCAGACATGATGAGGCTTTAGAAGCTTGACTGACTCAACTCCATTTGGTAGATAAGTTTAGGTTAAAAGATTATGAAAGCTCGTCTCTCCAAAAAGAAAAAATAAAAAGGTGGCACGACCTAAATATCCTGAAAGAGAATTTACTGAAGGAGATACGGTGATGATCTATAATTCAATGATGCATTTTGTTCCCTGGGAAGCTCAAGTCAAAATTGTTTGGACTATTTAAGGTCACTAAGGTACTTGGAAATGGTGAGGTATAAGTTGAGAACCGTAAAGAGGAGAGATTTAAGACAAATAAGGAGAGGCTGAAAAAGTACTATGGCAAACCACTAGATGTTCGAGTAGTTAATGTCATGTACGTGAATAAAGTTTAACTTGTAATGGACATCATCATGCCATGGCAAAAATTCAAGTGCTTCATGGGATTCAACCCAAGTATTAGTAGATTTGCAATAACGTATGTTGATGGTTGCAGGTATTTAGGTTTAGATATGAGTTACGGAGAAGAAGGGCAATGGTATGCTCAAGATTGATGAATTGTTGATAGAACTTGGCGACCTAAGTTTTAACCACCCTTTAGGTCATTCAATAATCATGGAGTTATTGTTAAACTCAGCAATCCCAAGTTCCAATCAGCGTATCGCTGAACCAAAAGGGTGATAACTTATTTGCGTGCCTTTTTGCTCAGCAACAGGCTTCCTTAGTTGTTGTCAATTTAGGCAGTGTCCATGTTTCGAGAAGTTGTCATTAGGCTGTCACATTCTCTCAATTTTAACTGGTTATAGCCTGATCTAAGGTCTATCTTGGAAAAAACATTGGCACCCTAAAGCTAGTCAAACAGGTCGTCGATCCGCGGAAGGGAATATTTTTTCTTGACCTTCACCTTATTCAATTGGCAGTAGTCAATACACATTCTAAATTGCCCATCCTTTTTGCTCACAAATAGAACTAGAGCAACCCATAGAGAGATACTCGTCCTTATATATCCTTTCTCTAGCAAATTCTTCAACTACTCTTTTAACTCCTTCAACTCAGTAGGGGCCAACTCAGTATGTGTCTGGAAGAACATCAATTCCGAAGTCAATCTCCCTATCGAGAGGGACTCCAAGCAGATCCTCTAGAAATATCTTGGGAAACTTATTAATAATTAGGATGGACTCGAAGGTAGAAGACTCAATATAATTGGGCTTAACTCGTTAAGCAATGCATAGCAATCAAAAGTAAATACTCGAAGCATACCCATCAGAACATCTAGTGCAGCCACTTGGTCCTGGTGATTCCCCTTCACTACAAATAGTTTGTCCCTCTGCTTGACCCTGGTGTAGTACCTCTCTGATTACCTTTGGCTGGTGGTGCTATAGCAGAAAACTAGGCCTTATTGCCCTATAATGGACATTCTTCCTGAAAATGACCCATCTTGCCACACCTATAGCAAGCGTTCCCTCCCTCTTTGCACTCTCCCAAACGCATCCTGCCATATTTCCCATTAGGTGGATTCCCTTTCAAACCAAGGGTCGCACTGGTCTGAAAGCCTTACGCTATAAAGTTTTGCTGACCCTGGGACTTTTGAATATGGCTCGAGGTTGGTGCGCTCACTAAGGATGGTGCATCACACAAAGGTCTCTTCTGAAAGTAGGACTTGTCTCCCTTGCTCTACTTAGGCTGATTAGGCTCGAGCACTGGTGACTTGGCCTTCTTGCTCAGATGCTCCTCTCTATCTTTCTTTTTATCCTCCTCAAGTTATTGTGCATAGACCATGACCCTAGAAATATTCGTACCTGGGATCAACAATATTGCTTGCACTCCTTCTTCATATGTTTGGAAAAGCCAGATATGAACTTCATCATTCTCTCCCTCATGTCCTATCTCTAGAGCATACCTGCGATAGTTGGATAAACTAAAGCTATACTCTTTGATAGTCAACCCTTCTTACTTCAGGTTCACAAACTCTTCAATCTTTGCATCCCTTAGCTCTTGGGCAAAGAAGTGATCAAGGAAGGAACTCTCGAATTCAGCCCACTCAGTAGGCTCAGCATCCTCACCTTGACCCTCTTCTCATTGATTATACCAAATATTCACCACATCCTTTAGCTAGTAAGCAGCAAGCTCAACTCCCTTGGTCTCAGTCGTACGCATGTCTTTGAGATTTTTCCACATCTCATCAATGAAATTTTTAGGGTCCTCCTCAACCTTTGACCCAGTGAAGACTGGTGGATTCATCCTCAAAAAGTCCCTAAACCTGGCTGCAGCAGTTGGCTCTTAGGAGCTATTACTAGGAGCCTGTGAACTCATATTCCTACTCAGAGCAACTACCATTTAAGTGAGCATGGCGATAGCAGATCTAAATTCAGGCTTTGTGGTAGGAGTAGGTAGGTAAGTAGGTTTCTTTGGACTCCAGTAACTCGAGCTGGTCGACATTGACCCTTCATCTCCATCTGAGCAAGTACCTCTGAAGTAGCATTCTTAATATTATCGGTTGGGGTACTTCTTTGAGTGACAAAATGCTTAGGAAGCATGATCTGCAAACATATAACACATGATTCAGAAGAGATCTTTATAGAGTTTTAAATCTATCCCACAAACTCGGAATACAAGAAAGTGTAACAATTCCTAATGCCCTATAGCCTCTTGCTTATAAAGTGTGGTGCAAAACATACTCATAAATAAGACTTTACTAGATATGGATTCATAGACTCCCTAGGATACTTGAACTCTATGCTCTGATACTAAGTTTGTCATGCCCCAGGAGGGTGCCATTAGCGTGGCTGGCACTTGAAGAACCATCGTTGGTTCCTCAAGAGAATCACTTAGCCTCATCACATATCTTACTTGATATAGGAAAGAAATACTTAAATAAAATACATTAGTAATGTATAAGTTCTTATAAAATAATCTCCAATGACCAAGTTTGGAAAAATAATAAAAATGCTCAACAACCCTCTACTCGATATCAATGAAACATCTACCTCTAATATCTACATGGTACCATAATAGGTCATGGCTCTCTAGCTCAAAGAAAATATCAATAACCAATAAATGATAAAAAGATAAGGATAGCAAGGAGGGCTAACTAACTCGATGGGCAAGGGAACTGAACCTCAATGGTGCTCGTACTAAAATCCTCTATTAGCTATATCTGTATCATTAACAATGCAGGACTAAATGGGAGTTAGTACATGGAATATCTTGGTATATAAAATAGCTCAAGGAAATAGATAGATCTCAGACTCAAATCAATTAACTTGACTTAGGACTCAATCCATCAACTCATAACTCAACTTAATGAGTAATGCAAGTTTGGAGTTTCAAAACCATTCTTTGGAAAGAGTCTTGGTTTTTTTGTATCTCAGTTTAAAATATAATATGCTCAATAAGTGTTGCTTAGAAGTTCTCCAACCGACGTAACTCCCACCATTATGAGTTTGGTGATGCACAATAATGCTGACGTTGTTGTCATGCCCGTCCTATACTTTGCAAGGTAAAGGACGTCAACCTCTCTCTCTCTCTCTCTCTTATCCAATGAGAATGCCCATCTTTTAGAACATAAGCCACCAGAGTTAATTGTATGACTATCTTATGCCGGCAGCGTTGTTCTAAGGCGTTATCCTCTCATTCGCTCAGTGCTCAATACTACTTCTAAGACTAAAACATGCTCATGAAATTTAACTCAATCTCATCTCATTGACTCATCTCAATCAATTAACTCAATTTCTCAATAGCTCAACAATTTAGAATCATCATTTATGTTATGCAAATAAAGACTCTTCCTCATGTCTTACAAGACTCGGACTTATATGGTCATTTAACCTCATTCCAGTCATGCTAAAACCCTAAGTATATAAGATGCTCATCTCATGCATATGTAAGAGCAAGAATATGTACATACTACTCATGCTCAACATGTTCTGGTTCTCAACAAAGACAATAGACCCATATTCTCAAGTCAGACAATACGCAAAACATCATCAAAAATGAAAATAGGGTTCATGCCATCACAAATAATTTCTACTACTATCTCAATATCATCATAATAACAATGCACTACCTCGATTCATTCACATAAAATCATGGGGACACAAAAGTAATGCAAGAAAGTCAAAGTTAGAATTTATAGCATTTACATTACTCATTATTATGCACGACTCAGCCCAAGGCTACGAAGGGACGACTGGACAAACTCAGTCCTACACTTTAGGGAGCCTTACATACATGGAAATTGAAAGAACAGTCAATCCTTTGTCAGTCCTCACGTTTGAACTTGAAACCCTTGATTTTCTCCCTTCTCTGGTGCTCTCAAGAATTTCTAAGTGTGTATTAAAGGATAATACACTTAGGGTTATGACACGGGACTTAAATTAAGTCCAAAATATCATGAAAATTAGTTTAAAAGGGTTAGATAAAGATAAGAATGCCCCTCTTAGACCTACTGATAGGAACCATGAAACCCCATCTATGGGCTATGGTTCTTTTTATGGGTGGTAGGTCACCTTTCATAGGTAAGGTGTCCAAAGGTTTGAGTTATTAGAATTTGACTTAGGATCTATGAAATCTCTTCTAAGGGTTATATATTGGTTTATGGGTCATCTGACAACTCGTAACTCAAGATCCTGAAAAATTAATTTTTGAACCAACAAGCTACGAAACAAAATCTAGAGGTCATGAAATTTTATATGGGTCGTATGTTGTCTCGTACATGAGCCTCATACTTTGAAAAATTTCACTAAGTCACATGGGTATCCATGAGGCATCATCTATGGTCCACAGATCACTCTACGGCTAGAGAAAGCCTTTGTGGTTTCTTCCAATGACTTTTCTCAACCATTTTTCTTAGTTCTCTATATACATTTGCTTAGACAAGGTGGAAAGAATAAGGAGGGGTATTACATAAAACCTATCCATATCCCATGCCATGGTATCTACCCATGGAGTTTTTTGGATGCACACTATATTAATCATGCTTCTTTTGAGAATCTTTACCAACTCTATTGACCATTCTGTCAGTAATCTCTACATTTTGTGACCTTACTCTCAACATATAAGGACCTATAACCCCTATAGCACTACTATCCCTTTGCTTCCAGCCTCAACTGAGGACCTAACCCTAGTCCGCTATCATTCAACAAAGTCATTACAAAGATGTCAACTACTCCAAAAGAATACTTAAAACAATCAAAATAGGTTTATAATCTGAAAGACCAGGCAACAAACAACAATAATAGAAAATCAGAGAAAGCAAAAAAAGTGGAAGACGAAGCCCTAGTGAACTATACTATCAATAAAGAAATAAATAAAAATAGTGAAGCAATAGTTTGGACTATACTATAATCCAAAAAAAAAACAAGAATATGCATAGGAGCTACACTAAAGTAAAAAAAATTTCAATTATGGAGATAAATAAAAATAAAATTAGTAATTATTAGTTACGAATTTTACTTCCTAGCAGATGATTATGACAAGAAATCAAGATAGTTAGAAATTCCTAATCAACTTAGAAAGATGGAGAAACTATACCAGAAACACAATGTAATTTTCAAGCCCTAAAAATCTTGCCTAACATGGAAAGAGGGAAGAGGCAGAACCTGGAGACTGGCTACTATTCGAAAAGTTATCTTTGGGATGTCACATTCGCTCACTTTCAACTGGTGATAGCCTAATCTGAGGTTTATCTTGGAGAAAATAGTAGCACCCTGAAGTTGGTCAAATAGGTCATCGATCCTCGAAAGGGAATATTTATTCTTGACCTTCACCTTATTCAATTACCGGTAGCCAACACATATTCTAAGTGACCCATCTTATTTCTCGTGAATAGAACTAAAGCACCCCATGGAGAGACACTCGGCCTTATATAGCCTTTCATTAGCAAATCCTTGAACTGCTCTTTTAACTCCTTCAACTCAGCAGGGGCTATTCTATACGGTGGAACAGAGACTGGTTAGGTCTTGGAAAGAACATCAATTCCGAAGTCAAACTTCATATCAGGAGGGATTCCAGATTGATCCTTGGGAAACACCTTAGAAACATTATTCACAATTGGGATGGACTCGAAGGTAGGAAGCTCAGCATCATCAGACTTAACTCGCCCAAGATGATGGATACATCCCTTAAGATTAGCTTTTGGGCCTTAAGGTAAGAAATAAGCTTACCCTTAGGTGCAATAGAATATCCCTTCCACTCTATGATAGAATCATTTGGAAATCAGAATTTAAGACTTTCGGTTCCCTAGTTGAAAAAGGCATAACAGGCATGAAGCTAGTCTATGTCAAGAATCACATTGAAATCAACCATCTCTAACTCTATCAGGTCATCTAAGGCATACCTATAATAGACAGACACCACATAATCCTATAGATCGTCAGCCGAGATAGACTCACTAACAGGTGTAGAAAAAGAAAATGTATCAAGTAAACACTCAAGAAGAATCTCAAATATACTAGCCACATATGGCGTCACAAGTGATAGAGTTGCACCTGGATCAAGCAATGCATAACAATCAAAAGTAAATACTCGAAGCATACCTATTACAACATCTGGTACAACCTTTTGGTCCTAGCGGTTGCCCATTGCGTACAAATGATTTGTCCTACTGCCTATCCTTGGTGCCACATAATTGATATTGCTATTTGGATTACAAACAATGAAGGAATGTTCTCAACTTTAACTGCATGGAATCTAGCAAGATAGAGAAAAGAAAAATCCCCTTTAGTTATGACTCCATCATATTTTGTTTACTGTTATAGAATGACAAAGTTGTCAGCTCCTGAAATAGTTGAAGGTCATCATACGTTGCCAAGAATGCACTCTTTTGTTGAAGGTAGTATAGCCAGTGGCCTCTAATGCAAGACCTCACATATTTTGAGAGATGGAGGATTAGTTTCTGCAAGCTTTCTTTCTCTCTCATTCCATATATTGAGTAGTTCTTTTGAAGGCATTGTTCCAATTATCCAGGATGAACTAAACCAGGAAGTCTTACACCTAATTGTGAGATTTCAATAGATCATATTAGGATTTGATATGCATGTTTGCCTTGGATATGGTGAAAGAAGTTTATCTGCATCCATATTAAAAGTGCAAAAATAAAACTAGATAAATCAGAGTTGCAAACTTAGCAAAGTAAGTTTTCAGAGAAGTTGTAAGGGTAATTGAACATGTTACCACAAGAAAGTGACACACATTTTGTTCAGAATTTATCCACTTTAAAAAGAAACAAGATAGAGAAACATAACTACCAGATAGAAGAATAACAAGAAAAGGTTAAGAAAGCAAAGTAACTTACATGTTATCTGTCAGGAGTAACTGCATATACTATGAGGTGTCTCTAAAGTGATATCTCGAAAGGCATGTTTCCCATTTACTGAATATCCTACAGGCATGGAAATTAATCATGCTTATAAACTTGAAAGCAATATCCAAGGATCTACACAATTATTAAATAACATATCTTTTAAAACTATATTTGAAATGAAAAATATTTTAGTATGTTTTTGATAAGGAATTTTAAAGCTAAGGAACATTCTTAGGGAATACAAAAAATATATATGAACCTCATAGCCAAAACTGCAGGATGCCACTGCTAATCTATCAAACCCATTTACTCCGCCGAGTGACATTCACTTTCTTTTTCATTGCTAATGGTTGCTTTCAGAAGATGGTTAAACACCATAATTAAACTAGGCTCTAGTTAACTTACAATTATTTTTTGAAACTAAAAGTCAAAATCTTTAAAAGAAAGTCTTTATTCTATCAAAGTTCAACCTTTTTCAAATTAATCAAGCATATTCATCCAATGATAGAAAATATATCAACATAGAGAAGTCCAATTAAAAAATGAATTAACTTAAATCTCCAATGGAAAATACAGAGATAACATTTCAACTTCAACTAATTAGTCAAAGCAAAAACTCATTAAATGCTAAATTTTAATAGAATTCACTCCAAATTAGATCAAAAAATTACACGCAAGCCCCAAAATGTACTTCAAAAAGAACTGATAGTATTAATGTTAATAAAAAATAACTCAGTTAAACATTGCATCTACTGTTAGGTTAGTAGCAACATTTTCCTCTACAATATCATCAATTATGTGATTTCTAGATAAATCTATATAGTCATCAAGCAAAATTGTCTGAGTTCTTGCTCTTGGTATGGTTATTCTCATAACCATACAAATCTCTTTACTTTAGATGCATAACAACACTCCAACCTTTATTGATGATACCATCCACATAGTACACTTGTTGTGCTTGAGATACATCGAGGTAAGGCTCATGTTCTTCACATTTACCAGTGTGAATCATTTCACCAAAATTAGCACAAATAACAATTTAATGATCCTTTTTATACCCTCTATCTTGAGTAGTATCACCCCATTTACATTTGCAAAGAACAATCTTGATGACACGACCCAAGCCTAGGACCTAGATATGACACGGCGAATAGGGACTTGAAGGAACCTAAACAAGCCTCTTAGTTTATCAATCACGCATCCTTAGTCGTAGAAGCAAAGTAGATAACCACAAGAGATAATATATAAAGGGAAAGCGAGACTAAGGGAAGTCTTTGATATAATAAACCATAAAAGAGTCAAGCTCAAAGCATAAGTACATCATTTTTTCCAACAACACCTCAAAACAAAGATTGGAGCGTAGCCAAGACACTTTTCGGGATCACCCTCATAGTATTGAGAGTTCGACATGAAATGAAAACATATGACAAGAGTAATATAGCTAATGTCCCCGAACTTGAGGACTCACCAAAGCTCATTTCACAGAATGCCAAGACTAGTCACGCAGAGAATGATCAAGGGGTGTTTCGATTCCTACATGGTAACATTATGTACTCATAGAGTATGCGTTAGTACATTTGAATGTACTAAGTATGAAGGATGCAATGCAACAGGACATAGTCAATATAAACAAAATGCATAGTAATAGGCAATAGTTAAGTGTAATCTCAATATGGCATGCATGATCAATGCTTGAAGTAAAACATACTTGTAAATCATTCAACTTGTATAGATCATAATACATAGATATGGGAAGAGACCTCAATTGACAAAGAATAAGACTAAGTGAGCTACGAATTGGAATCTCGATTATTACCCCTCATTAGAAAAGAAGTAGTCTACTTGCCAAGGCAAACCATACATCAAACTTATGGGAACATGACCCAATTTCATATGAAACAAACTTCCTTACGGGAACATGACCCAATTTCGGAAAGGATTTCATTTAGAAATGCACTAAATGGATCCACTATTATTGGACGGGTATAACATAATCTTATATTGGCACATAGTTTGAGGATAAGAGAATGGACCCTTGACGATAGTCCACACCGACATCCAATCTATCGGTGTTAAGTCTGATTCCATAGAATACTTGAAATAATCATAACTTTAATAACTTATAGGAACATAGAAACATTAAATGACTAGCTCTTAAACATCTTTGACCTTTAATGGTGAGCCTAATTCCAAACATAAGAATAGATCATCATCAAACACTACCCTTGCGTTAACATCAATGGCTCACAAGAGATAAAATCCTTAAAAAATGGCTTATCTTCATACTTGCATAATCATAGATAATTTCATGAATTTATAACATATTTGAAAGCCCACGTTCATCATAATGTCACTTGACTTATAAAACATATAATTACTTGAGAATTCTTGTCTTGACATTTTATCAAACACTTGGCGGGTGTGTAATGCTAGTTCAAAATCATGCAATTAAAAAGTGAAATAATGTGAGAAAAGTCAATGTAATTCAACCCACCAATACATGGTAAAACCTTCATGTAAGATACCTTAAAATCAATCATCAAATCTCATGTATGTCATAGATTCATAGATCAAAACATGCATAATCAATCAACATTTCATAAAACTCCAATATAGTTTATACTCATAATCCATACTAATTAATACCAATAAGTAATACAACTTGAAAACATGCAATTTACATACAAAGGAAGGTTGAGTACCATGAGTTGAAGAACCCAATGGTTGAAACACACATACCTCAAACTTGAATTTTCTTGATGTAGTCTTGAAGGAGGCTTGAAGCTTGAAGAGAGTTATCGAGATCCTAAATTGAGCTTGGGAAACTTGAATTTTGGATGAAATATTTGATTAAGTGTTAGAGAGAGTTTTGAGAGTGTTTTAAGTGATATAGAGTTGAAAATGGCTACAGGTGTTTTTACGCATAGGAGGACATGGGGATATGACCCCAAGGCCAGTGGGCAAAATAGAAATTGCTGCACAAAATAACATTTGCCAGGGCGCGGATCGCCTCTGGAAATTGCAAAGTTTGAAAAAAAAATTAAATTTGGCTACAGGTGCTCTAAAATCAGGGTTATACCCATTTTTCACTTAATTTTACACCTTAATCACGAATATGAAGTTAAATTTTTGATATCACACATAGACTTTGAGATATATGAAAATTATGATTATGGACATTTTCGGGGGCACATTTTTGGGCATTTTTGGTGCGTTTCAATATCTTCCCCTTGGAAACATTCGTCCTCGAATGTCAAAGGAACGTACATAAGAGAAGTAATCATGAATATTTCAGCTCGACATGAATGCAATAATTGCATTTAAACATCATTTCAAATATTTTAACATGAACGTCAAACTCACAATAAATTTGTCAACATAAACATAAATGCATGCAAATGACATAATGGCTGAAACTTAAGACTTGAAATCATAGAAAGGGCTTACTTTTGCTATATTCAACTTGAATAGAATGAAAAAGGTATGGATATCACTTCTTCATGTCCGCTCTAACTCCCCAAGTGACACTTTCGACTTGACAATTCTTCCAAAGGACCTTGACGAACACTACATCCTTATTAATCAACCTTTCCACATGTCCATTCAATATCTCCACTAGAACCTTCTCATAATTCAACTCATCCTACACAACACCCACAACCTCAAAGAGTCCTATAGTACTTAGGCCACCAACACATCTCCTTAACATAGATACATGAAAGACCGGATAAACAATATCTATCTCTATAGGTAATTCTAACTCATAAGCAACTTTATCAATTCTCCTTAACACTCTACAAGGACCCACAAACCTTTCCTTTCTTGCCAAACAGAGTCACACCCTTCATGGGTGGGACTTTCAAGTGAACCCAATCAACAACACAAGCACACCTAACCTACCTTAGTACCTAAGGACACTATCTCCCGTTGGGAGAAAACGTCCACTTCACCATCCTCCACCAAAACATTCAACTCTAGCAAGGCAAAATCAAGATATTGCTTTAACTTGACCTCTTTAACCAAAGAAGAATCGAAACCATCAAAACCGCTACATTACCATTCTCAATTTCATCCAACCTCAGATATTCCCAACCTAGCCAACCACTATACTCCTCTAATTAACCCTTGTTACCCCACAACCTCACTTTTCATATTTAGCAATCAACCTCTCATCCGTCAAGAGTTGTAACACCACTCTCAAGTGATTCACATGCTCCTCACTATGAGAAAAGATCAAGATATCATCAACAAAAACCACCACAAAAAAATCAAGTTAGGGTTTAAAGACCCTATTCATAAGGTCCATAAATATAGTCGGTGCATTAGCTAATCCAAAAGACATTACCCCAAATTAAAAATATCAAAAAAGGCATCAAGATCTCATTTACCATCAAATTCAACTCGATAAGAAGGAAGTTCAAAATCAACATCCCAAACCCTCATAAGATGATAGAGACACCCCTTAGAAATCAATTTTTGTGCTCTAAGACAAGAAATGAATATACCCTTGACCACTACATTATGACTCTCCCACTTAAGGACAGGATCATTAGGGAATTGAAATTTGACTCTATGGATTCTACAATCAATAGAGGCATAATATGCATGTACCCAATCCACCCTAAGGACAATCTCAAATTCCACCATGCCAAGCTCAACAAAATCAGAAGAGAAGACTTCATGCAAAATGAGCATGAGATAATTTCTATAGACTCTCCTAGAAATAATGGATGCACCAATAGGAGTAGACACATCATAAGACTCACACAACAATCCGAGACAAACATGAAGCTTTTTGGCAACAAATGGAGTAATAAAAGAAAGAGTGGCACCTGGGTCTATCAAAGCATGCACATCAAAATTAAAAAACTTTAAGATACTGGTGACTACATTGGGCACCTCATCAACCCCTTGCCTCCCTTGAAGAGCATAGAATTTATTTTGCCTTGGCACACCCCTTTTATGGCCCTTCCTTCCTCCTTGGCCCATATTAGCACCTTAGCCTTGAGGACCGCCATCTCTACCATTGGGTTGAGCATCAGGACGACCACCAACTTCGTGACCAAATTCACCATAACCAAAGCAAGAATTAGAGTTCTTCAAACATGGTCCACCATGGCCTTTCCTACACTTCGGGCATCTAAGATTTGTCACCCCTTCATTACCTACTTGGAATCTTTGATTTGGCACTATATCATAGGCAAACTCCTTGTTGTAAGCATTGGATGACTCTTGACCTTGGTACTTGTGGCCTTGAGGAAACTAGCCAGCCTTGGAACATTGGAACCCACCTTCGAATTAAGCCCTCTTGGACTCACCAACACTTCTTTTTCTAAGATTATCCCCCTCAAGTTATTCGGCATAAGTCATGAGGCGGGACAAATCCATATTACCTCTAGCATGGCGGTACGAAACTCCTCATAACTAATGTGGACACACTTGACACAAATTTGTTTATCCTAGATCTTGCCTCGACAACCAATTTTGGGGCATACTTGGAGAGTTGGTGAAACTTGAGGGCATACTCCCTCACACTAATGGAAACTTACTTAAGGTTCATAAATTCCATTATTTTGGCCTCCCTTATGAAATGGACCTAGAGCCAGGCGTGCGTCCGCAGCGCCCCTCCGACGCCCGAGGCGTCCCATACCACCCCAGACTGGCCCGAACGTACATTGCACTAGCTGGTTTTGCCCTTCCATGGGATCATTAGGGAAGCGGTAATAGCTCCTAACCAGTTGTGCCCGTCATATGCTTCATCTTACTTCATAGTCATGTCCAAAATAAGCGACAAGCTCCCCAAACTTAATCGGGTCGGCATGCCTAAACTCGGCCAAACCAATACGCAACTAGGGCAGAATGCCTTATTGCTAGAGTCACCTCCCCTTTCCATGGTAGTTTGATGCCAACGGTACATACGCCTCATGGTTACGCCTCTAGGGCCATAACAATTCTCCCCCACCCGATGATGCGGCGACCCGACGCATTACTTTCGTTGGAACTCCTCTCGCTTCCACAATCGGACTTGCACCCTAAATCATGCTAAGAGCTACTTCTTATCTGTGCTGCCTCCTTGGACCTCTGGCACCTCTTCAGGCAGTTGCCCATGCTGCCGTACATCTTCGTGTTGTCCCTGGGACTTATGCAACACATACGATCCATTGCTCAGAGCATTTCGTCAGTGTGTCCAACTCGTGGCTTCATTTAGAATTCGCAACAATTTTTGTGCATGAGTCGCTTTGTTTCAGAGGAGAAGTTTGGGCTTCTCTCTGCCCAAGATCGTCATGCTCATTCCCCCGCTCAGCATCCTCATCATTGCACCTCTTGCATCTTTGGTCCCAGCCTAGCCCTTCAACTCGGCATCTCTGGCCTTCATTGACCTAGCCATTTTGCTTAGCATACATGGTCATTGGCCTAGCCCTTGGCATCTCTGGCTAACCTAGATCTATGCATCCATGAGTTGACACTTACCAGAAGAATATAGAAGAGCATGTTTGCTCTGATACCAAGTGAAATGGACATGGAGCCAGGCGCGCATCCGCAGCGCCCCTCTGGCGCCCGAGGCATTCCATACCACCCCGGACTGGCCCGAACATACATTACACCAGATGGTTTTGCCCCGCCATAGGCTCATCAAGGAAGCCGCAATAGCTCCCAACTAGTTGTGCCCGTCGTGTGCTTCAGCTCCCTTCATAGTTATGTCCAAGACAAGCGACAAGCTCCCCAAACTTAATCAGGTCGGCATGCCTAAACTCGGCCCAGCCAATGCGCAACTAGGACAGAATGCCTTATTGCTAGTGTCACCTCCCCTTTCCATGGCAGTTTGATGCCAACGGTACGTGCGCCTCATGGTTACGCCTCTAGGGCCGTAATACTTAGCTATATAGGAAAGAATTGGTTGAGAAATGACTCTTGAACTCTTCCCAGAGGATGACATTATTGTTCCCCTTCTCCATCTTCCATTGGGTGAACCAAATTTGAGATACCCCTTTGAGTTGGTAGACTGCCAACTACGCCTTTTCCTCTGAAGTAACTCACATAATAGACAACATTTTATACACTTCGTTAATGAAATATTGTGGATCCTCGTCCACTTTAGACCCATAGAACTCTGGTGGTTTCATTCTAGTAAAATGCCTCACCCTTGAGGCCTGAGTAGGAGCATGAGGGTCTTGGACCCCTTGGTTGATTTGGTTGGCCATAGCATGAGCCAACATGGTAATAGTATCCTGGAACTCTTCATGAGCCACTCCTATGTCTTGAGGAGCTTGAGGAGCAGGAGGAGTTGATTGCTCCTCGGGCGTACAGGCTCTTCTTCCCCTAAAAATTGGCATGATCTAGAATAGCAAAGAACATTTGTTAGGGGAAAACCTTATCTTAACTTCTATAACACAACATAGATCATGAAGAAGGGAAATATTTTCTAAAAATACCTCATAGCCTCTTACTCATAGTTGTGGTGAACTTCACACCATGAATAAGAATCAAATCGATGCAGTGTGTTGGATTTCGAGGATCATTAATTACCTATTGCTCTAATACTAAGTTTGACATAACCCAACCTAGGGCCTAGACGTGACATGGCTAAGGGGGACCCTAAGGAACCTAAACAGGCCTTTTAGTATATCAATCACATATCCTTGGTCGCAGAAGCAAGATAAATAACCACAAGAGATAATATAAAAAGGAAAAGCGGGACTAAGGAAAGTTTTTGATAGCATAAACCATAGAAGAGTCAAAGCTCAAAGAATAAGTACATTATTGTTTTCACCAACACCTTAAAACATAGATTGGAGTAGGGCCAAGACACTTTCTGAGCTTACCATCATAGTATTAAGAGTTCAAAATAAAGAGAAAACATATGACAAGAGTAATATAGCTAGTGTCCCGAACTTGAGGACTCACCAAAGCTTATCTCCTAAAACTCCAAACTAGCCACACGGAGGATGATCAGGAGGTGGTCCAATTCCTACATGGTAACATCATGTACATATAGAATATTTGTTAGTACATTTAAATATACTAAGTATGTAGGATGCATGATCAATGTTTAAAGTAAAACATACTTGTAAATCATTCAACTTGTATAGATCATAATACATAGGTGTCGAAAGTGACCTCAAATTAAAAAAATAACACCAAGGGAGCTATAACTTGGAACCCCGATGATTACCCCTCATCGGTAAAGAGGTGGTCTACTTGCCAAGGCAAATCATACTTCAAACTTATGGGAACATGACCCAATTTCGTATGAAGTAACCTTCCTACAGGAATATGACCCAATTTTGGAAAGGATTTCATTAAGAAGTGCTCTAAATGTATCCACTAGTATTCCAAGGGTATAACATAATCCTATGTTGCCACATAGTTTGAGAAAAAGCGTATGCACCCTTGAAGATAGTCCATGTCGACATTCAATCTATCAGTGCTAAGTCTAATCCAATGGAATACTTAAAATAGTTATAACTTTAATAACTAATAGGAACATAGAAACATTACATGAGTAGCTCTTAAACATGAGCCTAACTTCAAAATATAAGAATAGATCATCATCAAACATTACCCTTGCATTATCATCAATGGCTCACAAGAGGTAAAATCCTTGAAAAGGGCTGAACTTCATACTTTCATAATCATAGATAATTTCATAAATTCATAACATATTTGAAAGCTCATATTCGTCATAATGTCACTTGACTTATAAAACATATAATAACTTGAGAATTCTTGTCTTGACATTTTATCAAGCACTTGGCGAGTGTGTAATACTAGTTCAAAATCATGCAATTTAAGAGTAAAATAATATGAGAAAACTCAATGTAAATCAACCCCCATGTAAAATACCTTGAAATCCATCATCAAATTTCAAAATAAGCTATAGATTCATAGCTCAAAACATGCATAATCAATCAACGTTTCATAAAACCTCAATGTACTTTATATTCATAATCCATAATAAGTAATACACATAAGTAATACAACTTGAAAACATGCAATTTACATAAAAAGAAAAGTTGGGCACCATGGGTGGAAGAACCCAATGGTTGAAACTCACATACCTCAAATTTGGATTTTCTTGATATCGTCTTGAAGCTTCAAGAGAGTTCTTCCGATCTGAAATTGAGCTTGGGACACTTCAATTTTGGATTAAATGTTTGGTTAAGTGTTAGAGAGGATTTTGAGTGTGTCTTAAGTGATATAGAGTTGAAAAATGGTTAAGTATAGGTGTTTTTATGCTTAATAGGGCATAGGGATACGACCTAGAGCCCCTTGGGCAGAAACAAAAATTGCAGCACAAAATAACACTCATCCACACCCCTGGTGCTCGTGGCTAGGGCGCAGATTGCCTCTAGAAATCGCGAACTTTGACAATATTAAATTTTGCTACGGGTGCTCTAAAATCGAGGTTATACCCATTTCTCTCACTTTTTCCCTTGATCAAAAATATGAAGTTGGATTTTCAATATCACGCACAGACGTTGAGATATATGAAAATTACGATTATGGGCATTTTCGAGGCACATTTGTCGGCATTTTTGGAGCATTTCACTTGAATTGTCCATTATAGTTAATCTCAATAATATCTTCTAACTTCCCATAATATAGTACTCCGCTTGCCTTAAATGTTCAGTAGAACTACTAGCAATACATGATGTTTTAGAGGTTAAGAAAACTCCACTATACCTGTGTTTTCAAGCCTTCCTCTCGCACCAAATTTCAAAAATTAGACCCATTTATGTTATATGCAATGAAGCTTCTTGCATTTATAGATGGACCTCGTGCTAAAAGCTTTAGATTAGTAGATATTGTATCTATTGTATTTGGACTCATAATATAAATAAAAAAGGCTTAGTCAAATTAACTCATCAAATCAAATATAAATAATAACAAGTAATTGCTTACTCGCCTGCTTTTGGAACCAATCAACAAATTCTTTGTCAACTCTCCTCTCTATCTCCATAGGTGAAGCTCTTCTTCCCCTTGAACTCCCCTATATGTGTTATATAAAACCTCTGTATGAAATAATTAAATTATTGTGAAGGAGTATGACTATACTACTTCAAACATGACAACAATAAAGAACACAAAGTTTATAAGAGTTACTCACTCCACAAATGGTGTGACTGTTGCTCAATTCAAAAGAACATATCGATGAGCTTATAGTTTATGCATAGGAGTTAAAGTTACTTTCCCAGAGCTAATGTAGGTTTACCTAATTGAGGAAAGATAGTCGACATTTCAGAAGGCTGAATGTAGTTTAGGTCATCATGGACACGCCTAGGTCTGTTGAACCTTGTCTCAATATCCTCAGTATATCAAGAAGAAAAGGTAAGAGTCTTTTCAGCTATGTGACCCTCAGCTATACAACCTTCTAATTGTGATTTATTCCATACGAAGGGCTTCAAATGATCTAATTCTCTGGAAAAATAAGAGGTAGTAAGTTTACAAACTATTTAAACATAATATACATATCTTTAAACTAGAAATGTTAATGTTTCAGGAAACCAAACATCTTTAAAGTAGAAATATTAATATTTTATCTCTTCACATGACACATGTTTTGGTAAAGCACTGGAACTCCAAGTTTTGCTTCCTCTACTAGATGAATAAATAAATGAACCATTGCTGTAAAAAATGATGGAGGAAGTAGCAACTCTAAGTGACAAAGTGCGATTATAATTCGCTCCTAGAGAATATCAAGCTCCAAAGCATTCAAGGTTTTGCTAGACAAGGCTTTAAAAAATGAGCAAAATTTCATCTAAACAGTAACTACATGATCTGGCAATACATTACGAATTCCAATGATAGAAATTACTTTAAAATTATATGACTATCATGACTTTTCAACCCTAAGACTTTTTTTGTACCAAATTAACACAACTGGAAATGTTACTGGAGTAGCCATTTGGTACTTTAATATTCTTCAAAGATGTAAGAAATAAGTTTTTGGTGTTCACCTTCTTTTTTACATCAGTCATAAGTGAAAACACAACAAGGTATGTGATTCATTATCCTTCAACCAAAAATCAAGCCTTATGCCCATGTTTCTTAGATTCTTTTGGGCGTTATTGTTATCTTTTAATTTTGATTTATCATAGTGCAACTTCTACATAATATTGTCACATATATTCTTTTCAATATGCATAAAATCAAAGTTATAATGCAATAAGTTTGACTCCTAATAAGGAAGTTCAAAGAATATACTTCTCTTATTCCATTGTGTAGTTACTCGTCTAGATCTTTTCCTTTGTCCAACTAACTCTACTCCTCTACCTTCCTTAATTTGTCTCAAAATATCAGATCCTGATAGTTTTGTTGGTGGATTCTGCTCTTCTGTACTTCTATTGAAGTGTGCTCGATTGAATCTAAACCTGTGATTTCTTCTAAGAAATTGTCAATGACCCATAAAACATCATTTTTTACTATGATGAAGACAACAAAGTTCTAAATCAAAATTACAAGTTGGGCAAGTAAAACCAGTATGTATATTCCATCCAGATAGGATGTGAATCCAGGAAAGTCACTAACTATCCACATAAGAGTTGCTCGCATTCTAAAAAGTTTCATTCAACGATTAGTCAAACATTTCAATACCATCATATCATAAATCATGCAATTCTTTCACAGGCTGCTACAAGTACACATATATATTATTTTCAAGCATCAGTTTTCTCAGAATGATCATTGATAAGATGAAAAAGGTGTGCTTCATACACATCCAAGGAGGAAGGTTGTATAGGATCAAAAAGATTGGCCAAATATTGTAGGTAGTACTCATTGTTCTAATGGAATTGAAACCATTGCTAGCAAGGCCCAATCAAACGTTTCAAGGATCGGAAGCAAATTCTGTATGAGTTTGATCAAACGTATTTCATGTCTCCCCATCCCTTGGATGCCTCGTAAACCCATCTAATTTATTGTCCAAAGCATGTCATCTCATATGCTTAGCAATCTTGCAACACATAACTAACCTTTTCAACCTTGGTATCAATGGCAAGTAATGTAAAACCCTTGCAGATTACTTATTTTTCTTGTTAGGATTCCATTTAGATGTGCCACAATGATAACATGCTTCCAATTCAGAATCACCTTCCCAGAATATCATACAATGATTTGGACACACTTGTGTCTTGGTGTAGTCAAGGCCAAGTTTGCTAATTGATTTTTTGGCCTCATAAAAAGGAGGTAACTTCACATATTCAAATGCATCTCTCAACAAATCTAGCATAATGGTCATTGCCTGGTCACTTAATCTACAATAGACTATAATATGATACAATTTTATCAAAAATTCTATCTTTGTGTATTTACTCCCATCATATAGTGTTTCATTCCTATCTTTGAGAAAGTCACAAAAGTCATCAATATCCTCCCTATACCCCTCATTTGATATTTCAGTTGAATTCAATGGTTGAGAATCAAATGATCTTCCACTTCCTCTCTGGTTTTCCACTGGCCAAAACAACACAGGAAATGGGCCTCTGATTGTATCTTCCACAGCCGCATTCTTAAATGCAAAATCAAGAAATTTACCCAAATCAAGCAAATATTCACTTCAGGTCTATATCTTTCCGATCCATGATTTATCCATTGATAAGTAATAAATAAATTAACATGGATAATTTAGAGTATATCTCCAAAAGAAATTCCCAAAGTGCCGGAGTACCTTTAAATTTGATTGTGCTTGCAATATACTCCAAGAATTTCAAATTGCTCTTTCAAACCAAATGAATTCCACAAACTGACAGAGCATAGAAGAATCTATGAAGAATTCCCTCAAAGGACTTTTTGTATACCTATCTGTTTATTCGTTCATAGTAGAGGATGGAATAAGCAATAGAGAAAGGAATTTGAAACCAAGAAATCCTAACTAAGAAAGGATTTTGATAGTTCTATGGTTGTGCATTGTATAAGTGGAGAAGGAATTCGTGCCTAAATCTGTTGAACCATGGATATTTATAATTATTTTAGATTATATAAATAAAACCTTTAAACTATTTTATGAAAATTATTAATAATGTGAATTTTCACTTTTATGATAAAGAAAATCTTACTAAAATCGACCCGGATTCTTTTTACGTACAGGTTTGAAATTGGAAAAAAGGTTTAGAAATTAAAAATGTATCTTTTGGGGAGCTAATTACTTTTTTTCTCTATTCATCTATTTTAGGAAAATTTCAGTGCTTACTAATTTTAGGCTAGCAAGCTATACCAATCATCATCATACCATATATATATATATATATATATATATTATATAGAAAAGCCAATGAGAGGATGAATAATGACAAAGTTACGATTATCCTCATATGCAAGGGTAAATAATAATATATTGGATTATTTCATACTAACAAGTAATAAAAATCTATCAAAAATGATAGTAAAAAAAAGTAGTTCTAAAAATTTCTTTCTATTATATAGAAATATAAAAAGAATGATGACTAATTATAAAAATATAATTTCACATGCTAGCAAAAATCTACCAAGACAGATAAGAAGATAAATAAATAATTCTAGAAGCATCTTTCAATAAATAGATAAAGAATGAGGAATCAAAAATAATATATTTATCATTCTATCTTAATTT
Organism: Solanum sejunctum; assembly: GCA_025642045.1. NCBI lineage: Eukaryota > Viridiplantae > Streptophyta > Magnoliopsida > Solanales > Solanaceae > Solanum > Solanum sejunctum. The sequence continues at coordinate 4,841,779 of JAOTQJ010000096.1, forward strand.
ATTTAAATATTATATATTTTGCATTTTGTTGTCATCTAAATTCACTCTACGCGATTAAATGGAGAATACAAATTTTATATATTAATTTTTTCTAGAAAGTTTATTTACTATCATTTTTGTTATATTATAAAAAAAAAGCCATAAATAGGAAATAAAGGATATTTTTATAAAATTAATTAAAAAATAAGTTGAAAGTAATTATTACATTGTACAAAGTATGTATGAGTTTTTTAGAAATATCAATCCAAGTTTTAGAAAATTATAATGGTTGTACAATGAAAAAGTTTTTTAAAAAAATTAATTAAATATACATATTAAGATGTGGTGTCTAATTATTTCTTTAAAAGATTATGAATTTTTCTTGTTTAAGTAACTTCAACAATTTAATTATTCTATATTGTTATGGGTTAATAGTTAAAAGGTCTATTAAACTTGACACACTTTATTGAACGCACATCTAAGAATGAGAAAGTCTTAATTATAGCTAAACTCATTTTGTTATTATTTTACTTTATTTTTTTAATGAATTATTGTGATATCTAATCTAATTATTCTATTTTGCTATTACTTTAATTTGATTCTAAATATTTTTTTCAATTCATTATGTGTTCTCAAAATAACAACTTTAATATGAAAAATTTATTCTTATTAAATTATAATTAATTATTTTAACCTTTTATTTTGGTTCTAACATACCTGAAAAGAAATAAGTGAGATAAAATTAGTAACATCTTAGATTAAAATTAAAGAATAAATAAAAGTAATTTAAATATTTTTAAAAAATATATTTAAAAGATTGTAAAATGTAGTTTTACAAATAAAATGAATGATGGAATGCTTGCATTTAACGTAAACTACAAATGTTTAATAAATCATAAAAGAATAGTTCTTCAATTAAATATACTTATCATATTTGTACTTTATTTGATTTTAAATATATTAATTTAGATATTAAATTTAATTTAAATTTGAAGTTGTCAAATCAAATTTTGATTTAAAAAAAGTATTTTAATCCAATTGACACGTATCTACACTATAATATCATTTTACTTTGAAATTAATCAAGTCAAAATTAATTAAGTATAATAGATAACTTATTTTGTTTTTCAAGTTATTGTAATATTATTGTTCTTTTGTCTAGATACAAATGATTAAATATTTTTTTAACAAGTTATCTCTTTTATTATATTAATAAATCAAATAGAAATATTATATTGTAGGAAATTTGAGTTCTCACAAACGTTATATTTGTGAAAGACATCAATAAAATAATTATTTTAAATACAGAAAGTGAACTATCACAATGGACATATTTTAAAAATGTAATTTATTTGTATTACCAATTATATAAACAAAATAAATTTAAACATATACTAATCAAAATGACAAATTGATAATTATAATTAAAATTTTAGATTATCAACCAACAATGAAAAGAAAAAATATATATACAGGCCAAAAGATGAATTGACATATAACTATATATAGTAT
>JAOTQJ010000096.1:4843369-4896761 GCA_025642045.1 Solanum sejunctum
TACATAGGTCCCAATACTTTATTAAATCGAACCAATTAAGGACGCTCGGGGTTTAAATTACGTTGCGGGTCCTAACAACTATCATGTTTTAAATAGTTTCTACTTTGTGTGAGGTACTTATCTCTCTCTAAATGTGTGAGGCTTCTGAGTAATACTTGATGTAAGACGTTGGTCAGCCGTAGAGAGATCATAGCCAGGAGGGCATAAAAGACCATTAGGTGGCCCCATCGCTAAGATAACTCTAGAGAGAGAAGAGGTAAAGCTAAGAGGACATGTAGAAATACTTAAACCTTTGATAAATAGGTAAGTACTTTTCAAAATTATTCACATATCACTTTTCTATTATTCTCATAGTCAAGATAGTATAACACAGGACTCTGGACAGTAGTCTTCCACATGACTAACCAAAACCTTGTAAATAATGTGAACATTAGTTCTAAGGCAACCCAAACTGCTGAAACAGAAAGTTGTTTAGAAAACTGGAACATACCAGAAGAATCCTTTCACAAGATCTACCAAATAGGTAGTTTTAGATTTATTAAGAAGCATAATATTAAGATCTTTGGAGTCCACTATAACTATTAATAATTCATTAGAAATTATTAAATAATTAAATGAACAAGATATAAGAAGATATAAAACTCAATTTAATTATCTGCATATAGGACTTGTTCATGTTTCCATAAAACCTCTTTTTAGAAAAGGTCTAGATATTCCCATTTGTGGACTCCTTAGAGATGCTAGATTCTTGAACTTTGAAGACTCTCTTGTAGGAGTAATTGAATGTAACCTAGATGAAGGGCATGTTTACTTCAACTGCTACCCTAATTACACTGTAGAAATCAATGATTCAAACATATTGGATACTTTGACTCTTAATGTTAAGACCAAGAACATGAATAGTAAAGTTCATACTAGAGAAATCGTTGTCATTTATCGAGTCTACTATAGGCTCATGGGTACCACTCTAGCCCCAAAGGTTAAAATCAAGAGTGTTAAAGGTGTCACTATGTTAATGGAAGCTAACCAAAAGCATAGTACCATCTTTGTTCCCAGACTCCACAAATAGACTAACATCCTAGGAAGTACTGATTGGTACTTCGAGGCTGTTACCTAGCCTCGACCCTCTTTTTCTGAAAAAGACAAATAGAAAGAGTAGTTCAAAATCTTGATGGTTCTATTGATCTTAAGTTCCTCGACTACAAGTTGAGTAAAATCTTTGGATCCACCTCAAAAGTTCTGGAGGAATCCAATAGCTTTAGGTCCAACAGTGTTAGGTCCAACAAAGACAAAGGGAAACTCAGAGGAGTTGCTTTCTCTAGTGAAATTCCTAACATCTATTACCAACCTAGAGTCTATGAACCAAGTAGTCCGACTGACTCTGACATGGAACCCCCTAGAGACTATACCAACCCCAGTTTAGGTGTCATCAAGGTAGAAGACAATTACTCTCCTAACCTTAAAGCACTCAAACTTCTTTGGAGTGATCCAAAAAATAAGCTAAAACTCATATGGTATGTCAATACCTATTCCCCAAAATAGAGTGCTCTGTTTGGGAAAGAATGGATTGCTGACATGAAAAGAATCAAATGTGACATTGAGTTCTTTAAGTTGCTCGAAATCAATGGAAAACTTGATGAACAAAAGGATTCTCTTCAAGTATTAGTTACCAAATGGTATACTCAATCTAACAAAGTTATTGAGTCTACTACCCCTCCCTTAGAAGGAATAAAAGTTCCTCATTCTAATGAAATCGTCCTTGCATCCCCTTTCAAGATAAAATGCCAAAAACCTCATCTTTCTCCTATAAACAAGGATTTGGACAAACTGATAGAACAAAATAACTATACCAATAGATTGTCATACATCATCTCTCAATAGATTGAAGAGTCCAAAGAAAAAGCCATTTTTTGGTCCTCAAAAGGCTAGCACTAGCAATATTAGCAATACCCTTGAAACAAATCCCATCGTCAAACCCCTAGAGTTTTCAAAAGATAAATTTCCTAAACTCAGCGACAATTTTGAAGTTTTGGGTAAAATCATTGAACAATTCAATGAAAAGTTAGCTAAATTCAGCATCTCCAACAAAGAGAAACAAAGTGTCAAACTCTTACTGAAGAGGACACTCTGCTTAGACTCTCCAATGACCGATACCATAAATGGAAAAATTACTATAGGAAACCTTCATTCACAGACACTCAATTCGAAGAAAATGATTTTCTTTCATCCTATTCTCATAATGGAAGAAGCATAACAGAATGGAATATTGACGGTCTGGCTGAACATCAGATCTACAATAAACTTCAGAAATGGACATTATTATAACCACCTATAAAATTAGAGGAACAACTAAAAAAGAAGTTGCCACCATGATAACATCTGCCTTTAACGGAATTCTTAGACATTGGCAGGATAATTATTTCTCAGATAATGTCAAGAACACCATTTATAATGCCACTACAATTGAAACAGTTGTAAAAATTTAAAGTGGAATAGAAATCTCTAGCCAACAACCCAAAGAAGATGCTTGCACTACACTTTTACCATGTAGCTAAACATTTTGTGGGAGAACCCAAATTATTTCAAGATAGGATCTTAGAAATCCTTAACAATCTATCTTTCCTGAAATTAACCGAATTCAAATGGTATAAAGATAATTTTCTTGTCAAAGTCATGATTAGGCCTGACTGCGATAGTGATTTTAGGGAGGAATGCTTCATTATTAGGCTACCTCCACTATTTGCAGAAAAGGTAAGGACCAAAATCCAAGACAGATGTGAAGGCAAAATCCCATACAACTAAATGACATATGGAGATATTGCCAATTTCATTAATATTGTTAGCCTTGAATTATGCACAGACATTAAACTCAAAAATTAACTCAAAAGAGATGAAAAGTCTTCTAACAAAGAGTTAGGGAGTTTCTGCCGAGACTTTGGGTTCACCAAAGTAGATTCTCCTCCTTCAAAAAGGGATAAAAAATTATCTAAAAAATCTTCCCACATAACTAGGAGAAAAATTTCTAAAGATAATCATGAAAAATCTATTAAAAGAAAATTCAAAAAGCGAAGGCCTACACCTAAAGAAGATGTTTGTTGAAACTACGGCAAAAGCACCATCGAGCTAATCAATGTAGAAAAAGAAGAAAATTAACCTCTTAGGAATTGAGGAAAGTATTAAAGAGAAACTCTTTTCTATTCTTGAAGATAGTGAATTTTCTGAATATACTTCCTCAGAAGAAGACAATAATGACGAAGAAAATATCAACATCACTTATGAAACTAATCAAAGTCAGTCTGTAGAAGATTGTTCGTGCAGCAATGCATTTTGTAATTGCTCGAAGAATACAATTCATGTTATTTTGGATGATTCAAAAGAAATCCTTTTTGACATCATAGATCATATTAACGATGACAAGTCCAGAACTAAATATCTCTTAGAATTAAAAACGATCCTCATTAATTCTAGAGGAGAAAATTCTTCCAAGGTCATTGAATCCTTAAGTATGAAAAATGTCATGACTAGGTTTGAAAAACCTATTAAAGTCTCCATATCCAACATAAAAGAAGAAGTTATCCTCCTCAAAAAGAAAGTTAAAGAAATTAAATCACGACTTAGTAATATAGAGTTAAATAATCTTGCTGACCAAGTACTCAGAAATTCTTCCTCTAAAGAAGAAGAGAAAAAATCAACTTCTTCTAATAGTTTAATTGAATCCAATTTTTCTGGCGAATAACAGGACCACGTTAATTCTCCCTAAGAAAACAAACCTGTGATTTCTACTGTCAAATCATTAAGTCAACATATTCCTATAAAATTGGTTATAGGGAAGGATTTGGTAATTAACAAAGTAGCCCTTCAAGACAGTGGCGCTGACTATAATTGTATTGTTAAGGGATTAATTCCTCTAAAATACTTGGAAAAGGGTACTACACTTCTTTACTCCGCCACTGGAGAAATGATGAAAGTCAATTACAAAATTTCTAAACCTCATAATTACAATAATAATATCTGCTTTACAAATGCCTTTGTAATAACTGAAGATATCAATGAAGATATTATTCTTGGGTTACCCTTTATTAACTAGTTAAAACCTTATACAGATAATTTTGACGATATTCATATGGTCATTCATGATCAAAATATTTTCTTTCCTTTTATAAAAACTCTTTCTCTTGAAGAAAGTAAACTGATAAAAGAAAAAATATTTTTTAAACTAAATAGACTTTGTAATCATATTTCTTTTTTAAAAGAAGAAATAAATATTGAAAAAAGTAAGCAAATTTTAGAAACCTAGAAAATGGTCACTAAGGTCAAAGCACTTCAAGAAAAGTTTGAAAAAGAAATTGGCTTTGAATTTTGTAATGCATTTTGGGAAAGAAAAAGGCATTCTCTAGAACTCCCTTACATAACTAGCTTTGATGAAAAAGATATCCCCACTAAAGACAGGCTAATTCAGATGAATCACGAGATGATGAAAATCTACATAAAGAAAATAAATGATTTAATAACAAATGGTATTATTCGTCCCTCCAACTCTCCCTGGAGTTGTTCAGTGTTTTATGTCCATAACAGCGTTGAAGAGGAAAGAGGAGCTCCCAGATTAGTTATAAGCTATAAACCTCTTAACTCTTTCCAAAAATAGATTAGGCATCCAATTCCTAACAAAAGGGATCTTCTAAAAAGAACTTACAAAGCAAATCTGTATAGTAAGTTTGATATAAAGTTAGGTTTTTGGCAAATCCAAATCGCCGAAAAAAAATATAAAATAACATTCAATGTATTTTTTGGACACTACGAATGAAATATTTTACCTTTTGGCCTAAAAAATTCCCCCTCAGAATTTAAAATATAATGAACCTGATTTTTAATCCTTATACATACATATTTATTTTCTATATAGATGACGTACAAATCTTTTCTGAGAAAATTGATTCTCACTTTAAGCATCTCCACACCTTCTTCAAGGTTATTGAAGCTAATGGCCTAGTAGTAAATGCTAAAAAAATGAAGCTCTTTCTGACTTCAATCAGATTTTTAGGCCACGACTTTTGTCAAGGCAGCCACAAACCTATTTGTAGAGCCATAGAGTTCTCCAATAAATTTTCTGATGAAATTAAGGATAAAACCCAACTCCAAAGGTTCTTCAAAAGCCTAAATTGTATAGATGATTTCATTCCCATTAGGCAAATCTGTGAGCCCCTTTATAGGAGTCTTAGAAAGAATCCAGATCAATGGAGAGAGGAAGAAACTCGTAGTATTAAAAGGATCAAGGAATTAGTATAAAATGTCCCGTGCCTAGGAAAACCCAATCCTGAAGCATTCATGATAGTCGAAATAGATGCCTCCGACATCGTGTATGGAGAAATTCTAAAGCAAAAGCTTTGTCCAAAGAGTGGAGAGCAACTAGTAAGGTTTACATCCGGAGTCTGGAACTCTGCTCAAAAGAATTATAGCACAGTAAAAAAGGAAGTTCTTTCTGTAGTGCTTTGTGTTACTAAATTTCAAGATGATTTAGTTAATAAAGATTTTTTGCTTTGAGCAAATTGTAAATCTACAAAAGAAATCATACAAAAGGATATGAAAAACCTTGTTTCAAAATAAATTTTTGCTAGATGGCAAGCTCTAATATCTAGCTTTAATTTTCAAAATTGATTTTATTAAAGGAGAAAATAATTCTCTTCCTATTTTCTTAACTCGAGAGTTCCTACTCGGTCATGAAGCCAATGAGGCCTAACTCTACATTCAAAAGAGACAAAGAAGAAAGCCACATGCCCTCGGCCCAACCTTTCGCACCAAGCCTAGTACAACTTAGGCCCTCCTTTCCTCCCTTGCCCTCACTAAGAAAAAAACAAATTCTCAGTCCTAGCAGACCTTCTCGAAACTAGTTCCAAGAATCACTCTATTCTACAAGACAAAAAGAGTTATGAAATGAAAGTCCCTGAGTCTTAGCCCAAGCAGTAGATTCTAGAGACACTACCCTAAAAACACAAGAATCAGCCACTTTTTATAAAGATGAAACCTTTGATTTTGTTACCTCAAAGGTAATACCCATCTTAGCTCTTAACAAAGACTATGAAAATTGCAAAGTAGGAGACCTAGCGAAGCCCTGCTACAATAATAAAAACTTATGGATAGCAAAGACCATCTACATACCCAATTGTTCTTAAAAAAAATTCTTGTCGACATAGACTTCATTGAGGTAGAACATACCTACAGTGAACGAGACCCCAATTACATTAAGTATTCTAGATGCACCATTAAGAGAATACTATCTCCTTTTCAATGTCTAGTAGGCCATTTGCTTACACTAATACTATTGAGTATGATTCATAAGCCTCAGACCTATAACTGGTACACCTACAAGGAAGCTTGGTTTAATTTCATGTACATTAGAACTGGTCATACTTGGTTCATCAAATAGTGCCCCGAGAGAGTCAAAACCATTATTCCTAGATGGTTCTATGAATGGTGGAAATATTTTGGAGGAACTCAAGGGATTTTTCCTAAGCAATTTCTGCAAAGGTTAAAAGAATTTCAAGTTAAGTAAGAGATATAAACTCTACAACTACACATAAAAATGTGCAAGTATTACATCCAGAAAAGGATCTCCTACATTTGTTAGTTGGAATTTCTCCATTACCGAGTCAGAGAGAATCAGGTATTTATCCAAAGAGATAAATATTAAAGGATGGGTTCCAAAACTCAGACCACTCAGCAAAGGACAAGTAGCAGCTAGTCAAGTAAAGCTATCCAAGGAGGAGCTCAAGAAGAAGCTTAAGCAGGCTCTCCGAGATATCAACAACCATGAAGAAAGTGCAATAATGCAACTCATTATATCTTAAAGCTACCTTTTCAGAAGAAAGCAACAATGGAGATATGTGTTCTCCTAAAGGAATGGCACAGGCCTACAAAGATTTCTAATATGAATAGGAAATTGACCCTTGAAAAAAGTAGAGATTTAAAGAATCGCAATTACTTTTCTGAAAGGAAATTTACTATTCCTAACATGAATCATAAATAGGGTACTATTCAAAGTCAGAAACAAGGAACATGATACTCCACTATTATTACTTTTTTGTAGTGGGTATGCCCACTAAGGTCTTGTGAGTGGTTACTTTATCACTACCTTCCAAAAGGAGGGAAAACTGGTAAGCACGCTTCCATAGGGTTCACTAGGAAGGAATCTTATCCTTGACGCATCCACTGAGGTCCTTGTAAATAAAGGCCCGCTCTCTTCTATTGGAAAAATCTTAGCCATCCACTTGTATGCACAAGAGGCATTAGCTTTTCTTTTAGGCTCTATAAAATCCTTCTCCTAAATCATTAGAGACATCAGAAAATCAACTACTCAATTCTCTCTTAGCCTTTCCCTTTGTAGTCTCCATTGTAATTCTCCTTCAATGCAAGTTAGTCTCCATTGTAATTCTCCTTTAATGCAAGTTTTCAAGTTCTTTCAAGTAAGCTTCGCCTTTAATTTTGAAGAATTTCAATTTAACATTATTATACACTTTTTATATGATCCTTTAAATTTGCAAATGAGGATCTAAATATTGAAATTCATAATTGAAAATCAAATTAAAATAAAAAGGAGAAGCTTACTTAAAAGAACTTGAAAACTTACATTAAAGGAGAGAATTACAAGGTAGAGTACAAAGGGGAAGGCTAAGAGAAAATTTAGTGGGTGATTTTCTGATGCCTCTAATGTTTAAGGAGGAGGATTTTATAGAACCTAAAGGAAAAGCTAATGCATCTTGTGCATACGAGTGGACAACTAAGATTTTGCCGACAGAAAAGATTGGGCCTTTATTGACAAGGACTTTAGTGGACGCGTGAAGGATAAGATTCCTTCCTGGTGGACCCTATGGACACGTGCTTATCAGTTTTTCCTTCTTTTGGAAGGTGGTGATAAAGTAAGCACTCACAAGACCTTAGTGGGCATACACACTGAGAAAAATTAATAATAGTGGAGTACCATGTTCCTTGTTTTATACTTGGAACAGTACCCTGTTCAGAATTCCTTTTAGGAATAGTAAATGTCCTCTGAGAAAAGTAATTTTGATTCTTTGAATATCTACTTTTTTCAAGGGTCAATTTCCTATTCATAATAGAAATCATGGTAGGCCTATGCCATTCCTTTAGGAGAACACATATCTCCATTGTTGCTTTGTTCTGAAGAGGTACCTTCTGTAATGAGATGCATTATTACACTTTCTTCATGGTTGTCGATATCAAGGAGGGCCTGCTTAAGCTTCATCTTGAGCTCTTTTTTGGACTACTTTTTTGAACTAGCTATTGTATGACCTTTGCTGAGTGGTTTGGGTTTTAGAACCCACCCTTTGATCTTTATCTTTTTGGATAAATACCTAATTCTCTCTGACTTGATAATGGAGAAATTCCGGCTGACAATGTAGGAGATCCTTTTCTGGATGTAGTACTTGCACATTTTTATATGTAGTGGTAGGGTTGATATCTCCTGCTTAACTTGAAATTCTTCGAACCTTTTGTAGAAATTGCTTAGGAAGAATCCCATGAGTTCCTCCAAAATATTTCCACCATTCATAGAACCATCTAGGAATAATGGCTTTGACTATCTCGGGGCACTATTTGATGAATCAACTATGACCAGTTCTAATGTACATGAAATTAAATCAAGCTTCCTTGTAGGTGTACCAGTTATAGGTCTGGGGCCTATGAATCATATTCAATGGTATTGGTGTGAGAAAATGCTCTACTGGCCATTCAAAAGAAGATAGTATTCTCTTAATGTTGCATCTGAAATACTGAATGAAATCAAGGTCTCATTCACTGCAGGTATGTTCTACCTCAATGGAGTCTGTGTTAACAAGAATTGCTTCAAAGAACAATCAAGTGTGAAGAGGGTCTTTGCTGTCCATAAAATTTTTATTATTGTAGCATGGATTTACTAGGTCTACTACTTTGCAATTTTCGTAGTCTTTGTTAAGAGCTACGATGGGTATTACCTTTGAGGTAACAAAATCAAAGTCTTCTTCTTTAGAAAAATTGGCTAATTCTTGCATTCAAAAGAAGATAGTATTCTCTTAATGGTGCATCTGGAACACTTAATGTAATCGGGGTCTCGTTCACTGTATGTATGTTCTACCTCAATGGAGTCTATGTCGACAAGAATTTTTTTTAAGAACAATCGGGTATGTAGATGGTCTTTGCTATCCATAGAGTTTGTATTATTGTAGCAGGGCTTCGCTAGGTCTCCTACTTTGCAATTGTCGTAGTCTTTGTTAAGATTTAATAACAAAATCATAGGTTTCTTCTTTACAAGAAGTGGCTGATTCTTGCGTTTTTAGGATAGTGACTCTAGAATCTAGTGCTTGGTAGAAAGACTCAGGGACTTTCATTTCATAACACTTTTTGTCTTGTAGAATAGAGTGATTCTTGTAACTGGACTCTGACTAGAGATTTAGGCCTTCAATTTTGGGAAGGTCTGCTATGACTGAGAATTTAATTTTCCTTGGTGAGGGCAAGGGAGGTAAGGAGGGCCTATGTTATACTAGGCTTGGTGTGAAAGGTCGAGTTGAGGGCATCTTCCTTTCTTCTTTGGCTCCTTTGAATGGAGACTTAGGTCTCATTGGCGTCATGACCCTGTAGGAATTCTCGGGTTAAGAAATTGGGAAGAGAATTGTTTTTTCGTTTAAGAAAATCAATTTGAAAATCAAAGCTAGATAGTAGAGCTTGCCATCTAGTAAAAATTTGTTTTGAAACAAGGTTTTTCACATCCTTTTGTAAGATTTCTTTTGTAGATTTACAATCTACTTGAAGCTAAAATTCTTTGTTAATTAAATCATCTTGAAATTTAGTGATACATAGTACTATAGAAAGAACTTCCTTTTTTGTTGTGCTATAATTCTTTTAAGCAGAGCTCTAGACTCCGGATGTAAATCTTACTAGTTGAACTCAACTTTATGGACTAAGCTTTTTGTTAAGAATTCTTCCATATTCGGTGTTAGAAGCATGTGTCTCGACTATCATGATGCTTCAGGATTGGGCATTCCTAAGCACGGGAGGTTCTGGACCAATTCCTTGATCCTTTTAACACTATGGGTTTGTTCCTCACTCCATTGATCTGGATTCTTTCTGAGTCTCCTATAAAGGGGCTCCTAGATTTGCCTAATGTTGGGAATGAAATCAGCTACATAATTTAGGCTTCCTAAGAACCTTTGGAGGTGGGTAGTATCCTTGATTTTATTGGGGAATTTATTGGCGAACTCTATGGCTCTACAAATAGGTTTGTGGCTGCCTTGACAAAGGTCGTGGCCCAAAAAATGACATTAGCTTTAACAACCTTGAAGAAAGTATTGAGATGCTTAAAGTGAGAATCAATGTTATCAGAAAAGATTAGTACATCATCTCTATAGACAATTTACATGTAAGTGTAAGGATTAAAAATCTGGTTCATTATATTTTTAAATTCTGAGGGGAATTTTTTAGACCAAAAGGTAAAACATTCAATTCGTAATGTGCAAAAGGTAAATTGAATGTTGTTTTATATTTATCTTTTTCGGCGATTTGGATCTGCCAAAAATCTCACTTCATATCAAACTTAATTTACAGATTTATTTTGTAAGTTCTTTTTAAAAGATCCCTTCTGCTAGGAATTAGATGTCTAATCCATTTTAGGACAGAGTTAAAAGTTTTATAGTTTGTAACTAATTTAGGAGCTCTTTTTTCCTTTTCAGCGCTGTTATTGACATAAAACGCTGAACAACTCCAGAGAGAGTTAGAGTGACGAATAATACCATTTGTTAATAAATGATTTATTTCCTTTTTGATGATTTTCATCATATTGTGATTCATCTGAATTGGCCGGGCTTTAGTGGGGATATATTTTTCATCAAAGCCAGTTATACAAGGGAGTTCTACAGAATGCCTTTTTCTTTCCCAAAATGCACTATGAAACTCAGAGCAAATTTCGTTTTTCAAAGTTTTCTTGAAGGATTTTGATCTTAGTGACCATTATCGTGATTTTTAAAATTTGCTTAATTTTTTCAATCTTTATTTTTTTTTTAAAAAAAGACATATAGTTAGAAAGTCTATTTAGTTTAAAAACTATTTTTTCTTTTATCAAATTACTTTCTTCAAGAGTCAGATTTTTTATAAAAGGAAAGAAAATCTTTTGATCATGGATGACCGTATGAATATCATCAAAATTATCTGTATAAGGTTTAGTTGGTTAATAAAGGGTAACTCAAGAATAATATCTTCATTGATATCTTCAGTTATTACAAAATCATTTGTAAAGCAGATATTATTATTGCGAATATGAGCTTTAGAAAGTTTGTAATTGATTTTTATCCTTTCTCTAGTGGCGGAGTAAAGATGTATAGTACCTTTTTCCAAGTATTTTAGCTGAATTGATCCTTTAAAAATACAATTATGGTCAGCGCCACCATCTAAAAGGGCTACTTTATTAATAATCAAATCTTTCCCTATAACTAATTTTACGGGAATATGTTGACTTCATGATTTGATAGTAGAAATCACATGTTTGTTCTCTTGGAGAGAATCATCTTGGTCCTATTCTTCGCGAGGAAAATTTGGTTCAATTGAATTATTAAAAGAAGTTGATTTTTTCTATTCTTTTTTAGAGGAAGCATTTCTGAGTACCTGGTCAGCAAGATTATTTAACTTTATATTACTAAGTCTTGATTTAATTTATTTAACTTCCTTTTTAAGGAGAGTAATTTCTTATCTTAAATTAGAAATGGAAGGTTCAATAGGTTTTTCAAACCTAGTCATGACATTTTTGATACTAAAATGTTAAGTGACCTTAGAAGAACCTTCTCCTGTAGAATTAATGAGGATCCTTTTTTAATTCTAATAGATATTTGGTTCTAGACTCGTCATCCTTAATATGATATATGATGTCAAAAAGGAATTTTTTCGAATCTTCTGAAATAACTTGGATTATATTTCTCGTGCAATCACAAAATACATTGTTGCACGAATAATCTTCTCTAGACTGACTTTGATCAGTCTCATAAGTGACGTTGATATTTTCTTCGTCACTATAGTCTTCTTCTAAATAAGTATATTCAGAAGTTTCACTATCTTCAAGAATAGAAAAGAGTTTCTGTTTAGTGCTTTCGTCAAGTCCTAAGAGGTTAATTTTTTTTCTTTTTCTTGGAAGATTTACATTGATTAGCTCGATGGTCCTTTTTGTCGCAGTTACAACAAACATCTTTTTAAGATGCCGGCCTTCGCTTTTTGAATTTTCTTTTAATAGATTTTTCACGATTATCTTCATCTATTTTTCTCCAAGTTTTGTGAGAGGATTTTTTAGATAATTTTTATCCCTTTTTGAAGGAGGAGAATCTACCTTGGTGGACCCAAAGTCTCGGCAAAAACTTTCTAACTCTTTGTTAGAACATTTTTCATCTTTTCTGAGTTTATTTTTGAGTTTAACATCTATGCATAACTCAAGGCCGACAGTATTAATGAAATTGGCGATGTCTCCATACTTCATTTGGCAGTATGAGATTTTACCTTCACATCTATCTTTAATTTTGGTCCTTACCCTTTCTGCAAATAGTGGAGGTAGCTCACTAATTAAGTATTCCTTCCAAAAATCACTATTGCAGTCAGTCCTAATCATAACTTTGACAAGAAAATTATCTTTATACCATTTGAAGTCGATTAACTTTGGGCAAGATAGATTGTTAAGGATTTCTAAGCTCCTATCAGGAAATAATTTGGATTCTCCCACAAAATATTTAGCAATGTGGTAAAGTAGTGAGTGCAAGCATCTTCTTTAGGTTGTTGGGTCAAGATTTCTGTGCCACCTTTAAATTTTACAACTGTTTCAATTGTAGTGGCATTGTAAATGGTGTTCTTGACATTGTCTGAGAAATAATTGTCCCATCAATGTCTAAGAATTTTGGTAAAACCAGATGTTATCATGGTAGCAACTTCTTTATTAGATGCTCCTCTGATTTTGTATGTTGTTATAGCAACGCCCCTTTCATGGAGTTTATTGTAGATCTGGTGTTCAGTCAGACCGTCAATATTCCATTCTGTTATACTTCTTCCTTCATAAGAAAAGGATGAAAGAAAAGTATTTTCTTCTAGTTGAGTGCCCGGGAATGAAGGTCTCCTATAGCAAAAACTCTTTGTCTTGAAGAAAGTAATTTGACAAAAGAAAAAATAGTTTTAAACTAAATAGACCTTCTAACCATATTTCTTTTCAAAAAAAGAAATAAAGATTGAAAAAATTAAGCAAATTTTAAGAACCTCAGAAATGGTCACTAAGATCAAAACCCTTCAAGAAAACTTTGAAAAAGAAATTTGGTCTGAATTTCCTAATTCAATTTTGGGAAAGAAAAACGCATTCTGTAGAACACCCTTATATAACTGGCTTTAATGAAAATGATATCCCTACTAAAGCCAGGCCAATTCAGATGAATCAAGATATGATGGAAATTTGCAAAAAGGAGATAAATGATTTATTAACAAATGGTATTATTCGTCACTCCAACTCTCCCTAGAGTTGTTCACCGTTTTATGTTAATAACAACGCTGAAAAGGAAAGTGGAGCTTCCAGATTAGTTATAAACTATAAATCTCTTAACTTTGTCCTAAAATGGATTAGACATCCAATTCCTAACAAAAGAGATCTTTTAAAAGAATTTACAAAAGAAATCTGCATAGTAAGTTTGATATGACGTCAAGTTTTTGGTAGCTCTAAATCACAGAAAAAGATAAACATAAAATAGAATTCAATTTATCTTTTGGATACTACGAATGGAATGTTTTATCTTTTGGCCTAAAAAATGTCCTCACAATTTAAAAGTATAATGAACCAAATTTTTAATCCTTACACTTAGATGTAAATTGTCTATAGAGATGATGGACTAATCTTTTCTAATAATATTGATTCTCACTTTAAGCATCTCAACAACTTCTTCAAGGTTATTAAAGCTAATGGCCTAGTAGTAAGTGCTAAAAAGATGAAGCTCTTTCAAAATTCAATAAAGATTTTTGGGCCATGACCTTTGTCAAGGCAGCCACCGACCTATTTGTAGAGCCATACAATTCTCCAATAAATTCCCCAATGAAATCAAGGACATGACCCAACTCTAAAGGTTCTTAGGAAGCCTAAATTATGTAGCTGATTTCATTCCCAACGTTAGGCAAATCTGTGAGCCTCTTTATAGGAGACTCAAAAAGAATCCAGATCAATGGAGTGAGGATCAAACCCGTAATGTTAAAAGGATCAAGGAATTGGTCCAGAACCTCCCGTGCCTAAGAATACCCAATCGTGAAGCATTCATGATAGTCGAGACAGATGCCTCCAACATCGGATATGGAGGAATTCTTAAGCAAAAGCTTAGTCCAAAAAGTCGAGATCAACTAGTAAGATTTATATCCAGAGTCTGGAATTCTGCTCAAAAGAATTATAGCACAGTAAAAAAGGAAGTTCTTTCTATAGTACTATGTATCACTAAATTTCAAGATGATTTAATTAATAAAGAATTTTTGCTTCGAGTAGACTGCAAATCTACAAAAGAAATCTTACAAAAGGATGTGAAAAAACTTATTTCAAAATAAATTTTTGCTAGATAGGAAGTATTACTATCTAGCTTTGATTTTCAAATTAATTTTATTAAAGGAGAAAATAATTATCTTCCTGATTTCTTAACCCGAGAAATCCTACAGGTTCATGAAGCCAATTAGACCTAACTTTCCTTTCAAAGGAGCCAAAGTAGAATGGCAGATGCCCTTGGCCCGACCTTTCGCACCAAGCCTAGTACAACTTAGGCACTTCTTTCCTCACTTGAACTCACCAAGCAAAGACAAATTCTTAGTCCTCGCAGACCTTCCCAAAATTGAAGGCCCAAAGCCTGAGTCAGAGTTTGGTTCCAAGAATTGCTCTATTCTACTACAAGAAAAGAGTTATGGAACAAAAGTCCCTGAGTCTTTCGCCCAAGCAGTATATTCTAGAGTCACTACCCTAAAAATGCAAGAATTAACCAATTTTTCTAAAGAAGAAGACTTTGATTTTGTTACCTCAAAGGTAATACCCATCTTAGCTCTTGACAAAGACTATGAAAATTGTAAAGTAGGAGACCTAGCCAAGCCCTGCTACAATAATAAAAACTGTGTGGATAGCAAAGACTCTCTATATACCTGATTGTTCTTTGAAACAATTCTTGTGGAAATAGACTCCATTGAGGTAGAACATATCTATAGTAAATAAGACCCCAATTTCATTCAGTATTCCAGATGCACCATTAAGAGAATAATATATCCTTTTGAATGGCCAGTAGACCATTTGCTCACACCAATACCATTGAGTATGATTCATAGGCCCCAAACCTATAACTGGTACACCTACCAAGAAGCTTGGTTTAATTTCATGTACATTTGACCTAGTCATACTTGGTTCATTAAATACTGCCCCGAGTTAGTAAAGCCATTATTCATAGATGGTTCTATGAATGGTGGAAATATTTTGGAGGCACTCAAGGGATTATTCCTAAGCAATTTCTGCAAAGATTTGAAGAATTTCAAGTTAAGCGGGAGATATCAACCCTACCACTACACATAAAAGTGTGCAAGTACTACATCCAGAAAAGGATCTCCTACATTTGTCAGTTGGAATTTGTCCATTACCGTGTTAGAGAGAATCAGGTATATATCCAAAGAGATAAAGAACAAAGGATGGGTTCCAAAATCCAAACCACTCAGCAAAGGACATGCAACAGCTAGTCCAGCAAAGCAGTCCAAGGAAGAGCTCAAGAAGAAACTTAAGCAGGCTCTCCGAGATATGGACAACCATAAAGAGACTGCAATAATGCAACTCATTATAAAAGCTACCTCTTCAGAATAAAGCAACAATGGAGATATATGTTCTCCTAAAGGAATGGCACAGACCTACAAAGATTTCTATTATGAATAGGAAATTGACCCGCAGAAAATGTAGAGATTTAAAGAATCAAAATTACTTTTCTTAAAGGACATTTACTATTCCTAAAAAAAATCCTGAACAGGGTACTATTCCAAGTCAAAAACAAGGAACATGATACTCTACTATTATTACTTTTTTGCAGTGGGTATGCCTACTAAGGTCTTGTGATTGCTTACTTTATCACTATCTTTTAAAAGTAGGAAAAATTGATAAGCACGCGTCCATAGGGTCCACTAGGAAGGAATCTTATCCTTCACGCGTCCGCTGAGGTCCTTATCAATAAAGGCTCGCTCTCTTCTATCGGCAAAATCTTAGCTATCCACTTATATGCACAAGAGGCATTAGCTTTGGTTTTAAGCTCTATAAAAGCCTCCTCCTAAAATATTAGAGGCATCAAAAAATCAACTACTCAATTTTCTCTTAGCCTTTCCCTTTGTAGTCTCCATTATAATTCTCCTTCAATGCAAGTTTTCAAGTTCTTTTAAGCAAGCTTCTCTTTTAATTTTTAAGAATTCCAATTTAATATTATTGTACACTGTTTATACGATCCATTACATTTTTGCTTATAGCTATCATCTACTGAGTCTACTATAGACTCATGAGCACCACCTTTGCCCCAAAGGCTAAAATTGAGAGTGTCAAAGGTGTCACTATGCTGATGAAAGCTTACCAAGATCATAGTACCATCTTTGTTCCACGACTTCTCAAATGGATGGATATCCTAGGAAGCAGTGACTGCTATTTTAAGGCTGTTACCCGGCCTAGACCCTCATTTTCTGAAAAAAGACAAATAGAAACAGTAATCCAAAACCCATATGGTTCTGTCTACCATAAAATCCATGACTAAAACTTGAGGCAAATATCTGGATCAACCTCAAAAAACCTAAAGGAATCCAATAGCTATAAATCTTACAACTATAGATCCAATAGCAATGACAAAGGGAAACTTATAGGAGTTGACTTCTATGGCAAAATTCCTAAAGTTTACTATCAACCTAGAGTCCATGAACCTAGTAGTCTTGCAGAGTCTAACCTGGAACCACCTAGACAGTATGCCGACCCCATCTTAGGTGTCATCAAGGCAAAAGACAATTACTCTCCTGACCTTAAAGACCTAAAACTTCTTTAGACTGATCCAAAAAACAAGTTAAAAGTTGAATGGTATGTCAAAACCTATTCCCAAAAATAAAGAGCTTTGTTCAGAAAAGAATGTATTGCTGACACGAAAAAATTCAAATGTGACATTGAGTTTTTTAAGTGGTTCAAAATCACTGGAAATACTTGATGACCAAAGAGATTCTCTTCAAGTCTTAGTTAACAAATGGTATACTCAATCCAATAAAGTTATTAAGTCTACTACCCCTCCCTTAGAAGGAATAAAAATTCCTCATTCTAATAAAATCGTCCTTGCAGCCCCTTTTAATCTAACAAGCAAAAAACCTCATCTTTCTCCTTTTAAAAAAAGATTTGTAGAAGTTCATAGAACAAAACAACTATACCAATAGATTGTTATACACCGTCTCTCAACAGACTAAAGAGTCCAAAGAAAAGGCCATTTTTACTAGTCCTCAAAAAGCTAACACCAGCAATATTAGAAGTACCCTTGAATCAAATCCCATCTTAAAAGCCCTAGAGTTTTCAAAAGATACGTTTCCTAAACTCACTGACAATTTTGAAGTTTCGTGTAAAATCATTGAACAAATCAATGAAAAGTTAGCTAAATTCAGCATCTCTAAAAAAGAGAAAGAAAGTGTCAAAATTCTTACTAAAGAGGACACTATGCTTAAACTCTCCAATGACCGATACCATAACTGGAAAAGTTACTATAGGGGACCTTCATTCCCAGACACTCAATTCGAAGAAAATGCTTTTCTTTAATCCTCTTCTCGTGAAGGAAGAAGCACAACAAAATGGAATATTAATGGTCTAGCTGAACATCATATCTAAAAAAAACTCCATGAAATGGGCATTGCTATAATAGCCAACAAAATCAGAGGAGCATCTCACAAAGAAGCTGCTACCATGATAACATCTAGTTTTACTGGAATGCTTAGACATTGGTGGAATAATTATTTCTTAGACAATGTTAAGAACACCATTTACAATGCCATTACAATCAAAACAATTGTAAAAATTAAAGGTGGCACAAAAATCTCGACCAAACAATCCAAAGAAGATGCTTGAGCTACACTTCTTTACCACATAGCTAAACATTTTGTGGGAGAACCCAAATTATTTCAAGATAGGAGCTTATAAATCCTTAACAATCTATCTTGCCCAAAGTTAACTGATTTCAAATGGTATAAAGATAATTTTCTTGTAAAAGTTATGATTAGGCCTGTCTGCGATAGTGATTTTTGGAAGGAATGCTTCATTAGCGGGCTACCTCCACTATTTGCAAAAAAGATAAGGACCAAAATCAAAGACAGATAAACAACAATAATAACATACCCAGTTGTATCCCACAATTGGGGTCTGGGGAGGGTAGATTGTACATAGACCTTACCACTACCTCATCGAGGTAGAGAGGTTATTTCCTAAAAAATTAAAGACAAATATGAAGGCAAAATCCCATAGAGCCAAATAACGTATGGAAATATCGCCAATTTTATTAATATTGTCAGCCTTGAGTTATGCACATATATTAAACTCAAAAATTAACACAAAAGAGATGAAAAATCTTCTAACAATGAGTTAGGAAGTTTCTGTCAAGACTTTGGGTTCACCAAGATAGATTCTCTTCCTTCAAAAAGGGATAAAAATTAACTAAAAAATCCTCCCACAAAACTAGGAGAAAAATTGTTAAAGATAATCCTGAAAAATCTATTAAAAGAAAATTCAAAAAGTAATGGCTTGCATCTAAATTGGAACTGTGGCAAAAAGTGCCATCGAGCTAATCAATGTAAATCTTCCAAGCAAAAGAAAAAAATTAACCTCTTAGGACTTGATTAAAAGAACTAAAGAGAAACTCTTTTCTATTCTTGGAGATAGTGAATCTTCTGAATATAGTTCTTCAAAAGAAGACTATAGTGACAAAAACAATATCAACATCACTTATGAGACTGATGAAAGTCAGTCTGAAGATGATTGTTCATGGAACGATGAATTTTGTGATTGCACGAGAAATACAATCCAAGTTATTTCAGAATATTCGAAAGAAGTCCTTTTGACATCATAGATCATATTAAGGATGACGAGTCTAGAACCAAATATCTCTTAGAATTAAAAATGAACCTCATTAATTCTAGAGGAGAAAGTTCTTCTAACGTCATTGAACCTTTTAGTATGAAAAGTGCATGACTAGGTTTGGAAAACCTGTTGAACCTTCTATTTCAGATTTAAGAGAAGAACTTACTCTCCTTAAAAAGGAAGTTAAAGAAATTAAATCAAGACTTAATACTATAGAGTTAAATAATCTTGCTGACTAAGTACTCAGAAATGCTTCCTCTAAAGAAGAAGATTAAAAAATCAACTTGTTCTAATAATTTAATTGAACCCAATTTTCCTGGCGAAGAACAGGACCAAGATGATTCTCTCCAAGAGAACAAGCCTGTGATTTCTACTATCAAATTGTTAAGTCAACATATTCCCATAAAATTGGTTATAGGGAAGGATTTGATTATTAATAAACTATCCCTTCTAAACAGAGGCGCTGACTGTAGTTATATTTTTAAAGGATTAATTCCTCAAAAATACTTGCAAAAGGGTACTGCACGTCTTTACTCCACCACTGGAGAAAGAATGAACATCCATTACAAACTTTCTAAAGCTCATATTTGCAATAATAATATCTGATTTACAAATAATTTTGTAATAACTGAAGATATCAATGGAGATATTATTCTTGAGTTAACTTTTATTAACCAATTAAAATATTATACTGATAATTTTGACAATATAAATACAGTCATTCATGATCAAAAGATTTTCTTTCCTTTTGTAAAAACTCTTTCTCTTGAATAAAGTAATTTGATAAAAGAAAAAATAACTTTTAAACTAAATAGACTTTCTAACCAGATTTCTTTTTTCAAAAAAGAAATAAAGATTGAAAAAACTAATCAAATTTTAAAAACCTTGGAAATGGTCACTAAGATCAAAACCCTTCAAGAAAACTTTGAAAAAGAAATTTGCTCTGAATTTCCTAATGCATTTTGAGAAAAAAAAGGCATTCTGTAGAACTCCCTTACATAAATAGCTTTGATGAAAAAGATATCCCCACTAAAGCCAGGTCAATTAAGATGAATCATGATATGATGGAAATCTGCAAAAAGGAAATAAATCATGTATTAACAAAATGCTATGATTCGTCGCTCCAACTCTCCAAGGAGTTGTCCAGTATTTTATGTCAATACCAGTACTAAAAGGAAAGAGGAGCTCCTAGATTAGTTATAAACTATAAACCTCTGAACTCTATCCTAAAATGGATTAGACATCCAATTCCTAAAAAAAAGAGATCTTTTAAAAAGAACTTACAAAGCAAATATGTATAGTAAGTTTGATATGAAGTTAGGTATTTGGTAGATCCAAATTGCCGAAAAAGATAAACATAAAACAACATTCTATGTACCTTTTGGACACTCGAATGGAATGTTTTATTTTTTGGCCTAAAAAATACCCTCTCTGAATTTCAAAATATAATGAACCAGATTTTTAATCCTTACACTTCCATGTCTATTATCTATATAGATGATCTATTAATATTTTCTAAGAACATTGATTCTCATTTTAAGCATCTCAACACCTTCTTCAAGGTTATTAAAGCTAATGGCCTAGTAGTAAATGCTAAATAGATGAAGATCTTTCAAACTTCAATCAGAATTTTGGACCACAACCTTTGTCAAGGAAGCCACAAACCTATTTGTAGAGCCATAGAGCTCCAATAAATTCCCCGTTGAAATAAAGGATAAAACCTAGCTCCAAAGGTTCTTAGGAAGCCTAAATTATGTATTTGATTTCAATCCCAACATTAAGCAAATCTGTTAGCCCCTTTATAGGAGACTCAGAAAAAATCCAGATCAATGGAATAAGGAACAAACTCGTAGTGTTAAAAGGATCAAGGAATTGGTCCAGAACCTCCCGTGCTTAGAAATACCCAATCTTGAAGCATTCATGATAGTAGAGACAGATGCCTCTAACATCGGATATGGAGGAATTCTTAAGCAAAAGCTTAGTCCAGAAAGTGAAGAGCAACTAGTAAGATTTACATTCGGAGTTTGGAACTCTGCTAAAAAATAATCATAGCACAGTAAAAAAGGAATTTCTTTCTATAGTGTTATGTATCACTAAATTTCAAGATGATTTAATTAATAAAGAATTTTTTCTTCGAGTAGATTGTAAATCTACAAAGGAAATCTTACAAAAGGATGTGAAAAAACTTTTTTCAAAACAAATTTTTGCTAGAAGGCAAGCTCTACTATCTAACTTTGATTTTCAAATTGATTTTATTAAAGGAGAAAATAATTCTCTTCCAAATTTCTTAACCCGAGATTTCCTACAAGGTCATGAAGCAAATGAGACCTAACTGTCCATTCAAAGGAGCCACAAGAGAAAGGTATATGCCCTCGGCCCGACCATTCGCACCAAGCCTAGTAAAACTTAGGCCCTCCTTACCTCCCTTGCCCTCACCAACCAAAAACAAATTCTCAGTCCTAGAAGACCTTCCCAAAATTAAAGGCCCAAACCCCAAGTCAGAGTCTAGTTCCAAGAATCGCTCTACTCTACATAACAAAAAGAGTTGTGAAATGAAAGTCTCTAAGTCTTTCGCCCAAGCAATAGATTCTAGAGTAACTACCCTGAAAACGCAAGAATCAGCCACTTCTTCTAAACAAGAAATATTTGATTTTGTTACCTCAAAGGTAATACCCATCTTAGCTCTTGACATAGACTACGAAAATTGCAAAGTAGTAGACCTAGCCAAGCCATGCTACAATAATAAGAATTTTCTCTTAGCCTTTCCCTTTATACTCTCCATTGTAATTCTCCTTTAATACAAGTTTTCAAGTTCTTTTAAGTAAGCTTTTCCTTTAATTTTGAAGAATTTAAATTTAATATTATTATACACTGTTTATATGATCCTTTAAATTTGGTGTCAGAGCCATGATGACAGTATACACACTTAGCATGAGCAACTAAGTATCCATACTATCTAGAGCCTGTTTGTTTTACTTTCTGATAATGTTAATATTAGAATAAGTATATGTTATAATTCTTATTATTGCTATTCCTTATTATCATGTTTTAAATAATTTCTACTTTGTATGAGGTACTAATCTCTCTCTAAGTGTGTGAGGCTTTCGACTAATACTCGGTTTTAAGACGTTGGTCAGCCGTAGAAGGGTCGTAGCCAAGAGGGCGTGAAAGACCGTTAGGTGGTCCCATCACTAAGATAACTTTAGAGAGAGAAGAGGTAAAGCTAAGAGGACATGTAGAAATACTTAAACCTTTGATAAATAGGAGTAGTGCTTTTCAAAATTATTTACATATGTATCTTCTAATATTCTCATCGTCAATATTGTATGTCTTAGGACTCTGGACAGTAGCCTTCATCATGGCTAGCAAAAACCTTATCATTAGCGTTAACATTAGTTCTAAGGCAGCCCGAATTGCCAAAATAGAAAGCAGTTTAAAAAACTGGAGCAAACCTGAAGAACCCTTTCACAAGATCTACCAAACAAGTAGTTTTAGCTTTATTAAAAAACATAATATTAAGACCTGTGAGTCTACTGTAGCCAATAATAATTCTTTAAAAATTATTAAGTCATTAAATGAACAAGATATAAGCAGTTATAAAACTCAGTTGAACTATCTGCATTGACGACTTGTTCAAGTCACCATAAAACCCCTTTTTAGAAAAGGTTTAGATATTCCTGTTTGTGGACTCCTTAGAGATGCTAGATTCTTGAACTTTGAAGACTCTCTTCTAGGAGTAATTAAAAGCAACCTAGTCGAAGGGCTTGTTTACTTCAATTGCTATCCTAATTTCTCTGTAGATATCAATGATCCAAACATAATGGATACTTTGACTCTTAATGTAAAAAATAAAAACATGAATAGTAAAGTCGACACTAGTGAAATAGCTGTTGTTTGTCCTTTGCTAAGTGGTTTGGTTGGAAACCATCCTTTGATCTTTATCTCATAAATACCTAATTCTGTCTGACCCTGTAATGGAGAAATTCCAAGTTAAGCAGGAGATGTCAACCATACCACTTGCTTAAAGTGACAATCAATGTTCCCAGAAAAGATTAGTACATCATCTATATAGACAATAGACATGTATGTGTAAGGATTAAAAATCTAGTTCATTATATTTTAAAATTTTGAGGGCACATTTTTTAGGCCAAAAGGTAAAACATTCCATTCGTAGTGTCCAAAAGGTAAATCGAATGCAGTTTTATATTTATCTTTTTCGGCAATTTGGATCTGCCAAAAACCTGACTTCATATCAAACTTATTATACAGATTTGCTTTATAAGTTCTTTTTAAAAGATCCCTTTTGTTAGGAATTGGATGCCTAATCCATTTTAGGACAAAGTTAAGAGGTTTATAGTTTATAACTAATGTGGGAGCTCCTCGTTCTTTTTCAGCACTGTTATTGACATAAAACGATGAACAACTCCAGGGAGAGTTGGAGTGAGGAATAATACCATTTGTGTTAAAAGGATCAAGGAATTGGTCCAGAACCTCCCGTGCTTAGGAATACCCAATCTCGAAGCATTCATGATAGTCAAGACATATGCTTTCGACATTGGATACGGAGGAATTCTTAAGCAAAAGCTAGTCCAGAAAGTGGAGAGTAACTAGCAAAATTTACATACAGAGTGTGAAAATCTTCTCAAAAGAATTATAGCATACTAAAAAAGGAAGTTCTTTATATAGTGCTATATATCACTAAATTCTAAGATGATTTAATTAATAAAAAAATTTTGCTTTAAGTAAATAGTAAATCTACAAAAGAAATCTTACAAACGGATGTGAAAAACCTTGTTTCAAAAAAATTTTTTACTAGATGGCAAGCTCTACTATCTAGCTTTGATTTTCAAATTGATTTATTAAAGGAGAAAATAATTCTCGTCCAAATTTCTTAACCCGAGTATTCCTATAGTGTCATGAAGCCAATGAGACCTAACTCTCCATTCAAAGGAGCCAAAAAAGAAAGGCAGATGCCCTCAGCTCGACCTTTCGCACCAAACCTAGTACAACTTAGGCCCTCCTTTCCTCCCTTGCCCTCACCAAGCAAAAACAATTTTTCAGTCCTAGTAGACCTTCCTAAAATTGAAGGCCAAATCCCTGAGTCTGAGTCCACCTCTAAGAATCGCTTTATTCTACAGGATAAAAAGAGTTATGAAATGAAAGTCCCTGAGTCTTTCGCCCATGCAGTAGATTCTAAACTCATTACCCTAAAACGCATGAATAAGCCACTTCTTCTATAGAAGAAACCTTTGATTTTGTTACCTCATAGGTAATACCCATCGTAGCTCTTGACAAAGACTATGAAAATTGCAAAGTAGTAGACCTAACCAAGCCATGCTACAATAATAAAAATTTTGTGGACAACAAAGACCCTCTTCACACCCGATTATTATTTGAAGCAATTCTTGTCGACGCAAACTCCATTGAGATAAAACATACCAATAGTGAACGAGACCATAACTTCATTCAGTATTCTAGATGCATTATTAAGAGATAGTATCTTAATAACTTTAGAAAGTTTGTAATTGATTTTCATCCTTTCTCCAGTGGTGGAATAAGGACGTGTAGTACCTTTTTCCAAGTATGTTATACGAATTAATCCTTTAACAGTACAATTACGCTCAGCGCCGCTATCTAGAAGGACTACTTAGTTAATAAGCAAATCCTTCCCTATAACCAATTTTATGGAAATATGTTGACTTGATGATTTGATAGTAGAAATAACATTTTTGTTCTCTTCGAAAGAATCATATTGGTCCTGTTCTTCGCTAGGAAAATTAGGTTTAATTAAATTATTAGAAGAAATTGATTTTTTCTCTTTTTCTTTAGAGGAAGCATTTCTCAGTACCTGGTCAGCAAGATTATTTAACTCTATATTACAAAGTCTTGATTAAATTTCTTTAACTTCCTTTTTAAGTAGTGTAACTTCTTCTCTTAAATCAGAAATGGAAGGTTCAATAAATTTTCAAACCTAGTCGTGACATTTTTCATACAAAAAGATTCAATGACTTTAGAAGAACTTTCTCCTCTAGAATTAGTAAGGATCTTTTTTAATTCTAAGAGATATTTGGTTCTAGACTCATCATACTTAATATGATCTATGGTTTCAAAAAGAACATCTTTCGAATCTTCTAAAATATATTGGATTGTATTTCTCATGCAATCACAAAATTCATTGAGAAAGACATCAAGAAACTCATTAACCCCTAGAATCGACTCAATGGAAGGACTTTGGACTCCATATCTCTAACCCTCACAAAATGATAGAGACAACCACTACAAATTAACTTTTGAGCTTTAATGCAAGAAATGAGTCTAACCTTGACTACCACATCACAACTTTCCCACTTAAGGACAAGCTCATTAGGGAATTGAAATTTAATCATATGGGTTCTACAATCAATAGAAGCATAATATGGTTGCAACCAATCCATCCCTAGAATGACATCAAAATCCACCATAACTAATATAACAAAATCACAAGGAAAGATTTTACGCAAGATGAAAATGAGACAATTTCTATAGACTCTTTTAGCAACAATGAACTCACCAACAGGGGTTGACACTTCATATAGTTTGTACAATAATTTGGGACTTGCAAGAAGCCTTTTTTTTTTACAACAAAAGGACTAATAAAAGAAAGAGGGCACATGGGTCTATCAATACATACATATCAAAATGAAAAACCTTTAACATACCTATGAAGCACCATATAAAGTCTGGTGACCACAAGAGGGGTATGGTTATGGACATCAATGGTCATTCCAATAATTCTTTGCGACCCATGGACAATCAACAATGTTATGGCCCCTCTTGCCATACCAAAAGCATGCACCTGTGTTCTTCCAACATGTGCCACTATGATTTTTCCAACATGTTGGGCACCTAGATTAGTCACTCCCCTATTGCCACCAGGCTTAGTATATAGAAGCCTACCTTAAAGCTGAACCATTCTTCTCCGTTCCTTGGAGGCCACAGGGCAATCCTTCATCTTATGCCCAACACCGCGACACTTGAAACAAGCCACAATTCCTGCCAAACACTCCTCTTGATGCTTCTGGTGAGACTTTTGACAATTGTCGAAATGTTTCCTTTTCTTGTTGTACTTGGGAATTGGTCAAAGATGAGGCACCACAAACTTGGGACATCTTAGCCTCACTCTCCCTCCTCTTATTACTTGAAGTCTCGAGAGCACCCATTTGTTGATGGAGTTAAGCAATTACAACCATGGTCAATAGCCATAGAGCATTATGAACCTCCATATTCGACATATGCCTATTGGGAATTGACCCCTAAGTGAGAGATGGTCACCGCCTAGCCCACCGTTCTGAGTAGCTTGATATATATTCTGAAACGTAATGGTAAAGGATCAGTATTAAGCCTTATAGGACTTATATCTAGCGCATGCCATAGATCATGAAGAAGTGAAACATTTCCTAAAATGCCTCATACCATATTATTCATAGTTGTGGTGCACTTCAGAACTATGAATAAGACTATAATCGACAAGGTGTGTTGGATTCTGAGGACCATTAACAACTTAGTACTCTGATACCAAGTTTGTCACGATCTAGGCCTAGGGCCTAGACGTGACATGGAGAATGGGGAACACGAAGGATCCCCCAAAAAACCTCTTAGAATATGAGGGATATAAATGAGCCTCTAACCATCCTTGTTCGCGAAAGCAAAATAACAATTACAAAAGATATAAATGAGGGAAAAATAACTAATGGAAGTCTTTAACAACCACAAAACATTCAAGAGTAAAGATCATAGCATAAATATATCAATTGTTCCAACAACACCTCTAACATAGATTGGAGTGGGGGTGAAACAACCCCAAAAAGTGCCAAAAAATGTCCCTTGCAAATGCCCATAATCGTAATTTTCATATATCTCAAAATTCATACATGATATCAAAAATTCAACCTTCATACTCATGATTAGGGGGAAAATTGAGTTGGAGATGGTCCTATCCATGATTTTAGAGCAACCATATCAAAATTTAAAATTCAAAAAAGTGCAATTCCTAGAGACAATCCACGCCCCTAGCAAGATGCGAGCAAGACGCAGATCAGTGTCATTTTTATGCTCTAAAACTATTTCAGTACAAGCCATTGGGTCATGGGCATAAGCCATCCCATGCATAAAAACACCATACATTGTCATTTTTCAAAAACATGCCGTACAAGACATACTCTAAAACCTTCTCAAATACTTAGACAGGTATTTCACTCAATATCAAGGGTCCCAAGCTCATTCTAAATCTTAAGGAATTCACTCAACCTTGAAGTTCTTATCTTAATATTCATAAAGAAATTCTCCAAAGTTAAGGTATGTGGGCTTCATCCATTGTGTCCTTTCACCCATGGTGCCCAAGCTTCATTTTTACATAAATTGCATTTTTTTGAGTTGATTTACCTATATGTCTTTTTATTATGAATTTGACTGTGAACTATGTTGGGGTTCCACTAAAGTGTGACTGTTTAAGTATGTTTTGAGCTATGAATCTAAGATCTATGATGAGTTTTGATAAGGGGTTTCAATGTATTTCGCAAGGTGGTATTTCAAAGTGTTGGTGGGTTGATTTTCTTCAAGTTTTCTTGCATGATTTCACTCTTTAGTTGTATGATTTTATAGAAGCATTACACACCAACCAAATATTTGATAAAATATTCGATTTAGGGTTTTTCAGTTATTGATGATCCATTGCATGACCTATGACTTGAATGATTTTATGATGATGAAAGGAAGGTATATATGAGTTAATTTAAGGAAAATTATCTATAGTGTTGTATGTTTACTACACCATTTTGAGAGGGTGCTATACCTTAGTCACCATATATGGTAGGGTGTGACAACCATCAACCGATTGAGGGGTTGATACCTCAATCACCATAGGATGGTATAGTGAAACAACCATCTACCAAATTAAGGGGT
The DNA here is from genome assembly GCA_025642045.1 of Solanum sejunctum. Lineage (NCBI taxonomy): Eukaryota > Viridiplantae > Streptophyta > Magnoliopsida > Solanales > Solanaceae > Solanum > Solanum sejunctum. The sequence goes on from JAOTQJ010000096.1 coordinate 4,871,442, forward strand.
TAATACCTCAATCACCACAAATGGTAGGGTTAGACAACCATCAACCATTTGAAGGATTGATACCTAAATAATAATGGATGGTACGGTATGACAACCATCAATCAATTGAGGGATTGATACCTCAATTGCCTCTCCAAAGGTCTGGTAGGCCTTGGACATGATGGTCTCTTACGACCCATACATTGCCTAACTATGTATTTTTATTATGTTGTCTATCTCTTGTTTCATTGCATCTAACATACTTTGTACATTAAAATGTACTATCGCATAATCTATACCTACATTATGTTACCATATAGGAACCAGAGCTTCTCACAATCATGCTCTCCTCTTTTTCGCTGGTACTATATTCTCAATGCATATTTGGTGAGTCCTCAACTCCAAGGATGATATCGCTTGTTGTTATAATTATGTAAAGACTCTCATTATTTATTTTCATGCTTTTGACTATGAGGGTGAGCCCAAAAAGTTATCTTGCACCTACTCAAATCGAAGTGTTGAGATGTTGTTGGAAAAGTGATGTTATGAGCTTTGATACTATTGACTCTTGTATGTTTTTCAAATGACCCCATAAAGTGCCCAAAAATGTGCCTCAGATGTGTCAGGAATCATAATATCTATATCTCAAAATTAGTATGTAATATCAAAATTCTGACTTTATATTCTTGTTCAGGGGGCCAATTTGAGTGGGAAATGGGTCTAACCACAATTGTTTTAAGCTACAGTATCAAAATTTGGAAATTTCACAAAGAGTATTCCATGACTTTGGCGCAACGTGCCAAGAGCACACTACTATGTATTTTTGTGTACTATTTTTCTATCCAAGACTTCTGGATCTTGGGCCTAAGTGTTCCCATACACGAAAATACCTATAGTTAGTCATATTTTACCTTCATATCATATAAGATGTTCCCTAGTACTCACTAAAACATGTAGACTCATACTTCAGTTGAAATTTTAAGTCTCAAGGCTCATCCGGATCTTAAGCATCTCATTCAAGCTTCAAGTCTCTTTAAGGATTCTCCAAAGTTAAGGTATGTGTGTTTCGTTCATGGGTTCCTTTCATCGATGATTCCAAAGCTTTATTTTACCTAAAATTGCTTGATCTAAAGTTGATTTACTCATGGGACTTATTATGAATTTCACTGCACACTATAGTGGTGTTTCATCAACTTGTGATTCTTTTAGCATGTTGTGAGCTATGAATCTAAGATCTACTGTTAGATTTGATGAAGAGTTTTGATGTACATTGTTTGAGGGTGTTACCAAGTATCTACTAATGATTTTACATTGAATTTTCTCGCATAATTTAACACTTGAATTTCATAGTTTTATACTGGTACTACATACCAGACATGTATTTGATAAAATGTCTAGTTATGATTTCTTGAGAAACTGAAGCCTAATGTATGTCTTATAAGTTGATTGACTATATGATAATGAAAAAATATATGTATACGATATTATCTCTATAGTATAGGGAAATAACCAAGGCTCACTCAGGAGGTTGTAGGTTTGGGTAACCATGTTAAGGGGTTTGTACGTCGATCGTCTTGCTTGAGAAGTGATAGGCACGTGCAACCATGTTGAAGGGTTTGTACCTTGATAACCATGTTAGGGTGTTTGTACCTCATAAACCATGTTGAGAGGTTTGTACCTCATCAACCATGTCGAGTGGTTTGTACCTCATCTACCATACTGAGGGATTTGTACCTCATTCGCCTCTCAAAGAAGGTGGTAGGCCTTTGTTATTCACTAATAATGGTCTCTCCTCACACATGTACATGTTCCATATACGTATGATTTACTTCAAGCAACTTCCAGGAATACCATATTGTTATATACTACTCATTGTCTACGCTTATGCATTTCAATTATATTGCTTATCTCTTGTTGCATTACATTCTACATACTTATTACATTAAAATATACTAACACATACTATATGCATACATGATGTTAATATGTAGGAATCAGAGCCCGCTTGATGATCCTTCTTATCCATGTGGCTAGTACGAACTCTCTGAAGCTAGTTAGTTAGTCCTCTAATGCACGTACAATATCTATGATCTCATGATGTGTACTTAGACTATCTTTATTTCATGTATATATTGACTATGACGGTGAGCCCTGTTGCTTGTCTTGGCCTCCTCTCTTATTTATGTAGTAGAGGTATTGTTGGACATATTACATATAATGCTATGAGCTTTGACTCTCCCTTGACTCTTGATGTTTATGTTATGAAAGATGTTCCTTAGCGCCTTTTATCCCTATTCACATAGTTTGTTGTCAATCTATTGCTTTCGGGACCAATGATGTTTAATAATATGTTAAAAAGGCTTTTTTAGGGTCCTTTCAGGTTTCCATACATCGTGTCACATCTAGGCCATAGGCTTTGGTCATGACAAAGTTGGTATCAGAACACTAGGTTGTTAATGCTCCTCAACATCCAACACACCGCATTGATTAGAGCCTTATTCATAGTTGGTTGTCCACCACGACTACGAGTAAGAGGCTATGATACATTTTAGGAAATATTTCCCTTCTTTTTACCCTATGTCATGCTATAGAAGTTAAGGTAAGGTTTTACCCCTAATGTTTGTTCCTTTCTATGCTAGATCATGTCTAACACAAGAGAAAGAAGAGCCCGCACACCCAAGGAGCAACTAGCTCATCGTGAGCTCCTAGAAGTTCTCACTTTTCTTGCACAAGTTATGGCTAATCAAGCCAACCAAGGGTCCCAAGCCTTTCATGGTCCTACTATAGCATCTCAGGTGAGAGACTTCATGAGAATGAACCCATCAAAATTCTATGGGTCTCTACATAAGAAACCTCAAGAGTTCATTGATGAGGTTTACAAGGTATTAGCTATCATGGGTGTACGTTTGTAAGATAAGGTGGAGTTAGCATCCTACCAACTTAAAGGGGTAGCATAAATATGGTACAATCAATGTAAAGAGGAGAAGCGAATTAACAATATAGTGCTTTGGGAGGAATTCAAGGCATCTTTTCTTAATTGGTTCTTTTCTCTTGAACTTAGGGAGGATAAGATGGTGGAATTTATGAATTTGAGACAAGTCACTATGAGTTTGAAGGAGTATGCCCTCAAGTTCAATCAACTCTATAAATATGCTCCCCACCTTGTTGCCAACCCAAGGTCTAGAATTAATAAGTTTGTGATGGGTACTTCCGATTTGGTAACAGAGGAATGAAGGTCTGCTACGTTGATTAGTGACATGGACTTGTCCCATTTGATGACCAATGTCGAACAAATGGAGGAGGATAAGTTGATGAATAAAAGGTCTCATAAGTCCAAGATGTCCTATTTTGAGGGAAAGTTCCAAAGAGGAAAGGGTGACCCATTCCATTAAGGCCAAGAGTCTACTGATGCATTTAAGAAGAGGGTTGCCAATGACTTTCCAAGGGCCCAAGGTGTTAGGGGTGTGGTTCCTAATGGTGGGTGTCCAAAATGTGGTAGGGGTCATAATGGCCCGTGTTTGAGGGATACTAATGCTTGTTATAGTTGTTGGGAATTTGGGCATAAGGTGAGTTGTTGCCCTTGAAATCGCAACAAGGGTATAGAGGTTTGTCCACAAGGTGCTATACGGCTCCTTTGGGGAGAGGTAGTCATCAAGGTGGTGACCTAAGGCATAATGGGTTTTATACTTTGAATAGGAGGAAAGGGGTTGATGAGGTGGGCGATGTCATCATTGATATTTTAAAAATATTTGATTTTGATATGTATGCATTGATAGACCTAGGTGCCACTCTTTCTATTGTTATTACTCTTATTGTCATAGAGTTTTATGGTGAGCCTGAGTTGTTGTGTGAGTCACATAGGTGTCTACTCCTATTGGAGCATCTATTGTTGCTAGAAAGGTCTATAGAATTGTCCCATTTGCATCTTCCATAAAATATTGCCTTGTGATCTTATTGAGTTTGATATGGTTGATTTTGATATCATTCTTGGGATGGATTAGTTGCAGGTATACTATGCCTCTATTGATTGTAAAACCTGTAGAGTCAAATTCCAATTCCCAAATGAATCAATCCTCGAGTAGGAGTGTCAAAATGTTCTACTCAAGGGTAAATTCATCTCTTGCATTAAAAGACCGTATGTTGATTTCTAAGAGGTGTATTTACCATCTTTTGAGGGTTAGGTATGTAGAGTCCAAAGTCCTTCCGGTAGAGTCGGTTCCTATTGTAAATGAGTTTCTTGATGTCCTTCCAAATGACCTTCCCAGTGATCCTCCTGAAAGGGAGATAGATTTTGGCATAGACCTCCACCGCGATACTCAACCCATTTGTTTTACCCATTACCCATGGGCCCGATGAAGTTAAAGGAGTTTAAGTAGCAATTGAGGGACTTGTTAGAAATGGGTTTTATTAGGGCTAGCCAATCACCTTGGGGTGCATCGGTGTTGTTTGTGAAGAAGAAGGATGGGTCACTTAGGATGTGCATTGACTATTGACAACTTAATAGGGTCACCATCAAGAATAGGTATCCTCTTCCAAGAATCGATGATTTGTTTTACCAATTACAAGGGGCTAGCCACTTCTCTAAGATTGATCTTCGATTCGGGTATCATCAAGTGAAGGTGAGGGAGTGTGATATTCCCAAGACGACCTTCTGGACTAGGTATGGGCATTATGAGTTAGTTGTGATATCTTTTGGGTTGACTAATGCACCGGCTATCTTAATGAATCTTGTGAACAGGGTCTTTAAACCCTACCTTAATTTATTTTTTAAGGTCTTGATTGATGATATTTTGATGCATTCTCATAGTGAGGATGCGCATGTGGCTCATTTGAGAGTAGTGTTACAATGATTGAGGGAAGAGAAGTCGTATGGTAAATATGAGAAGTGTTAATTTTGGTTGAAAGAAGTTGCCTTTCTAGCTCATTTTATGTTAGGGATGGTATTAAGTTGGATCCTAGAAACTCGGGTGTTATTAGAGATTTACCTAGACAATTGACCCTATTGATCACTAGGAGCTTCTTGTTCTTAGCGGCTTACTATTGGAGGCTTGTGAATGAGTTCTCTTCTATTACTTCTCCTATGACTAAATTAACTCGAAATAAGGCTAAGTTTGTATGGACCAATGAGTGTGAAAGGAGCTTCCAAACTTTGACAGAAAAGCTTGTTCAGCTCCCATCTTGTCTCCATCAGAAGGGCTAGAAGGGTTTGTTGAGTATTATGATGCTTCCCAAGTTGGATTGTGTTGTGTTGTGATGCAAAATGGTAAGGTCATAGCCTATGCTTCTAGGCAACTCAAAGTGCATGAAAATAATTATCCTACTCATGATCTTGAATTGGCCATTGTGGTATTCGTATGGGGAGTATGTTGATGTGTTCACCGATCATATGAGCCTTCAATATGTGTTCACTCAAAAAGATCTCAACTTGAGTCAAAGAAGATTGTTTAAACTTCTTAAAGACTACGATATGAGTGTGCATTATCATCCCGGTAAGGCTAATATAGTGGCGGATCCTTTAACTAAGATTTATATGGGTAGCGTAACTCATATTGATGATGGTGGGAAAGGGGTTGCTAGAGAAGTCCATCAGTTGGCCAGGTTGGGGTTCAGATTGGAAGAGGTAGATAATGGTGTCCTTCTAGTTGTTGATGTTTCAAAGTCTTCTTTGGTTGATGTGGTGAAAGCAAAGCAAGATCTTGATCCCTCCTTGTTAGAATTGAAGGCCTTGGTGAAACCGAGCGAGGTGGAGGTTTTCTCACAATAGGGAGATGGTGCCTTTAGGTACCAAGGTAGGGTTTTTATGCCTTGTGGTGATGTCTTGAGATAAAATATTCTTGATGAGACTCATGATTATTCCTATTCGATTCACTCTAGTTCTACAAATATGTATAGGGATTTGAGTTTTTTTTTTGGGCAGGTATGAAGAATAATATCGCCAAATTTGTTTTCGATTGTCATAGTTGCTAACAAGTTAATCCTAAATATTAAAGGATGGGTGGTTTATCCCAAGACATAGAGATTCCTACTTGAAAGTGGGAAAAGATTAACATGGACTTTATGGTTGTGCTGCCCAAGACTAGAAAGTGTTTTTATTCCATTTTGGTTGTAATTGATAGGATTATAAAATCAACTCACTTTCTACTGGTTAAGACTACATATGAGGCATATGATTATGCTAAATTGTACATTTATGAGTTGGTGAGATTGCATGGCCTACCCTTGTCTATCATATCGGATCGTGTACTCAATTCACTTCATATTTTTGGAGGTCTTTCCAAAGAGGTCTTGGTACAAAGGTTAAACTTAGAATGGCCTTCCACCCTCAAACAGATAGGCAATTCAAAATAACTACCAAACTCTTGAAGACATGCTTTGCGCTTGTGTATTAGAGTTTAGAGGTAATCTGGATGATCATCTTCCATTGATTGAGTTTTCTTATAACAACAACTATCATTCTACTGTTGCTATGGCTCCTTTAGAGGCCCTCTATTATAGGTGTTGTAAATCAACTATTGGGTAGTTTGAAGTTGGAGAAATAACTTTATTTGGTCTAGATTTGTTAATGGATGGTATAGAGTAGGTAAAGTTGATTAGAGAAAGGTTGAGAACAACCCAAAGTCTTCAGAAGTCCTCTGTTGATGTGACAAGATGAGATCTTGAATTCAAGTTAGTGGTTGGGTTTATTTGAAGGTGTAACCCATAAAGGGTGTGGTTCATTTTGGTAAGAAGAATAAGTTGAGTCCAAGATATGTAGGTCCTTATAGGGTATTGAGGAGGATTTTCAAGGTGGTTTGTGAGTTGGAAATGCATAGTGAGATAAATTTGGTTCATCCAAGCTTTCATGTGTCCATGTTCATGAAATCTGTGGGAGACACTAATGCCATTACACCTCTTGATGTTGTATGTGTTGTTGAAGACAACTTTACTTATGAAGAGGTTATGGTTCAGATTTTTGAGAGACAAATGAAGAGCTTGAGGAACAAGGATGTTGTTTCCATTAAGGTCCTTTGGAGGAATCAACAAGTAGAAAGTGCTACATGGGAGGCCGAAGAGGAAATACAAAATTGATATTCTTATCTCTTCCAACCTATTCAAGCCTAATATACTAATTCTAAATCTTCTATGTGATTTCATGTCTCATGTTCCAGCGCCTAAGACATTTGCATGCATTCATGCTTATATTAACAAAGTTCATGGTGATTTTACACTTGTGTTGAGATTTTGAAGATGGTATTTTAAGTGTACTGTTCCATTCTTGTTGGGGCTAATTTATTCATGATTACTCTTCTCATATACATCTTTTTGACATTTAGGGATGAATTTTCCCAAGATGAAGATATTGAAACTACCCTAAAAAGTCCCCAAAAATGTGCTTCCAAAGTGCCAGAATCATAATTTTCATATATCTCAAAATTCATGCATTATATCAAAAATCTGACTTCATGTTCCTGTTCAGGCTGTGAAATTGATTAGGAAATAGGTCTAACTCCAATTTAAGAGCAACTATAGAAAAATTTGAAAATTGCAAAAAATTCCAGTGTGCATTAGCGCGCCTGACGTGACGCGCCATGGGCATGCTATAGTGTATTTTTGGCTGTCAGTATCTTTCTCCATCAAAGACTTTTGGGTCTTGGGCATAAGTATTCTTATGCATGAAAATACCTATATTTAGCTATATTTTACCTCCATATCATGCAAGACATTCCCCAATACTCACTCAAACACTTAGACTCATATTTCACTCAAAATTGCATATCCCAAAACTCATTTGGATCATAAGGTTCTCATTTAAGCTTCAAGTATCCATTTCCAATCTTCTTCAAGGATTCCCCAAAGTCAAGGCATGTGGGCTTCTTTTATGGGTTTCTTTCACTGATTATGCTCAAGCTTTATTTTACCTAAAATTACATGATCTAAAGTTGATTTACCCATAGGCTTTATTTATTTTCAATTTCACTGCACATGATGTTGGGGTTTCATAAACTTGTGATTGTTTTAGCATGTTGTGAGCTATGACTCTAAGAACTACTGTGAGATATGATGAAGTATTTTGATGTATATTATTTTAGGGTGTTACCAAATATCTATTGATGGTTTTACACTGAATTTTTTAGTAAGTTGAATTTCATAGTTTTACACGAGCACTACACACCTATCAAGTGTTTAATAAAATGTCCGATTATGATTTCTTGAGGAATGGAAGACCCAATGCATGTCTTGTGAGTTGAATTACTATAGGATAATGAAAAATATATATGTCTATGATACTATCTCTATAGTGTGGGGAAATAATGAAGACTCACTCAGGAGGTTGTAGGCTCGGATAACCATGTTGAGGGGTTTGGACTCTCTATCGCCTTGCTCGGGAGCTGGTAGGCTCGTGCAACCATGTTGAGGGTTTTATACCTTGATAACCATGTTGGGGGGTTTAAAACATGGTTTCTGAGGTACAAAACCCCTAACATAGTAGATAGAGTGTGAACCCCTCAACGTGGTTATCAAGGTACAAACCCCTCGACATGGTTGCATGAGCCTACCACCTGTAGAGCGAGGGGATAGGGGTACAAACCCCTCAACAAGGTTACTCGAGCCTATAAACCCTGAGTGACGCTTGGTCAATTCCCAACACTATAAAGAAAATATCATGCCCATATATTCCTCTCATCTTCATGTAGTCATTCAACTCATAAGACATGCAGTGCACCTTCAGTTCCTCAAGAAACTCATAACTGAATATTTTATTAAACAATTTGGTGGGTGTGTAATGCTTGTTTAAAAATATGCAATTCAAAAGTGTAATCATACTAGAAAAGTTAACGCAAAACCATCAATAGATATTTGGTAACACTCTCAAGCGATATACATCAAAACCTTTCATCAAATCTTACAATAGCTCTTAGATTCATAGCTCAAAACATGCTTAAACAACCATTGTTTCATGAACCCCCAACAAGGTGTGTAGTGAAATTCATAATAAGTAAGACCTATAAATAAATCATCTTTAAACCATGCAATTTTAGGCAAAGGAAAGCATAAGTATTATAACTTAAAAGAACCAATGAAAGAAACCGACAAACCTTGACTTTGGAGAATCCTTGAAGAAGATTGGAGATAGAAACTTGAAGCTTGAGTGAGAACCTTAAAATCTGGATGAGTTTTGGGACTTGAAATTATGAGATGAAATATTGTCTAAGCGTTTGAAAGAGTACTTGGGAATGTATTTAATGATATGAGGGTGAAATAAGGCTAAGTATAGGTATTCTCATGCATGAGAACATTTTGGCCCAATAATCAAAAGCATTCGATTGGACAAGAAAAACAGTGCATAAAATACATTGTAACATGCCGTTCGCGAGTTTTGCCAAGGGCATGGCTGCATGTTGGAAATCACATTTTTGCGATTTTCATATTTTCTACAATTGCTCTTAAATAAGTGTTAGACCTATTTTCCACTCAATTTCACACTATGAGCAAGAATATGAAGTTGTATTTTGATATCGAGCATGGATTTTATGATATATGAGCATTATAATTTTGGGCACTTCCGAGGTATATTTTTGGATAATTTTTGGGGTTGTCCCCCTTAGGAACATTCGTCCCTGAATGTAAAAGAAATATATATGAGAAGAATAATCATGAAGAAATCACCCCAAACAAGAATACAACACCATACTTAAAAACATCATTTTAGAAATATCAACATAAGTATAGAATGACCATGAACTTTATAAATGTAAACATGAATGTATGAAAATGACTTAGGGGCTGGAATATAAGACATGAAATCACATAGAAGACTTAGAATTAGTACCTTAGGCTTGAGTAGAAAGGAAAAGATAAGGGTATCACTTTTCCATATCTGCTTCAACCTCCCAATTACTTCTTTTGACTTGTTGGTTCCTCTAAAGAACCTTAACGTTAGCAACATCCTTGTTTCTCAACCTCTTCACTTGCCTATACAAGATCTCTACTCGAACCTCTTCATATGACAAGTTGTGTTGAACTACCCCCACAATATCAAGTAGCATAATAGCACTAGGGTCACCCATACACTTCCTCAACATAGACACATGAAAGATAAGATGATCCAATTCTAGTTCACTAGGAAAATGCAACTCGTAGGCCACCTTATCAATCCTTCTCATCACCTTACAAGGACCTACATATCTATGGCTTAACTTACCCTCCTTACAAAAATGAACCACACCCTTCATGGGTGACACCTTTAAATAGACCTAATCACCAACGTTAACTCAATCTCGCTCCTTCTCACATCGACATTGGACTTGTGGTTAATTTGGGCTATTTTAAACATTTCCTTAATCATCTTTAAATTCTTCATAGCATCTATAACAATATTCTAACCCAATAAAGACACCTCTCCAACCTCAAACCACCCAACTGATGATCTAAAATGTCTACTACAGAGAGTCTCAAAATGAGCCATACTAATGCTTGAAAGATGACTATTGTTAAATGCAAACTCAATCAATGGACCATAATCATCCCAATGACCCTTAACCTCCAGTACATAAGCGCTAAGCATGCCTTCAAGTATTTGGATAGTTCTTTCGGCTTGGCTAACTGTTTGAGGGTGAAAGGTCATACTAAGCTTTACCTTGGTTCAAAGACCTCTTTGTAAGGACCTCCAAAAGTGTGAAGTCAATTGTGCACCATTATCCTGATGGACAATGGAAGCCCTTGCAACCTCAACAAGTCATGAATGTACAACCTAGCATAATCTTCAGCCTTATATATAGTTTTAACCAGTAGAAAGTGAGCCAATTTCATCATCCTATCAACCATAACCCATATGGATTCAAAAACCTTTCTTGTCTTGGGAAACCCAACCACAAAATCCATATTAATCTCTTTCGACTTTCAAGCGGAATCTCTTTGTCTTGGGTTAGGCAACCTAGCCTTTGATGTTCCGCTTTGACTTTTTGGCAACTATGACAACCAGATATAAGTTTTTCGATGTCCCACTTCATACCTCCCCACTAATACACCTCTCTCAAATCTCTATACATCTTAGTAGACCCGGGGTGAATAGAGCAACAAGAACCATGAGGCTGATTAAGAATCTTTTAATTGAAGCCATCAATAAAAGGCATACACAACATACTTTGGTATCTAAGGGCACCATCTCCCCTTTAGGAGAAAAGGTCCACCTTACCATATTTTACCAATGCCTTCAATTCAAACAAAGCGGGGTCAAGATCTTGCATAGTTTTCACCTCCTCAACTAATGAAGATTTAGAGCCATCAACACCACCACCACCATTATCAATCTTTTCCAACCTAACTCCTAATCTATCCAACCGATGGATCTACTTAGCCACTCTATGCCACAATATTCAACAAGATCTAGGTTGCCCATAGACACCCAACTCAAAGCATCCGCCACCACATTAGCCTTACCGCGATGATTATTCACACTCATATCATAGTCCTTCAGAAGTTCTAACTACCTTCATTGTCTCAAGTTGAGATCTTTTACAATGAATACATATTTGAGACTCTTATGATCGATGAACACATTAATATGTACTTGATATAAATAGTGACGTCAATCATTCAAGCAAAGACCACAGCGACTAACTTAAGATCATGGGTAGGATAGTTCTTTTCATGAACTTTGAGTTGTCTAGAAGAATAGGCTATGACCTTACCATTTTACGTCAACACATAACCCAAACCATCCTAGGAAGCAATACAATACACAACAAATCCTTCTAACCATGCTAGTAATGACAATATAAGAGCGGATACAAGCTTATCTTTCAATTTTTTGAAATTCATTTCATACTTATCGGACCGCACAAACTTGTCTTTATTTTGAGTCAACTTGGTCATAGAGAAAGAATAGAACAGAATCCATTCATCAACGTTCGATGGTAATCCGCTTATCCCAAGAAGCTCCTAATATCCAATGGGACCAATGCTCTAGGACAATTTCTAATCACATTTATCTTTTTAGGATCCACCTTAATACCATCCCCTGACACCACATTTCCTAGGATGGTAACCTCTTTGAACAATACTTCACATTTTTCATACTGTGCATATAACTTCTCTTCCCTTAATCTTTGTAGCAATACCCTCAAATGACCCATATGCAGCTCCTTACTATGAGAATAGATCAAAATATCATCAATGAAGACCGCAACAAACGAATTAATGTAGGGTTTGAAGATCTTATTCATAATGTCTAGGCAGTTGGTCGGTGCATTGGTCAACCCAAAGGACATCACAACAAACTCTAAATGCCCCTACCTAGTCTGAAAGGCCATCTTGGGAATGTCACGCTCCCTCACCTGTACTGATGGTACTCGGACTAACTCCATAAATGTTACTTTAGACTCCATATCCCTAACACTCACAAGATAATAAAGACACCCCTTAGAGATCAACTTATGGGCCATAATGCAATAGATGAACTTACCGTTGACCACCATATCATGCCTCTCCCAATCAAGAATGGGTTCATTTGGGACTTAAAATATGACCCTATAGGTTCTAATATCAATATAGGCATAGAATGCATGCCACCAATCAATCCCAAGAATGACAGCAAAATCAACCATGTCATACTCAACAAGATCACAAGGCAGTATTTTTTGCAAGATGCAAATGTGACAATTTCTATAGACCATTCTATCAATAATAGATGCACTAATAGGAGTAGACACCCTATATGACTCACACAACAATTCGGGTTCAACATAAAACTTTTTGGCAAGAAAGGGGGTAACAAAAGGAAGAGTGGCACCCAGATCAATCAATGCATACACATCAAATCAACTACTTTTAACATACCAATAACAACATCCGGCACCTTATGTTCCCTTGCCTCCCATGTAAAGTGACATAACCTAACTGAAGGTTAGGGTCGAACCCATAAGGAATATAGGGCTTGACTACAAGATTTCACTACTAACCATTTTAAGCATTAATAACTAAAATCTCTAAACATGGAGAGAGTTGGTTTGTGATTCAAGAACAAAAAGTAAAACATGACTATATAACTATATGGGAAAACACTTAATTTTAGGGAAGACTTGGGAATTATGTTCCCCTAATAGGTACGCGGTATTGAATGCTAAATGTGTTGTCAAACAGTTTGTGTAAGTAAACATTTAAACTTGGTAACGCTATCCAATTATGCTAACATTCGAGGATGCATTTTCGTAAGGGGGGGAAGATGTAACACCCCACACCTTAAAATACTAGCATAAGTCAAATAAAACATATCATGGTTTGGACAAATTGACGCTAATTTTCAAAAGTGCTTGAATCTCGCGTTAGTGGGCTATATATGCGTCTAACACTTAAGAGGGTCTAGTGAATATACATTTTATGTCAAATTGAGAAGATTACAGCCTTAAAATAAAGTGAGAAAATTGAGGTTCTTGTAGGACTTAGAAGCTAGCAGGTGAGTTAACTACTTGCTTAGCTCAAAATCTCGAACTAAATGGAGATAAGGCTCGACGTCGAAATTATCCAAGTTCGATTATGAATAAAGTCCTTGTTAAGGGTGTAACTTTGGACCATAATTTAACATCACATATGGACTATATTTACAACCCAAATATGATAGTAAGGAAGGACCAATGACATTATAAACTCTTGGATACTTTGGGCCCAAAAACTAAGAAAGGTTGGCAAAATAAGAAGCCCAAGTCCATCAACTTGGAGACCCATTTTGGCCCAAGTTTAATGGACAAGCTGCTGGATAAACAATTTATTATTGTGTGGTGTAATATTTTCAAAATACCAAGAGAAGGTCGGCCAAAGTAGTAATATAAAGAGGAGTTATAAACAGCAAATATCAATTCAGTTTAACTTGGAAAAATTTCTGCTTTCTCCCAACGTTATTGTTCTTCTTACTTCATCTTGCAAAGCAGCTAAATAACTCTACTAGGGTTATTGGAGAAGACTTAAACCCTTAAGTAAGTGGTAAGTAAGTTTACACATTACTTTAGTATAGTTCTCTTATGAAAAACAAGAAGTATATGTTAATATGTTGGTCCTGGAATTTCTGGACAGATTGTGTACTAGGGATTCTTGTGTGCTTTTCTTGTTAATTAAGAGGTTTTTATCTTGTTGGATGGTTTTATTATGTATTAGTACCTAATGATACAGTAAGGGTTGGTTTTAAAGAAGTGTAAAAAGGCTGATTAACTACTCTTACAGTCCACAAAAGTGAGTCGTTATGTGATATCGCAACTTGTGGACTGTTGGAGAGCAAGCTGTTGTTTCATGTCTTTAATAACTGATTTGTTGCTGTTCTGAAACTGGTTCATAGCTGGTTGTATGTATGAATATTACTGGAATAGTTTGGTTAAATTTGGAATAGGTTTGGAGTTGTCAACGTCGAAATATAGCGAAGGAAGGTAACGTTATGCTGTCCATTTTTAGATTGTGTGGAATTGTGATGTGTTGTGCTTTGTGGGCTGTTTTAAGGCTGTTATGAACTTAAAATAGGATGTACACAATGTGTATATGCTATTCTATGTTAGAAAATACGATTAGTAGCAGAAAGGTTAAAGGAATACGCACGGGTTTATAAACACCCGCTTGCTACCCTTGTATCATTTTCTTATGTGATTGAGATGTCAAGATGTATTCATTGGCTTCTAAAGATAGTTTTATCCTCTAATATGTTGTAGATAAGTATTTGGAGGAAGTTAAGGTTATCTCGAGGTAGTAACGAGGTCATACAATGAGGTATGTAAGGTTATTTGATTTCGTATCACTTGGCATGAAATATAGATCTCTCCATGGTACATAAAGGCATTCACCAACACCGACACAATTATTAACCATGTCTCCACTTACGTACCTGTTCATATGATTCCATATATAGTACCTTCAAACCTGCCTAGATACTTTGACACCAAGTTATATGAGCTCCTGCTACAAAATAAAGTTCACAAGTTATTCCAATTCATATGCATTTTACTATTTACGTAACATACTCTTTTCACAGTCATGTTGCCCTGTGTGATTATCCACATGTCAAATGTTACATATACAATCTTACAGCTCCAATATTATGGCCACCAAAGGAACCATCTCAAAGGTAATTGAATGGTACAGTATATAGTTTTGATGGGTGGTAGCCCGAGGGTTTTTGTTACGAACATGTATAGGGACGATCCCGATACAGTATTATGATGGGTGGTAGCCCGAGGGGGTTCATCCAAAGCTGGTATAGGGACGATCCCGAAACATTTACCACTGATAAGTTGGTCATATAATTATAGCTGTGCCTAGAATTTACAGTACAGATTTTGCAATAAAGGTAAAGCTATATAAAAGGCATAAAGTACATGATTCCATAGCCTAACTAAGTGTATTCCCTGAGCTTCCACAGATGCATGGTTCCATTTGAGTTGTTACTTTGTATATAGTATACCATGCCTTACAAACTCAGTACATTATCCCGTATTGATGTCCCTTACGAGGGAGCTGCATTTCATACTGTAGGTACTGGTGCTAGTAGATCTCCCCAGTAGGAGTTTAGGATATTCGACTGCTGTCATCAAGCTCCAGGTTACTTCAGGGCTTTGTACATGTCTAGAGCTTACATGTTTTTATTGCACAATTTGTTGAGGTGGGGCCTATCCTGACCCTTCTTAGTTGTTTTCTTTACTTAGAGGCTTTGTAGACTATGTAAAGCACAGTAAAGTCATATCTCACACTTGAGATAGCATGGCCCCAATGGCCTAGTCATATGCATTTCCTTTTGGCTAGTTATCACTGTTTATCTGTTTAAAGGCATGTCAAACATAGAAACCCCTTATAATATGTACAGAACGCATATAGTTATAGGTTGGTTCACCCGAGCCTTATTGGCAACGGGGGAAAACTTTGGAATTATGTTCCCCCTGCAGGACGATAACTTAGGTTCTTTCAGCACTTTTGTAAAGGTGAAGGTTGATATCACCATGGCGCTTGGTCATCAAACATGGCGTGCCAACTAACCAATAGCAATTTTCCAAGTCAACCTCCCCTTAGTCAGGTTCAGTTGATTAGATGAGAAAACATCGATCAAATCCTGTCATCTGCTTCCCTTTTCATATTCGTTACCTTGGTTGGAATCTTGATAGTAGGCGGGGTTTGGTGTTGGCCACCACCAAACAACAGTCATAATGAAAGAAAATAGACAATACATCCAAAACTCCAATCATGGAAATGCAATAAACCTAGGTCATCTCAAGGCAACTATGGATAGTTCCCACAACACTAAGTTGTGGGTGCTTAGCTACATGGCTAAGGCTAAACTAACAAAAATGCACAAACAAGACATAAATGCTAGTTTTACCAATAACAATGAAGAGTGTAGGCAGCATAAGTTGCAAACCCAAAAGCATGATTGAACAACAATTATGAAGCAATATTTGCACTCTAAATGGATTTTCAAAGAGAAAATAATAAACTAATCTAAAAAAAATAAGAAAGGATTGAAAATATAATTGTAAAATGTCTCCTAGTCAAAATTTCTTCGAAAACCCTAACTTAAACAATATATAGTATTTACAAAATAACCTTAGAACTTATACAAAAAAACAACTGGCAACTGATAAGTCTCTTAGGTACAACTCGTAGGATGACCTAGGACTTATAGTTGGGGTCTTGTATCAGGTTCTAGGAATCTTAGACTAAATCGGTATGACCCATAGGTACAACTCGTTCTTTGAGCTGTGACTTGTATATTTCTCTCGTAGTTTTGGTCTTCAGTTTTTCATCCAACATTTTGGCTCTTTGATTCCTGCTACAAATGCACCTATATGAGTCATAGTGAAACTTATGACTAATAGGATGACCTTGTAGGGGTGACCTCCACTTAGTAGATTTTTGAATTTTAGTCTCTAATTTTTGCTACAACATAGCATACGACTCGTAGCTTAGGCTTCGACTCGTAAGTGTGCTTGTATGTCCTAAGCTTCAGCAAAATCTACAACTTTTCTTCAATGTCATGCCATCCTAACTTTTCTGCAAGAAAAATACAAAAGCATATAAAAACCATAAAAACACACATTAAGAACTCCCAAAATCCCTTATTTTATGCATCAAATGTACTGTCTTTGATAGCACATCAACACCCTCAACTTTGAATTGTTGCTTGTCCTCAAGCAACGACTCGATCTACGCAGACAAAAAGAAATGCATAGCAACTATACTAGTGACATACACAATAACTCCTTTGATTCAGGTAGCCAACTACTATTTTAAAAATTGGATTGCGAAGTTATTAAGAAAACAACAACATAATGAGATACCTGGCAATCTAATTGCGACAAACTAGGGAGCATCAATCATCCATAATTAGTGCTATAGTCTTATGCTAATCAAGTAGTGCAAATGCCCTCACCGGAAAGAAATGCCTCATACTCACTCAAAAGCATTTAGAACTCAAGGACTAAGGAAGCATTCTCACTCTCATAATTGAGATTCAATGTATACTGACTAACACCATAGGCTTGCCTCTATACTCATCTTCTAGCTTGGTGATAAAGTGGAGTTGGATCACTTTAGGACTTATAGGCTTTAACATAGGTTCAGGGTGCTTTGGTATGCTATTTTGGGCAAGTAGTTACTAAAAGCTATCCTTGAACCATGTTTACCAACACTTTTTGCTTTCAGAATCCAACCCCTTTTAATCAATCCACCCTTACTCTTTTATTTTTGAAGTTTTCTCAAGTGCATTTCTCTTTTTTATTTGTACCTTGATTTCACACTCATTTTTGCTACTTTTTCTCAAGGCACATTTCTTTTCTTTCTCTTCACTCGATTTATGATTTTTCATTTCTTTCTTGATTTTTCAACTACCCACCTTATTATTATTACTTTACACCCCAATAAGGGCCACCATCAACATAGGCTTTTAGATTCAGGTGAAGTGCACAATATTTATGCCTCAAACGAGGTTAACCAACTGCAGCCACCCTCAACTTAGGCCTTTGGTTGCAATCAAGGTTCACATGTTCAAGGATAGACTAGGGCCAGTATTAATGTATTTTGATCAAGCAAGGTTAAGTTAGCAGAGTGTCAAGAAAGAATGAGTACATAAGAAGCTCAAAAATTTGGAATAAGGGATTCACTCACTCATTTGGTAGGTCATTTAGTCTAAAGGTGGTTCCACTCAAAGAACAAGGGCTTAAGATCCTTTTCATATCCACCACATCACCCAAACAAATCTAAGAGTAACAAGGCATGATTTGGGTCTATAAGGATGCATGAATGCAGTAAAATAAGCTCACAACACACATGGCATTGAATCCATAATCAAGTATAGACTCACAGGTCATGGTTGCAGTCTCAACTTACCTTAATAATATCAAAACAACCATTACCATATACTCAAAAATATATGAATGCATCAATAATCATAACCTCAAAAGTTTTGAGGGTACCAAATTTTTCATCAAAACTTTAAAAACACATCTAAAAATTATGTATATGCCAATAGATAAAACTACTATAAATTAAAACATTGTCTACTCTACCTAAATATGCCGGTTCAGCAAAAAGGTAAACATCTACGAGGAAAAAGAAGCACGACAAGAAAACTTTGGGATCAAGCAAAGGGGAAGTTATAGAATCCAGGCTACTCAGACTTTACCTTAATCCATAACTTCCCACACACCACCAAAATAGGATACTTTGTCGTTATGGTAAAAAAAAGAAGGGCGTGCAAGGGGAATACCATGAGTTGCCTCCTAGGAAGCGCCTAATGATGTTGTGGCATGACAAAAAGCTTTTACGGTTACAATTCAACAAGATCCCAATCTTCCATTTTTTTTGATTTCTTCTATGTCACCAATGTAATATTTCACCCTATGACAATTCACTTTGAAGGTTGTGCACCAGTTTTCTAGTTTGATAGGTCCATGACTAAAAACGTACACTACTCTGAAATGCCCCATCCACCTAGATTTGAGTTTTCCAGGAAACCACCTTAACCTGGAGTTATAAAGCAATGCCATGTCTGCCGGAGCAAATTGGCAATTCTCAATTTTGTGATTATGCTGTACTTTTATTTTACTGCTTGTACAAGGCAGAGCTCTCATCTGCTCATAGTCAAAATTCATCAATCTCATTCACTTGCATCAAGCTAGAAGTTGCAGCTTCATGTCAATGTAGATTCATCATCTTTAATGCCTATAATGCCTTGTAGTCAAGTTAAACCAATAGGTGACATGCCTTCCAAAACACCAGTTGATAAGGGGACATACTGATAGGCATTTTGAAGGTAGTCTCCTAGGCCATAAAGCATCATTTGTCTTCCTTGACCAATCAATGTGATTCACATTCACCATTGTGGATAAGATTTGCTTTATTTCCCTATTTGATATCTCCACTTGCCCATTGGTTTGGGGATGATATGGGGTTGCTACATCATGCTTCACACCCTACATTTCAAGGAGAGCTTTGAGCAATCAGTTGCAAAAATGAGAACCTCCATCACTAATAATTGCTCGAGGAATACTGAACCTAGAAAAAATGCTTCTTTGGAGAAACCTTTAAACACTCTTACCATTACTATTTGGTAGAGCTATGGCCTCCACCCACTTAGAAACATTATCAACTGCAACTATAATACAATTGTTACCATGAGAGCTAACTAAGGTTCCCATAAAATCAATGCACCAACATCAAATAGTTTTATGACTAAAAGAGGATTCAGAGGGAGTTCGTGCCTTTGCGACACTCCGCCCTCTCTTGGGAATCTATTACAAGAATTGACATAATCATAGGCATCTTGATGTATAGACGGCTAATAGTAGCCAAACTGTAACACTTTGTAAGCCGTTTGAGCTTCACTGAGATGGCCACCCACCAACAAAGTGTGATATACTTCAAGAATGCTCATAGCAACTTCTAGAATACATCGATGGATGATACCATCCATGCAAATATGAAATAAATATGGCTCATCCCAGAAGAATTTCTTTACATCATGCATAAACTTGTTATATTTATGGGTGTTTGAGTCAGGTGGTACTACATCATTCACAAAGTAGTTAGTATAGTCTGTAAACCAAGGTATAAGATCAAGTGAGGCCACCAAAATTTACTCATTAGGGAATGAGTCATTTCTATCAAGACCATCATCAAACTTCACCATAGCCTCATCTTCCAACCTAGAGAGATGATCGGCTACCTGATTCTATGACCTCTTTCTATTAGTCACATCAAAGTTAAACTCTTGCAAGAGAAGTATCCCTCTGAGGAATCTTGGTTTTGCATCCTTTTTGGCCATCAGATATTTGAGTGCCTCATGGTTTGTGTGTACAATCACCTTAGCCCCCAACAAGTATGATCATATTTTTTCAAAAGCAAAAACTAAGGTAAATAATTTTTGTTCGATCATTATATAGTTTTCTGGTGCTAACCTAGTGCTTTATTGGCATAATAGATGAGATACAGAATATTTTCCCAACGCTGCCCCAACACTACACCTAATGCAACACTACTTGCATTGCATATTAGCTCAAAGGGTTTTGACCAATCTAGATCTATAATGATAGGTGTTGAGGTCAACTTTCTCTTCAATTCTTCAAAGGCATGCATGCATGCATCATCGAACAAACAATTTGCATCCTTCTCCAACAACTTGCACAAGGGTTGTGAGATTTTTAAAAAATCCTTTATAAAATGGCATTAGAACTCAGCATGGACCAAACATCTCTGAATACCTTTCTTAGAATATGGTGGCAGGAGTTTCTCGATAACCTTAAATTTTGCTTCGTCAATCTTAATTCCATTGCCTAAAATTCTATGATGAAGCACAATGCCTTCTTTTACCATAAAGTGATATTCTCCTAATTCAACACTAGTTGACTCTCAACACGTCTTTCCAATACATCACCCAAGTGCAATAGGCATTCTTCAAAAGATTGACCCACTACACTAAAATCATCCATAAACACTTCAATAGTTTTGTTTGCCATATCAGATAAAATGGATATCATGCATCTTTGAAATGTTGCTGGAGCATTAGATAACCCAAATAACATTCTCTTAAATGCAAAGGTGTCATACGGGTATGTAAAAGTGGTCTGCCTTTGATCCTCAGGTGCAATGACAATTTAGTTATAACCAAAATAACCATCAAGGAAATAATACCAACCCTTATTTACAAGTCTATAAAGCATTTGATCTATGAATGGATAGGGAAATGGTCTTTCTCAATAGAAGCATTCAATTTCTGGTAGTCCATGAAGTCCATGCATACTCTCCATCCAATAACAGGTCGCATTAGGATTAACTCATTGTTTTCATTAGGCACCATGTTGATACCCCTTTTTGGGACATATTGTATGAGGCTTAACTATTCGCTATCTGCAATAGGTTATATCACCCCTGCATCTAATCACTTGATGATATTTTTCTGAATCACTTCTTGCATTAGAGCATTTAATCGCCTCTGATGTTCAACACTTGGTTTATAATTTTGACAAGTTGAATCTTGTGTGTGCAAAGCCCACGAGGTATGCCAATGGTATCTACAATTGTCTATCCAATTGCCTTTTAAATCATTTTAGGACTGAAACAAGAGCCTCTACCTGCTCTTTACTTAATCAGCTACAGTTATGATAGGTAAGGTATTATTATCTCCCAAGTATGGATATTTCAAATGTGTTGGTAATGCCTTCATCTCTAGCTTAGGTGGTACTTCTATAGATGGCTTAGAGGGTGGGGTTTCCCCATTTCTCAAATCCAACTCTAGCCTGGCTTGTCACCTTAACACATATGACACCTTGAGAGCATTCACTATTTTCTCATAATCAGGAATACTCTCACCATCAAAATTCATCAATGTAGTTACGAAAGATTTAACTACTAGCCTCAATTAAACTAGGATCTCCACTTTATTATCTTCACCCATTTCAATCATTGAGATGAATTGAAACTCATAGCCCTTTGTATGTTGTTGGCCTATTTAAAACACAATTGCTCCTTCGCCAAACCTGAAAGTAAGTAGACTCTTTTCCATATCAACCGATGTTGTATCTTTAGCTAAGAAAGGTCTTACCAAGATGATAGGAACTTCAAAATAAATATCACAATCAGGTATAACAAAATCTATGGGGAATCTAAATTTATCTACCTTGACCAACACATCATAGAGTATCCCAATGGGCTTTTTGACTGTTCTGTCTACCATCACCAATCTCATATTTGTAGGAACAAAGCTACATAACCCAAGCTTTCTAAATATGGCAAAAGACATTAAGTTAATGATGGCTCCTAAATCACATATTGCTTTAGTAAATGCGAGTTCCCCAACTATGCATAGTATGGTGAATACACCCGGATCTTCAGGCTTTTGCACTAAAACATTTATGGTGATAGCATGGCAATGTTAGAAATTTTGTGAAAGGTCTTGGCTAACTCTTTGATTCTTCCTGATCTAATCTTTCATACATTTAGCATACCCCGGCATCCTCTCAAGGGCCTCAACTAAAGGGAGGTCCATTGACAATTTTTTAAGAACCGCCAAAAACTATTCAAACTTGCATTCCTCTTTTTCTTTTCCAACCCTTTAGGTAAAAAGGGGGGAGCTTGGAAAGGATTTGTATTTCTTTGGTTGCTTATTTGTGTCGTGTGCTTTTGTCTTCTCCTCTACCCTCTTCTTGTTGCTTTAATTCATGACCATTAGTCTAGGTAGTTTTATGGTACTTTTACCACTGTGAGTCATGATTGCCATGCAATGCCCTTCATTCTTTGGGTTTTAAACCAAATTTTTTGGTAGGGTGCCCTTTTGGTATTGGTTCAATTGTGACGAAACATCCCTAAATTGTTGTTCTAGTTGCTAAATCACTAGTGAATGAGACTCTATTTTTTAGTTGATACTTGAAATATCCACTTTCATTCCCTTTAAAGTCTCATCTTGGGGTTGGATCACTTCCACAATTTTTCAAACATTTCTTCAATCCTGGATTGCCTGATCTGGTATCACAATTGTGAGGTGGCCCATAAGAACCGTTCCTATAGCCCTCTTTTTTCCATACTAGGAGTCTCGCACTCTCTCTCTCTTGCAGAGTATCTGCCCTAGTTGTCTCTATACATACCATCACCATTGAAGTTTTGACCTTGATTCTCGGACTCTTGCATATAGTCCAAATTAGACCCTTGTGAGTTGTTATGGAAACCCGCTTCTTGGTTGCTTTAAAAACACATATCCTTATCAAAGAATGGATCATCATAGGTAGGAGCCTTTGGAGGTTGGTAAGTGATTAATTGCGTTTATACTTGCTTGATTTTGTTTTAAAACCAAGTCCATACTAGTGCAAAGTTGAGCAAGTTGCTCCATAATCTATTTATTTACCTTTGCTTGCTCATTATTGTTGTTAATTGTACAAAGAAGTTTCATCACACCTCTCTCTATTTGTTACTCATTGACCCCACACTCTATTTGTTTTTACCACTTGCTCTATCCTTACAACTATCAATGCAAAAAGTTAGTCTAGGAACATGCCTCCCATGATTGTGTCATCGCAAGCTTGACTACTCTCATCAAGCGCCTGATAGAAGATCTCAACCAAGGCATTATCGATAATTTTGTGATCAGGGACCATTCTCAAGAATTTAGTAAACCTCTCCCATATTATGCTAATAGAATAATTCGACAATTGCTCAAAGTTGTTGATTTGGTCCTTAAGCTTGAACTTCTTAGATCTTGACAAATATCTTTCAAGGAATACTATCTGAAGCTCAGTCTAAGATGTGATAGTAACCGGAGGAAGCTCGGACAACCATACTGCTGTAGTGCTAGGCAATGACAGTGGAAACACTTTTAAACCAATAATATCAAGAGAAAGGTTTTATGTCCTCATGACACTCTTTCAAACAAACACATTTTGAAAATGACGGTGGGGATCCTCCTATGGTAGCCTTGTGAATAGTCCATGGTTTTGGAGCATTTGGAGTAATCCATTCGATATCGTGAACTTAGTATATGACAGTAAAGGAGGCAGTACTATAATATCGGTAACAACCATATCTAAAGGGTTCAATTGGTATTAATTCCATCCATAAATGTTTTCATTGAAGTCCCTGAGCTATGGCCTATTACCCCTCTATTGTGATTTCTCCTCTCTTCCAATAGCCTTATTCGTATTCATATCCTCCTCAACCTCGGTATCCTCAATCACTTGAGCCATTCTTCTTGGTAGTTGGTAGATCTCCAAATTCAGTGGAGCTAAGAGATTTCCTTGGCTCCTTGTGTTGATAGTACACCCCACAAATGAAATCAAACAAGAAAAGGTAAAATATACGAGACTCTAGAAATCAATACAGAGTAAGCTAATAGTAAATCAAATCAAAACCTAGTTGTATTCCCTGGCAATGGCAGCATAATTTTTTTACATTCTAATATTCATCCTCCAATAAGAAAGCAGTCATTGTCAGCAATTAATGTAACCGAAGGTTAGGGTCGAACCCACAGGGAATACGGGGCTTAACTACAATATTTCACTACTAATAATTTCAAGCATCAATAAATAAATTCTCTAAATGAGGGGGAGGGGTCTTTTTGTGATTGAAAAAGAAAAGTAAAATACAACTTCACTACTATATGGGGAATGCACTCAATTTGGGAATTGTGTTCCCCATGGTTCGTTGACTCGATTACCCTAGGTAACATAACCAAATTGAAGAGTAGCATACAGGATGCTAAGTTAGGTTCTTCTAGCCTTCTTGCAAAGGTGAAGGTCAAATTTCACCATGGCGCTTGGTCCACAACCATGGCATGCCAGTTAACCATTATCAATTGTCATAGTAAACCTCTCCTTGGTCAAGTTCGATTGATTAGATGAGAAGACATTTATCGAATCCTATCATCTACTTCCCTTTTCCTATTCATCACTACCTTGGTCAGGATTGTGATAGTAGGCGGGCTTTGGTGTTGGCCACAACCAAACAATAATCATAATGAAGGAAAATAGATAATATATGCAAAACCCCAATCATAGAAATGCAATAAACTAAGGTCATCTCAAGGCAACTACCCATGGTTCTAATAATCCAAAGTTATGAGTGCTTTGCTACACATGGCTATGGCAAAACTAACAAAAATGCACATACGAGACATAAATGAGAGTTTTACCAATGACAATGAAGAGTGTAGTCACCACAAGTTCCAAAACCAAAAGCTTGATTGGTCAACAATGAGTACCAAGCAAGATTTACACTCACCCAAATGGGTTTTCCTCGAGAAAATAATAAACTAATCTAAAATACTAAGAAAGAATTCAAAAGACGATTGTAAAATGTCTCCTGGTAGAACTCTCTTCTAAAACCCTAACTTAAACTATATAGTATTTA
>JAOTQJ010000096.1:4896861-4924168 GCA_025642045.1 Solanum sejunctum
AATCTTTGTATAGAGGTCTGTGGATACTAGTGGGTAGTGGGTATGTGAGAGATACTTGAGCACATGGTCTATTATATTTATTTGATACCTGATCAGGCGTCGAGACCGCATTACTCTATGTATGACATGATTATTAGGCAGCAGAACCGCAGTGGAGACCTTGTCGGCCCGCATTTAGGTATATGTATAAATGGATTTATATTTGCATTGTTGTCTGGGTTGCTGCTGGATTTTTCTTTGCTAGTGCAGTTAGTTAATAAAATAGAGGAAACTCTGCTGAAATTTCGATAGGTTTTCAGGTCGATTTCATTGGTAATTTAAGGTTAGCATATGTCTAGGTGTCCCTATCGGACACAAGTCACGACCCTAGGGTGGGGCGTGACATTCGATAATATCCACTACCTTGGAAAATAGATCCTATTAAAAATTTTGATCAAATCCAAGAAACACAAAAAATAATAATGAATCTATGTGTCCATAATTCACAATAGATTTTTGCAGACCAAATATATCAAAATTTTCATTTTTATAACAACAAAAGTGTTATTTTGTTTTGTAGTGCAAATCTAGATATGTACTATGATTAATCAAGGTTTTCGTTTCTATAATAAACTGAACTATAAAAATTGAAGATTTTTAATATTTAAAATTAATATAAATTACATGAATTAATCTGCATTCATTAATTCCCGTAATATACATGTCTAATACAATCAAAAGTCACAACCATTCAAATGCAATATAGGCACCTTTTCAATTTTTTCTTAAAAAAAATTCTAGGAACAATAAACTATTAAAGAAAGTAATTAATCTAGGTTTGGTTGCAAATAATAATTCCTTAATGAAAAAAATTACTCAGAAATTAAGGTCAAGTTATAAAAGAAAACATGATGTGTTTAAATGAAATTAGTTCAAAGACAAGATTTGTTCAGGTCTTGTTATCCAAATTCAATTAAACATTCTAAGAAGCAAAACAGTATAACGAATCGATCAAGCTTAGAAGTAATTTTAAATGGTTATAAAGATAATAAAACTTTAAACACATGATCAATATTCTGCTACTTTACATCAATGTTTATGGTATATGAGAAATGATTTTTTTAGGCTATTTATAGTTTTTTATCTTTTAATTTTATATTCTTGATTTTATTTTTATTCCTAAAATATCTTTAATTTTAGAGATGTGAAAATGTCATACATGGGGAAAAATCACATTTCCTCTGTAAAAAATCACTAAAATATCAAAAGCCCTAATATATAGGTCAACAAAATGTATTGTAAGAAGAAAAATTTTAAATCGATCTATCAAATTAAAAAATAAAGTCATACAGATTAAAAAAGTGATTAAGCAAGACAAATTAATTGAAATAAAACATTTATTCAAATAGAGTACGAATAAGAATCACATCCCAAATTAAAACATCCTAATATATATTTAATCAGATTCATGCTAGTTTATTTAATCCTAATCCTGCTGATCAATCCTATTCCTATCTATCATAACTTGTTATTATTGTAAATAAAAGAAACATAATCAAATATGAACTAGTTCCTAATAACATGATTGATTACTACTACTAGCTTTACTACTCTTCTTCTTCTGGTGATGGTATTGGGAGATTTAAATCTGGTACTCGATACACAGGTTCGGTAGGAGCGAGAGTAGCAGGAGCAGGAGCAGGAGCAGAAGCATTGAGATCAGGAAAGTGGTAGGGCCTTCACGGTGATGGCAATGGTAGTAGTTGTAATGATGATTGTTGTAGAGGTGATGATAGTGGTAGTAATGGTGGAGATAATGGTGGTAGACTGGTGGCGATGATGGTGGTAGTTGTGATGGTGGTGGTGGTCATAGTGGTCGAGGTGATACTGGTGGTAGTAGTGGTGATTGTACTAATCGTATTAGTGGTGATATTATTGGTAATTATAGTAGTTATAGTAGTGGTGATGGTAGTGATAGTGAAGTGATGATAGTTCTAGAAGTGGTCGTGATGGTGGTTAGAATGGTGATAATAGTGATGATTGTATTGGCCATAGTGGTTGTAGTAGTGATAGTAGCAGAGATGGTGGTAGTAGTGGTGTTAGTGATGTTGGTGGTTGTGATTGTGATGGTAGCAATGCTGCTGGGGTAGTGAAAGTGGTTGTGATGATAGTGGTAATAGTGTTGATTGCAGTGACTATAGTGGTTGTAGTGGCGATAGTGATGGTAGTGATACTGATGGTGACGGAGATGGTAGTAGTAGTGCTAGGGATAGTGAAGGTGGTAGAACAGGATCACCAACAACAATAGCTTCCTTGTTAGGAGTAGTAGAAACTTGAGGAGCATATGGAACACTCAAAAATTCCGGATGAGAAGACATATGTACGAATGAGGATTCCAACGTATCAAATACATTTTTACATATATAACAGGTTTAAAAACTCACCGGTATCTGTGAACGTTCTGGTGTTGGCATTGGTGGTTATGCCAGTTCAACATTGGGTCTTATGCTTCAGTCCTCGAAAGTTCCTTCACCCGTATTTGGTATGCTTATGCTCTTTTTAGAAGTAATATTAGGATCATTCAATGAGCAGGTGAGGTTGTTGCTCCCGAAAACCCTTAAATGTTATATGGAGCAATAAAAGAAGGGTTTCCAACAACATGAGTCCCGAATTCAAAAATAGTATTATCTCTTGCAGAGGATGAGATTCCTAAAGCACCAGCATTTACACTGAAATTGCTATCAATTCCAATTCTAGGAGTTGGTAGAGCTTCGCTAACACAAGGACAGGAAAGGGCAGGGGAAGAGGAAAACTCAAGAGGAAGAGGAGGGGATTCAAGATTTTCAAGGACACTCTCATCCTCACATTTCACCATATTCAATAAAGAGAGAAGCAGGAACTTGGGAGATACAACGCTTAGTAATGTATTATATAAAGTGAGAGGGTTAGACAGAAACTCAACGTTTAGATTTTTTCACTTCCTTCCCACCAATAGTGTTGGTCCAGAAGTGTCTTTATGAGATATTAATCAAATTTAATTTCCTTTTTGGTAAGTGCATAAAGTTTCGTCCATATAAATATAATTTTGATGCATTTACTATAGCTTTTTCAGATTTTGTCAATAATACAACTTTGACTATTTTTTAAAAAAATGGTAAAAGATGTCCTTAAACTATATAAAGTTGAACAAAAATGCTATTAGTTAATAGTTTGATCCAAATATATTTCTGTAAATTGTTTGGTCTAGAATGGGCTAAAATATGAGTTATAAGCATTGTGTTCAATTTTATGTGTGTTTGAGTTGGGATAGACATTAATTAGATATTTTCTATTTATTTAAATTACTTTTTAGATTTATTATTATGTTATTAAATTGAATCAGACTATATATGAGCATATAATTGCATTAATTCTATCATAATTAAGGTACTAAAAGAGATATGAGTCAAATAAAAATTCTTTTAAAACACTTATTCATGATGAAGCTAGAGCAACTTTTTGTGAGGCTTGGTTAAATTTATTTTATATAGTTAATCAAAATTTAATTAGATATAATTTGATGGTGATTTTAAGGTCTTGACCCCCAATATTCTAGGCAATCATAACTCTATAAGAGCGAGGCCTCAAACCCCCTTTACCAAGGAAATCAAACTTTGTAAGAGTGATGCCTCGAATACCTATACTGTCATATAAATGACCAAATGAGGTTCAAAATTAAATACTTCCTTCTTAGGGGTCTAATAATCACCAAGAATTTCTTTCCAAACTGTCCTAAGTCCACAATTACATACACATTGTACGGAGACTTACTGTCATAAAGAATGATTTTAGCTCCACTCAAGCTTGTAAAGAAACTGAGACAAGCCTATCTATAGGCTTGGGGCATCAATTTATTGCGATAGTCAGAAAGGTGCAAGGAGATATGAATAAAGGCTCTTACAAGTACACATGTGCTGCCTAGATAAGACCCAACTACAAACTCTAGTCCTCTATACCATTTTACAAGGATCTACACCCATTGAGATGATGCCGAGACATCTAAGACAAGTTATTTATCCTAAACTAAGGCCATCGTATGACACTAACCGATAATAGGAAAGTAAATAATAAACTAGGAAGGATACCAAGTATCAACAGTAGTAACATACCCAAAATCACCCTAGTACGTGAAAAGAAACCCAATCATGCTTCAATAACTAAGGCTCACAAAAGCTACCTAGCTCCAACTATTCTAACAGTTAGAAATGCTTAGCAGAAATCAAGATTCTATGGGTCAAACAACACTACTATCTATAGAGCGAGATAACAAGATGTACTATGAGTTCACTGCTACCTGAAAATATCACTTAGGCCTATAACTTGAATTCTAACTTGAATAAGTAACTAACTGCCCAACCCAAATTCCAATCAATTAAACATGAATTTGCATTAGCCAGCGGAAAATTGTAACCTACCTATAGGCTGATCACATGCGCTCCACTTCACTTTGCTAGAGCTTCCCCTTCCGAATGGCCTTCGAATGTTGCCACACTTACAAAAATAAACTCACAATGTCACAAATATCATTTGCATACTACAAATTCTTGAAATGGAGATGAACCAATTTTTAGGCCTAAAACAGGAAATGTCGGAGCCGCATTCAAAACTTTTGAATTGACCCCAAAAATAAGTCTGAAATAACATTCCCAGCTCAATTAGAATTACAGTAACTAAATTTGGGTAGAAAATCATTGGAACAGACAAATAAATGGAAAATCATAAATTAAACTAAACTTTCAAGAAGTCCAGGTGGTAAAATTACTAATAATAAGCCCCGAATTCAAAAGTGAACTACCCCATAACGATCTTTACAAAAATCACTCAAATTAGTGCCAAGAATCACTTAAAATGGGCAATCACAACCCAAGAAATCAACACTGAAAGTTTGCCAAAAATCTAGCTCAACAATACATAGGAACAACAGGTACATTGCAAATTTTAGCTTAACACAACCTCAACTTAACTTGTCGCCAATCCATTCCCTACTAAAATTTCTTGAATTGGTCTCTTGGATCTCTAAATTCCGCCTTAAATTGCTCAAGATTTTGCTTTGAAACATTTTGCACGTGGGCTGAAAATCGACCAAGTCCATAAATTTATAACATTCTCGAGAATTACTATGGCAATCCAAGTGGTTCCTATAACGACCCCTCCCAAAAGGGTGGGCGTCACTATCGCAAATCCTTGGTCGCTATAATAGAGCATCTATAGTGATCTTCTGGCCATTATGACGATACCCTTGCCAATCATCAAGTGTCTCTATAATTACATCCTAGTTGCTATAGTGACATTGCTATAGCGAGCCCAGGGCTGCTTTATTAATGCAAAAGATATTAGCTTAAATAGCCAATTCATCCTAACTACCAATTTTCGATGGGGTTCTCAAAATTCTTTTGTGATCCAGTACATGCAAGTGAACTATGGTACCCTATGAAACTGATGTTTCACATTTAACGGCATAGTCAATATTTCCATGCAAGGTCATTTTGATTGAATATCAATTCACTCCCATGGCTATTTTTAGCAAATTTCTATCTAAGGGCTCAGAATGAGCTTGGAAGCCTTAGGAATTGAAAAAGGGTTGTTGTAGACTAAATTTGACATTTCAATACTAAACACGCTATCAGAATTTTCATTCGGGCATGTTTTGTGAGAATGTTGACTAAATATAACTATTGACCAATTCAGAAGGTTCAAATACAAAATTAGCAAAACTTACACCAAAAACCTCGTTTCTCAAGCTAACCATGTTTCTAGCCTAATTTGATTATCCAAAAGCCAGTGGAATTGTCAAAATTCTATTCTAAGACCGTTTACCTATGTTTGTGCAAAAATGAAATTTCTAAGGTATAAAGCCTCCCAATACATAAAAAATTGCACAACTCCCTAACAAATGGCCAACAGAATTATGCTATTGATGCCAGTAGGTCATAAATGACCTAGGTAAAGATAGTGCGGTAAGGTCAAAATGACTCAAAGGGTCATTACAACATGCACTACTAAAAGAACTTTCATCCGCAAAAGAAGAGATAGATTCATGCCTAAGGGCTTAAATATGCTAGGGAACTGCTCCTGCATTTGCTGCTCAGCCTCCCAGGTAGCCTCCTAAACTAAATGGTGTATTCACTAAACCTTAACATCTGGAATGGACCTGGAGCAAAATTGGTGAACATCCCTAGATAAAACGGCTACCAACTCCTCAATATAAGTCAAGTGGTCATCCAACTCAATAGTGTCATACTGATGCACATGTGACTTATCTAGATGTATAAGCATAACATAGAAACATGGAGAAGTAGGTGGATAACTAAAAATGCTTGAGGCTTGGCCAACTCATTAGCAACCTCACCAACATCCCTCAATATCTCAACTACCCAATATGGGAGGGGATAAGCTTGCCTTGCCTACTGAACCTCATCATGCCCTTGAAGGGTGATAACCATAGAAATACTCAATCACTAACACTGAAGGATAAAAGGTAGCATCTGTGGTCTACTTAACTCCGACGACGGCTCTATGCTATCCTCAATATCCAAACTCTGGATAAGACATCCCGAAGCAAGTCTGCATTGTGCAGCCTAGGCTCGACGAACTAGAATCGGCCAACTAGAGTGTGATAATTCCTACCATATAGGGCTTCAAACAAGGACATTTGAATACTCGAATTGTAGTTGTTGTTCTATGCAAACTCCACTAAGGGAAAAAACTGGTCCCACTAAGCCATAACTCTAAAACACAACCTCATAACATATCCTTTAGGACCTAAATAGTACGCTTTGACTGACTATCTATCTGGGGGTAAAATATCGTGCTATGATATACCTAGGTGCCTTACTTTCTCCAAAAATCTCTAAGAATCTAGAGTAAATTGTGGCCCTCGAACAGAGATAATTGACGTTGACAGCCAATGATGTAAATCACGGACCACCTCTTAAATACATACTCAGGCTAGTCACTCTATCCTTTAAATAGACTACACAGGGAGGAAATGTGCAGACTTGGTCAATTAATCCATGATGACCCATATGCTATCAATACCCCTAGAAGTCCGAGGTAAACTTGATAGAAAATCTATCATGAACCGCTCTTTTTTCCACTAAGGAATGGGCAACCTCTAGAACTCCCCATTAGGTCTTTGACGCTCAAACTTCACTTGCTGGTCGCTAAGGCAATAAGACATATATTATGAGATATCTTTCTTTATACCATACCACCAGTAATGCTACCGTAGTAACGATTGAAATTCGTGGTGCCTGAATGGATGGAATATTTGGAGTCATGGGACTTGCAAAGAATTAACTTAACTAAGTCTCCAACCCTAGGAATGCAGAGGTAGATGTCATACCACAATACCTCATCCAAAGCAATAGATGATCAGACGCTAACAACTGGTAACAATAACTCCTTATGCTCAACTATGGCCTCATCCTAAAATTTTTAGCCACGAATCTAATCAAGGATAAACTAGCCCCAACAAAGGTTAGTATCTCTCTGCATATGAAAGATCCATCCTATTAGCTGAGGACGGATTGTCTAAAGCTAAGGGTCCCTAGATAACCAGCAAATAAGCTATGCTGCCCATACTCTCTACCTTTTGACTTAAAGTGATAGTCAAAACATAGTCCTCTAAGAGGTTAATCCAATGCCATAATCAGGAATTGAGGTCCCTCTAGCTTAAAATGTACTAAAGGTTATGATGTTTTGTATAGATCTCATAGTGGACCCCTTATAACTTGTGATGCCACATCTTGAGCACAAAAACTACCATTGCCAACGCTAAGTTATTAATAGGATAGTTGAACTTATGGTATCAACTATCTGAAGGTATAAGCAATGATTCAACTTTATTATATCAAAATGTACCGCAAATATACATTGTACGTATCACAATACTCAGTAAAGTGCACACTCAGAACTGGAAGTGTTAAGATATGTATGAGGTGAGCAACTCCTTGAGCCTTTGGAAGCTTATATCACACTCATCGGAGCACTCAAAAGATACAACCTAATAGGTTACACAAGTCAATAAGGTGGAAATACAAGGAAAACATCAATAATACCCAACCAACCTAATGAAACTCCATATCTCTATTACTGTCATAGGTCTAGACTAGTCCCGAATAGCCTCAATCTTGGCCAGATAGATCATAATGCCATCCTTGGACATCACGTGCCCTAAGAATGTCACTAACTCCAACCAAAACACATACTTTTAGAACCTAACATAAAGTTGATGATCTCTCAAAGTCTAAAGCACAATCTCTTATTTAAACATGTTGTTCATGTTTTGCGAGTGTACTAAGATATTATCAATGAATACGATCACAAAGGATTAAAAATAAAGCCTAAGAATTTGAGCTATCACATCCATAATGGCAGTAGGGGCATTAGTAAGTCCAAAGGAGATCACCAAAAACTCATAAGGGTTAGGGACATTGAATCTAAAGTCATTCATATTGAGTCGATTTTGATGGTCAATGAGTTTCTAGATGGTCTTCCCAACAAGGGATAGTCAATTCTCTAATATTGATTCTTTCGTCCAGATACTACCAAGACAGAGTGAGGGAGTGTGATATTCCCAACGTAACATTTCGAACTAGGTATGGGCATTTTGGAATTTGTGGTGATGTATTTTAACTTGACTAATGCACCGGTAGTATTGATGGATCTCATGAATAGGGTCTTTAAAATCCTACCTTGACACGTTCTTGGTGATATTTATTGATCGTATCTTGATTTATTCCTGGAGTGAAAAGGAACATGTGAGTCATTTGAGGGTATTGTTGCAAATTTTGAGGGATGGGAGGTTATTTACTAAATATGATAAGTGTGAATTTTGGGTAACAAAAAGGTGGTTAGAAAAATACACCGGCTGGCTAGGTTGGGAATGTGGTTGGATGAAGTTGAGAATGGTAGTGTAGTGGTTTTGATTGTTCCAAATCTTCTTTGGTTGAAGAGGTCAAGTTAAAGCAAGACCTTGATCCGCCTTTGCTAGAGTTGAAGGTTTTGGTGAAGTATGGTAAAGTGGAGGTTTTCTCCCAAGGGGGAGATGATTTCCTTACATACCAAGGTAGGCTATGCATGTTTAATATTGATGATTAGGTTTACTTGAGACTCCTGCCCATGAAGCGTGTGGTTCTAATTTGGTAAGAAAAGGAAATTTAGCCCCAGGTTTGTGGGCCTTTATAGGGTGTTGAGGAGATGTGTTGGTGACCCGAGTGCTATAGTGCTCGTAGAGGTTGTGGGTGTTATGAAAGATAATTTGACCTATGAGGAAATCCTAATGGTAATATTGGATAGACAAATGAAGAGGTTAAGGGACAAGAATAGCATTTGTCAAGGTCTTCTGGGAGAATCGACAAGTTGAAAGTGTCATATGGGAAGTGGGAGCGGACATGAAAAAGCAATATCCATACCTCTTCCCCTTGACTCAAGCCTAAAGTAATTAATTGTGTCCCATTTTTGAATTCAAGTCTTAAGTTTCAGCCCTTATATCATGTTGCATGCATTCATATTTATGGTAGCAAGTTTACGGTGACCTTTGACATTTATGTTGGGATTTTTGAAAATGATGTTTAAGTGCATTTGCTGCATTGATATCAGGCTAAAATCTTCATGATTACTTCTCCTATGTGTGTTTCCTTGACATTCGGGGATGAATTTTTCCAAGTGCTTCGGAAAGCCCCATAATTGTAATTTTCATATATCTCAAAATTAGTGCTTGATATCAAAAATTTGACTTTATATTCTTGATTAGGGAGAAAATTGAGCGGGAAATCGGTATAACTCGAATTTTAAAAGACTCGTAGCAAAAACAATTTTTCACAAATTTTTGATTTCATGTGGCTGTCCATACCATTGTTGCGGCCGCTAGGGTCATGGACTAGTGTTGGTCTCCGCTATGGGCCCCCATCATGCCAGTGATGCAGACCAATATAAAGTCTTCATTATTTTTCTTACTTCGTCAAGGGCATAGGGGTAATAGCTCGGTGCCCATTTAAACTTCAAATCTCCTATACTTAGTCATTTAACTCAATATAAAATCTTAATTACTTTTCTTACTTCGTCAAGAGGCATAGGGGTAATAGCCCACTGCCCATTTAAACGTGAAATCTCCTATACTTAGTCATTTTTCAACTCTATATCACTTAAAATTTCTCTCTAAGACCTCTCCAAGACTTTATTAAATCACTCGCTCAAATTCAATGATTTCAAGCTCAATTTTGGAAATCAAGGATCCAATCCAAGCTTCAAGTTTCCTTCAAGCTCATTCAAGAAAACTTAGGTTTAAGGTATGTGGGTTTCATCCATTAGGTCCTTTCACCCATGGAGTTCAACCTTCCCTTTCATGAAATTGCATATTTTTGAGTTGTATTACCTATGGGTATCTCTTATTATTGATTATGAATATAAATTATATTGGGGTTTATGAAATATTGAATGATTATAAATGACTATCTAATTCAAAGATTATTTCATGGATTGATTTATCTATTGAGACTATGCATTTTTTAAACTATAAAACTATGAATTTCGATAAACTTTTGAGATGGATTTCATGATACTCAACTTGGGGTTTTACTTTAATATTGGTGGGTTCATTTGAATAGATTTGAAATGATTTGGTTTTACTCCTTCTTGTTCTATACTATTGAATTGCATATGACCACCATGTGTCTGATTAAATCACTTGACAAGGATTCTTGATGTTGATTAGGGATTATTGTGTGAATTTACATGACAAAAATGTTATGATACTTTATGGGTTTCCCAAGCATGTATTAAACTCAATAAAAGTTCCCATGACCTACAAAATTGTTTTTGAACCTTTATGCTATATTGATTTGGTGTGAAATCTAAAGCCCTCTCTTAATATTTTGATGTGATAGTTGATGAACTATTTTGTACTCCTACAGATAAGACTGTATCATAAGGTAAGGACATCTCTCTTGCAGATAAGATTGTATTATAAGGTAAGGGCATCTCCCAAATTCTTACAGATAAGATTGTATCTTAAGGTAAGGACATCTCTCTTGCCAATAAAATTGTATCATAAGGTAAGGACATCTCCTAAATTCTTATGGATAAGATTTTATCGTAAGGTTAGGACATCTCTCTTGCTGACAAAATTGTGTCGTAAGGTAAGGGCATCTCCCAAATTCTTGCTGAAGAGATTATATCGTAAGGTAAGGATGCGTCTTAACTCATACCGATGAGGCCATGTTGTAAGGTAGGATAAACCATGACACTTACCGAAAGGATTATATCGTAAGGTGAGTGGGGGACTACTTGGCCATTCTCATACATATTGTGTAAGGTTTTGAGCATATATTCCCTATTGAACTTATGTTTATTGATTATGATTAAACATCTTGTTATTATGGCTTATGATTTTTGTTGTATTGCATCCCACATACTGAGTACATTACAACATACTAACACATACTGTATGCCTACATGATTTTACCATGTAGGGATTAGAGTTTCTTTTGATCATCCTCCATGTGTCTAGTTTGGTACTTCGGAGATAAGCATTGGTGAGTCCTCATGCTTGAGGACACTACCTACATTACTCTTGCTACTTTGAGACTTTATTATGTCAAACACTTATTATTATGAGGGTAAGCCCGAAAAGTCATAGCCCCGCTCTATTCCAAGTTAGAGGTGTATGTTAGATATTATAATGTATTTATGCTATGAGCTTGACTCTTTATGACTTGATGACATTAAAAGATTTCCCTTAGTCCTGCTTCCCTGTACTTAAATGATTCTTGTTGTTGTTATTTTACTTCCACAGCCAATGATGTGCGTATGCTACTAACAAGAGGCTTGTTTGGGTTGTATTTGGACTTTTCATTCGCCGTGTCATGTCTAGTTCCTAGGCTTAGGTCGTGATAGCAGTCTTGGGAACATCCACTTCCCTAATCCTCAACTAGTGGTTATAGGACCTTAGGTCAATCTCAGAGAACATAGCAACACTCAGAAGAAGATAAAACAAACCATCAATCCAAAGTAAGGGTAATAGTTCTTCACCATTACCTTATTAAGTTGACTATAATTAATGAACATCCATAAGGTCCTATCCTTTTTTTCAACATATGGGATAGAAGCAACCTATAGTGATACACTCGAATGAATGAACCCCTTACCTAAGAGGTCCTCAAGCTAAACATTGAGCTCCCGAAACTCTGCAGTAGCCATCCAATAGGGTGGGACTGAGATGGACTTAGTGTTCGGCTCCAAATCTATGGAAAAATCAATGGGTCTCTCCAAAGGTAGGCAAAGAGCTTGGTAGTAAACACATCAAGGAACTCCTGGACAATAGGTATAAAACTGACAGAAACAGGCTTACTAGAAACATCACGAACGTAAGCTAAATAAGCTAAAAAACCCAAAGAAACTAACTGTCGAGCCCGTATAGAAGATATAATCTCCATCAAAGTATAGGAAATACCAGGCAAAGCTAAAGTAACAATCCTAGCATAGTAGTCCAAGTCCATATGATAATAGGATAGCCAGGACATGCCCAAAATGATATCAAAATCTAATAGACCAAATAAGAAAAGATCACCCATATATTATGACCCCGAATAGTCACCACACAAGATTTACATACCTGATCCACTACTAAAGAATCCCCTACATGGGTAGAAACATATAATAACACCTCTAATAGCTCTAAATCAATAGCAAAATGGGGAGCAAAGTACACATATACATAAAAGAAAGTGGACCCTAAATTAAATAAGTTAAAAATAGCTTACTGACATAACAAAATGGTACCTGTCACCATATCGTTTGACGCACCAACTTTGACCATAGATAGGGTAGCATAAAAGATTCCCTATTAGCCTCCTCCTTGACCGTTTGTCATATCACCAATCTTGTATTCATAGGGACCTCCTTGAGTACCCTACTGACTATGATCATAACCTTTCCCTCTGACCCTACCTCCAGGTAGAGGTGGTATCACTACCAAAGTGTTATCTTGGATGGGCAGTCTCTAGGATAGTGATCTAAGGAATAATAATAATAATAACTTGGGCTCGAACACCCTCAAGTACTTGTGGGGTAAAGAGAACATACTTGGTCCCCTCTAGATCTGACCTGTGCCAGAACTACCTTAACAAGGCTAACTAGCCTCATCTACTGGTAAAGTTCCCTTAACCGATTAACTTTACTGACCCTGGTGATATCTAAAAAGCTAAAACCATTGGTGGGGTTGTTATATATGCCTTGACTTTTAGACTAGACCCATTAAATCTGCCCTAGTGTTGGCCTGCTTATCGCTGACCCATTGGGTCTTGCAATGAATAAGCTCTATAGTACACGTGTGATTAATAATATAAAGAAAAGATCAACCCGCAGAGACTAAGTGCTCCAGCCTCAATCTTAACTAAGGTATTAATCCAAGCACAAAACATCTCACTCTTTCCTCCTTTGTAGGAAGAATCATAGTAACATATTGGGCGAGTTGGTCAAATTGGGTCTTATACTCAATAAATATCATCTAACCCAACTCTAGCTTTATGAACTAATCCCGAAGTTATCTTCTTATGCTCCTGGAATGTACATAGCCAAGAAGGCCTCGAAAAGCTAAGCCAAAGTCAAAAAAGGTGACCTAGCTAGCTTGATCTATAAATAGGAGCGCCACCACTACCTAGAAGACCCTCTAAACTGGTGAGTAGTAAGTTGGGTCCTTTAGACTCCACAAGGCTTGAGGACTAGAGATACTCCTAACATATGGTTGGAAACTCTAAGGTATCCTCTCTGATGGCTCTTATAAATGTTAAGGGTGATAGCCTCTGAAGTACCTTCAGCATCTTCTGCCACTACGGGGACATAGTGCCCTCTAAGGTAGCTGGTGTGGTTACAACATATTATTGCGGTGGCTGAACATCATGTGATGGTTACATAGGAGGATCCTGAGGTGCTAGAATGTCAGCAACTAGGGTTGGGTCCTATGGTATAACCCTGATAGATTAGAGTAAGTGAGTGATCGTAGCCTACAAGGCTGGAGCCATAGCAGTGCTGCAGATGGTGGCCCGTCAAGATGTGGAAGGATAGAGGCATCCTGATGTTCCTCTACTAGGTTTAGTGCTACATCCATTTTCCTATCTCGGGGTTTACCTCTGCGATCCGTAACCTAGACTAAAGTGAAACAAGTGAGAATTTAGGAAACTAATGGGATACATACTGTAGATCAAGTTCAATCATAGAGAATATTTACTAATGAAATCTTGTAGCTTCCCAAGGATAGCCCTATGAACATTTTTGCACTGCTGGAGTCAACTAGATATTAGCTCTGTACAGGTGAGACTAATAAACCTAGAGCTTTGATACCAACTTGTCATGACTCAATTTCTTAGGTCGTGATACGCTTACCATAACCCATTGATAGGCAATCCAATCCTGTAACACAAAACTGTAAGTAATGTGTAAGTGGGGGAAATCTAACAAAACTAAGTAGATAAAGCAATAAGAAGGGAAAATACAATATCGACTAAAAATAAGTATTAAAGAAAATATAAAAATCTCTCCTAAATTCTGAAAGTCAGTAGTATAGAGCTGCTAAATATACATAACATAAAGTGTATAAGTCTAGAAGTTTATGAAAATATAAAATGGTCTAGCTATTCTTAATATATATACATAAGATGGGCCAATAAGCTGAAGCAGACAGAATGATCCAAAAATGGCAAATGCTCACCCAGTCTTTGGTGTAGGCTATTGTAGGCTCAAACTATTAGTATAGGTGACAAGTGCTCGTACCTACATCATAAAAAGAGATACAGAGTGTAATATGAGAGCCAGATAAAAATGTACCAAGTAGGTATCAAAGGCCAACTAAGCAAGGCAAGTTAAAATATATTAAGAAAAGGAATAAACCCTGAACTAGAGTCTGATATCTATATCTATGACAAGAAAAGTGAAGTAGTGACGACAATATGGCTAAAGGATCTACACTAGCTACACCCAACTGGGACACCTTTGCGTAGTTTAAAGTAAAATTCGACCAAACCCCCATAAGTCAGTTGAACACACATAATATCCACACTAAAGTAACTAAAGCTAATGTTCTCCCAAATTAAGGTACTATATGGAGGCCACAAGTCTAAGTAGTCAGGGCCTCGAACCCCTGATGATTTAAGTGATCAACATTCTAAGCAATCAGGGCTTTGAACACAACTAAGGTAAGCACAGATCCATAATATCAAGGTGTTGATAATCTTATCAAAAGAGAGGCCTCAAACCCCAATACCAAGGTGTTAATGTTCTCATAAATTGTGAGGCCTTAAACTGTAGTACCATGGTAATGACAATTCTGTAAAAGTGAGACCTCTGTCACGACCCAAGCCTAGAGCCTAAACATGACACGATGAATGGGGAACACAAAGGGACCCTAAACAAGCCTCTTAACATATCATTACACATTTTTGGTCATGGAATCAATTGAACAACAACAAGAGTATAACCAAGGATAAGGGGCTAACAAAACTCTTTCATAACACAGAACATTAAAAGAGTCAAGCGCAAGCATAATTATATATCTTGTCCAACAACACCTCTAAACTTAGAATTTGAACAGCGGCCAAGAAAACTTTTTGGGGTCACCCTCATAGTCACAAGTATAAAAAGAAAAAGAGTGTCTTTTATATAATATTAGATAAAAAAAGCATGTCCTCATAGTTGAGGACTCACTAATTTGCTTTGAGTAGTAGTACTAGCGACGTGGAAGAAGATGATCAAGTGGAGCTCCAATTCTTACAAAGTAATATCATGTAGGCATAGAGTATGCGTAACTACATTTGAATGTACTAAGTATATACTATGCAATGCAATAAAAGATAGATAACACAGGCAAAATGCATTATCATAAGCAGTGGATAGCATAATAACAATATAATATGTATGAATGATGCTTGAAGTAAAACATGCTTAAATAGAACATATAATATATGTAAGAAGAGACCAACATTATGATGGATCATCATACCCTACTATCCATGGTAATTGAGGTATCAACCCCTCAATTTATTGATGGTTTTCTCACCCTACAATCCATGGTGATTGAGGTACTAACCCCTTAGTTGGTTGATGGTTGTCTCACTCTACCATCAACGGTTATTGAGTTATCAACCCCTTAATTTGGTTGATGGTTGTCTCACCATACCATCCATAGTGATTGAGGCTTAGCACCCTCTCAATAAGGTGTGGCCAACTTACAACACTATCGGTGAAAATAGCTCATATATACATTCCTTTCATAGAACATGCATTAGACCTTTAATAACATAAAAACCCTTAACCAGATATTTTATTAAACACTTGTCGGGTGTATAATGCTAGTGTAAGATCATGCAATTCAAGAGTGAAATCATGCAAGAAAATTCAACGTAAAACCATCAACCAATACTTGTTAACACCTTCATGAAAGATACATCAAAACCCCTCATCAAATATCATAATAGATCTTAGATTCATAGCTCAAAATATGTTTAATTGAACAATATTTCATAAAACTACAACATAGTTTATAATCAAATTCATAAGTAGTAAGATCCATAAGTAAATCAACTTAGAATCATGCCAATTTCATGAAAAAAGAGGGTTGCGCATCATGGTGAAAGAACCCAATAGTTGAAAACCACATACCTTAGATCTTGGATTTCTTGAAATTAAGTTGGAAAGAGTGGAAGCTTGGAATGGGGTCTTGAAATCCAAAGCTTGTTCTTGAGTTTCCTTGAAATTGTATTGGGGAATTTGAGAGTGTATTCAAGTTGAGAGTAATGAGTTTTGATCCCTTTGAGTAGGGTTTAGGTATTTTGGGGGGATTAAGATAGCATTAGAAGTCCGAAAAGATCATCAGAATAAATAAAATTTATGAAAACTCCATTACTGAACGGAGTTTAGTCTAAAAATTGGGATTTGAAAACTTGGAAAATAGTTAACGCCATCATCAGTTTGATGGGAGCCCTATACGAGCCGTCTGGTGATACACAGTCCATGTAGTGCTACATGATCTGTGCAGTGGCCTGTGGAGCTAAACTTGGTGGGGAAAATGTGAGCAGTAGACTCCATGCTTGTCCAGATGGCTCATCAAGCATGCCACCACCCATGAAGATGGTCGTGGCACAACACTTAATCACAAACTCCCTCTTATGCCAGCCTTGCTTCTCTTGCATACTCCCTTGGTTATCCACATGGTCAGTTGCAAGCCATATAGACTATACCACTAGCCGTGTCCCATTCCTTAGACTAAAAATTTTCTTTTCCAGCCCTAAATATTCAAGTAGCTCGTGCAAGGCCATACTGCGCTTCTAAGTGCCCGTGTGACATCACTGCATAGGAGGGTCTCACGAAAATGGTCATAACTCCTTCATCAGAACTCGGAATGAGGTGAAACCAAGTATGTTGGAAAGCTAACTCAAAGGGCTTTCATTTGACATGTCATGGGACCAGTTCTTCGTGTGGTAAAAGTTATGCTCGTTTAAAGTTGACCCTTGCACAAACCAACACCAAAATTCAACTCATAGGGAAGTCTTGAACTCGTCTAAGTACTAGAAGTCTTCCACAACCCTCATACACTCCTAACCTAACCAAAAGAGGCTTGAAACATGGGCACATAAGAGCATGGAGTTACGGGGTGCCACAATATCTCCCCTTTGCTAATATTTATCCCCGAATGTCAAAGAAATGTACATAAGGAAAGTAATCATAAGGATTTTAGCCCAACATGGATGCAACAAATGCACTTAACCATTATTTTCAAAAAGTCTTAACATGAACTTTAAAATTACCATAATCTTGTCAACATAAACATGAATGCATGCAAATGACATAAAGGCCAAAACTTCAGACTTGAAATCATATAGGGGGACTTAAATTAGTACCTTAGGCTTGAGTAGAGTGGAAGAGATAGGGATATCGCTTTTGCATGTTTGCCTCGGTCTCCCAAGTAGCACATTCAACTTATTGATTCCTCCAAAGGACCTTGACGAAAGTCACCTCCTTATTCCTCAACCTCTTCACTTGGCTATCCGAAATCTCCATCAGAACCTCTTCATAAGTCAAATTGTCTTCAACAGTACCCACAACATCTAGAGGCACAATAGCGCTAGGATCACCCCACATATTTCCTCAACATAGATACACGGAAACCAGATGAACCATATGCTTGTCATTGGGCAAATCCAACTCAAAGGCCACCCTACCAATCCTCCTCAACACTCTAGAAGGACCCATGAACCTTGGACTCAATTTACCCTTTTTACCAAAATAAACCACACCCTTCATGGGTGAAACCTTCAAATAGACCCAATCATCAACTTTAAATTCAAGATCCCTTCTCCTCACATCAACATAGGACTTTCATCGACTTTGAGCTATTCTCAATCTCTCCCTAATCAACCTCACCTTCTCCATGGCCTCCATAAACAAATTCGTACCTATCAAGGCCATCTTCCCTACCTCATAACATCTAACCGGGGACATACAATGCCTTTCATAAAGAGCCTAAAAAGGAGCCATACCAATGCTTTCATGGTAGCTATTATTATAAGCAAACTCAATCAATGGAATATGATCATCCCAACTACTCGTAAACTCCACTACATAAGCACTAAGCATATCCACAAGAGTTTGGATAGTTCTTTCGGCTTGGACATCCGTTTGAGGCTGAAAGGTTGTACTAAGCTTAACTTTGGTACCAAGACCTCTTTAGGATGACCTCCAAAAGTGAGAAGTGAATTGGGCACCAGGATCCGATATAATAGACAAAGGTACCCCATGCAAGCTAACTAATTCATGAATGTACAATCTAGCATAGTCTTCGACACCATAAGTAA
Organism: Solanum sejunctum; assembly: GCA_025642045.1. Taxonomy (NCBI): domain Eukaryota; kingdom Viridiplantae; phylum Streptophyta; class Magnoliopsida; order Solanales; family Solanaceae; genus Solanum; species Solanum sejunctum. The sequence continues at coordinate 4,915,728 of JAOTQJ010000096.1, forward strand.
TCTTAAATAGTAAGAAATGGGACAACTTTGTCATCCTATCAACCACAACCCAAATAGAATCAAAACCCTTTCTAGTCTTAGGTAACCCAACCACAAAACCTATGTTAATTTCCTCCCACTTACAAGTAGAAATCTCTATATCTTGGGTTAGACCTCTCGGCATTTGATATTAAGCTTTTACTTGTTGGCAATTATGGCAACCGGGTACAAACTTAGCAATATCCCTCTTCATACCGTCCCACCAAAACACTTCCCTCACATCTCTATACCTCTTTGTAGAACCGAGGTGAATAAAATAGGAATAATTATGAGCCTCATCTAAAATTAACCTCCTCAAGTCATCAATATTAGGCACACACAATCTACCTTGGTACTTAAGGGCACCATCTCCTCCTTGGAAGAAAACCTCCACCTTACTGTCTCTTACCAATCCTTTCAATTCTAACAAAGCGAGGTCACGATCTTGTTTTACCTTTAAATCCCTAACCATAGAATATTTAGAACCATCAACCATCACTACCCCACCATTGTCAACCTCTTCCAACCTGACCCCTATTCTAGCCAACCGATATACCTCCCTAGCCACCTCCTTGCCACCATCATCAACATGAGCTAGGCTACCCATAGACACCCTACTCAAAGTGTCAACCATAATATTAGCCTTATCGAGATGATAATGCATACTCATATCATTATCTTTAAGAAGCTCCAACCATCTTTGTTGTCTCAAGTTGAGATCCTTTAAGGTGAACAAATATTGGAGACTCTTATGATCGGTGAACACACCAACATGCACTCTATACAAATAATGACGACAAATTTTCAAAGTAAAAAGCACGACAACTAGTTCAAGATCATGAGTAGGATAATTCTTTTTATACACTTTGAGTTGCTTAGAAGAATAGGCTATCACCTTACCATTTTGTATCAAAATACAACCCAGACCAACTCTTGAAGCATCACAATACACAACAAACCCTTCTAACCCTTCCGATAGTGACAAGATAAGAATTGACACAAGTTTATCCTTCAAGGTTTGGAAACTCTTTTCACACTCATCGGACCACACAAATTTAGCCTTCTTTTAGGTAAACTTAGTCATAGGGGGAGGCAATAGAAGAAAACCCATTCATGAATCTTCGGTAATAACCAGCCAAGCCCACGAAGCTCCTAATATCCAACGGAGTCAAAGGTATAGGCCAATTTCTAATCACTTTCATCATTTTCGGATCCATTTTAATCCCATCCCTCGACACTACATGACCTAGAAAGGCCACCTCTTGCAACCAAAACTCACACTTATCATACTTAGCATAAAACTTCTCTTCCCTCAACCTTTGTAGTCGCCCTCAAATGGCTCACATCCTCCTCCTCATTACGAAAATAGATCAAAATATCATCAATGAATCAAGGTAGGGTTTAAAGACCCTATTCATAAGATCCATGAAGATAACTGTGCACTGGTGAACCTGAAAGACATCACAACTAACTTATAATGCCCATACCTAGTATAAAAGGTTGTCTTGGGAATGTCACACTCCCTCAACTTCACTTGATGATACACAGATCGAAGATCAATCTTAAAGAAGTGACTAATCCCTTGAAGTTGGTCAAATAGATCATCAATCCTTGATAGAGGATACTTGTTCTTTATGGTGACCCTATTAAGTTACCGATAGTCAATGCACATTCTAAGGGACCTATCTTTCTTTTTCAGAAACAACATCAGTGCACTACAAGGTGATTGGCCAGGCCTAATAAAACCCTTCTCCAACAAGTCCCTTAATTTCTCCTTCAACTTCTTTAACTCCACCAGTGCCATACGGTAAGGAGGAATAGAAATGGGTTGAGTATCGGGGAGGAGGTCTATACCAAAGTCTGTTTGCCTTTCGGGAGGAACACTAGGAAGGTCATTTGGAAAGATATCACAGAACTTATTAACCACTAGAACTGACTCTATTTGAAGGAATTTGGACTAGACATCTCTAACCCTCATAAGATGATATAGAAATCGCTTAGTGATCAACCTGTGGGCTTTAATGCAAGAGATGAACCTACAATTCACCACTACATTATGACTCTCCCACTCAAGGATGGGTTTATTTGGGAATTGGAATTTGATCGTATGGGTTCTACAATCAATAGAGGCATAATATGCATGCAATCAGTCTATCCCAAGAATGATATCAAAATCCACCATATCCAACTCAATAAGATCACAAGGCAAAATTTTATACAAAATGCAAATAGGACAATTTCTATAGACCTTTCTAGCAATAATAGATACACAATGGGGGTAGGTACCTCATAAGACTAACACAACAATTTGGGCTCAACATAATTTATTTTGGCAACAAAAGGAGTAACAAAAGAAAGAGTGGCACTTGAGTCTATCAATGTATACACATCAAGATCAAAGGCTTTTAACATACTGGTGATGATATTGAGCACCTCATCAACCTCTTGTATCCCTTGGAGTGCATAGAACCGATTGTGCCTTAGGGCACCACCTTCTTGACCACCTCTCCCTAAAGGAAATGTATTTGCATCCCAAACTTGTGGACGAACATCTTTACACTTGTTTTGATTCCGAGGACAATCCACCTTCTTGTAAACCACTTCTCCACAACCATAGCAAGCATTATTACCTCTCAAGCATGGGCCACTATGACCTCTACCACATTTTGGACACATAGAATTAGGCCCCACACCACCACCATCTTGGACCCTTGGGTTGTAATTGGCAAACCTTCTATTAAGAGCATGAGTAGACCCTTGGCCTTGATTAAACCGGTCTCCCTTGAGACCTTGGAACATACCATCAAAATGGGCCCTCTTGGCTTCATGACACCTTCTCTTTCTTAATTTCTCCCCCTCCAGTTGTTCAACATAAGTCATCGAACGCGATAAAACCATGACACTAATCAACAAAGCGGCCCGGCACTCCTCATTCACCAAATTAAATATTCCCATCATGAACTTGTTCATTCTAGACCTTGGGTCGACAACACAGTAGGGAGCATATTTTGAGAGCTAGTTGAACTTGAGGGCATACTTCCTCACACTCATAGAACCTTGCTTCAAATTCATAAACTCCATCATTTTGGCCTCCCTAAGCTTAATATGGAAGAATTGATTGAGGAAAGTCACCTTAAACTCCTCCCAAAGAATCACATTGTTGTTCCCCTTTTGTTCCTTCCATTGAGTATACTATTTTTGGACCACCCCCTTGAGTTGGTAAGCCGCCAATTCCGCCTTCCCTTCCAACGTCATACCTAGGATAGATAACACTTTGTATACCTCACCAATAAATTATTGAGGGTCCTTATCCCTTTTAGACTCATTGAACTCCGGTGGATTCATCCTCATAAAATCTCTTACCCTAGATGCCGGAGTAGGAGCATCAGAGGCTTGGGCCCCTTGATTGATTTGATTGGTCGTGGCTTGAACTAGCAAGGTGAGAGCATCCTAGATATCCTCATGATCCAGTTACTCTTCGGATGTGCTCTTCTTCCTCTTGTGTTAGGCACGATCTAGCATAGAAAAGGACAATCGTTGGGTAGGAACCTTACCTTAACTTCTATAGCATGACAGAGAGTAAGAATAAAGGGAAATATTTCCTAAAACATTTCATAGCCTCTTACTCATAGTCATGGTGCAAAACACAACCATGAATAAGACTCTAATCGAAGTGGTGTTTTGGATGCCAAAGACCATCAACAACTTATTGCTCTAATACCAAGTTTGTCACAACCCAAGCCTAGGGCCTAGATATAACACGACGAATGGAGAACCCGAAAGGACCCCAAAAAATCCTCTTAACATATCGTTACACATCTTTGGTCGCGAAAGCAATTGAGCAACAACAAGAGCATAAAACAAGGATAAGGGACTAAGGGAACTCTTTCATAACATAGAACATTAAAAGAGTCAAGCTCAAGCATAGTTTCATATCTTGTCCAACAACACCTCTAAACTTAGAATTTGAGTGGGAGCTATGAAAACTTTCTAGGCTCACCCTTATAGTTATAAGTATACAACCAAAACGAGAGTCTTTTACACAACATTAGATCAAAAGAAGTATGTCCCACCAACTTGCTTTGATTAGTAGTACTATCCATGAGGAGAAAGATGATCAAGTGAGGCTCCAGTTCTTACATGGTAATATCATGTAAGCACACCATATGCATTAGTACGTTTGAATATACTAAGTATATAAGATACAATGCCACAAGTGATAAGCAACATAGGAAAAATGCATTATCATAAGCACTGGATAGTATAATAATAATATGATATGTATAAATGATGCTTGAATTAAAACATGCTTAAATAGAATATATAATATATGTAAGAAGAGACCAACATTATAATGGATCATCACACCCTACCATCCATGGTAATTTAGGTATCAACCCCTTATTGGTTGATGGTTGTCTCACCCTGTCATCCATGGTGATTGAGGTACCAACCCCTTAATTTATTTCATGGTTGTCTTACCCTACCATACATAGTGATTGAAGTATCAGCCCCTCAATTTCGTTGATGGTTGTCTCACCCTACCATCCATGGTGATTGAGGCTTTGCACCCCCTCAACAAGGTGTGGTCAACTTACAGCACTATAGGTGAAAATAGCTCACATATACATTCCTTTTATCATCATAAAGTTACTTTAATTCATAAGATATGTATTAGAACTTCAATAACTCAAAAACCTATAACTGGACATTTTATCAAATATTTGGCGGGTATGTAATGCAAGTGTAAGATCATACAATTCAAGTCTGAAATCATGCAAGAAAATTCGATGTAAAACCAACCACCAATACTTGGTAACACCCTCACGCAAGATACATCAAAACCCCCTCATCAAATCTCACAATAAATCTTAGCTTCAAAGTTCAAAACATGCTTAATTGAATAATATTTCATAAAACCCCAACAATTTAACAACATTTCATAAAAACCCTACATCATTTATAATCAAATTCATAAGTAGTAAGATCCATAAGTAAATCAACTTAGACTCATGTAATTTATGTGAAAAAGGAGGGTTGGGTACCATGGGTGAAAGAACCCATTGGTTGAAACCCACATACCTTAGACCTTGAGTTTCTTGAAATTAAGTTGGTAAAGAATGGAAGCTAGGAATGGGGTCTTGAAATCGAAAGCTTGTTCTTGAGTTTCCTTGAAATTGGATTGCGGAATTTGTGAGTGTATTAAAGTAGAGAGTAATGAGTTTTGATCCTTTTGAATAGGGTTTAGGTCTTTGGGGAGGTTAAGATAGCATTAGAAGTCCAAGAAGATCATTAGAATAAATAAAATTTATGAAAATATCATCAGTGGATGGATGGAAAAATTAGCACAGTGATTCCTCACTGATGCCCACACGGGTTGTGTGGAGTGCCCGTGAGGTGAGACTTAGTCTAAAAATTGGGATTGGAACACTTTGGAAAAAGTTAACGCCATCGTCACTTTGACGGGAGCCCTACACTGGCCGTGTGGTGCTACACGATCTGTGTAGTGGCCTATAGAGATACACTTGGTGGGAAAAATGTGAGTGGCATTCTCTATGCTTAGCCAAATAGCTCGTGAAGCATGCCATTGCTCGTGAAGATAGTCGTGGCATAACCCTTAGTCACAAACTCCCTGTCATGCCAACCTTGCCTCTCTTACACACTCCCTTGGCTAGCCACACGGTCAGTGGCAAGCCATATGGCCCGTGCCACTGGTCGTGTCCAATTCCTTTGACCGAAAATGATCTTTTCCAGCCCCAAGCAATCCAAACGGCTCGTCCAAGGCCACACTGCTTGTCTAAGTGCACGTGTGACATCACTGCATGGGAGGGTCTCAGGAAAATGGTCATAACTCCTTCATTTGAACTCGGAATGAGGTAAAACCAAGTGCGTTGGAAAGCTAACTCAAAGGGCTTTCATTTGAAATGTCATGGGTCCTATTCTTTGTGTGCTAAAAGTTATGCTCATTTAAATTTGACCCTTGCACAAACCAACACCCAAAACTCAGCTCATAGGGAAGTTTTGAGCTTGTCTAAGTACTAGAAGTCTCCCATGACCCTTATACACTCCCAACCTAACCAACAGAGGCTTAAAACATAGATACATAAGAGCATGGAGTTACGAGGTACAACCTTAACCCCCAATACTCTAGGAAATCATAACTCTGTAAGAGCGAGGCCTCGAACCTCCTATGCCCAAGAAATTAGACTTTGTAAAATGAGGCTTCGAACCTTAATACTATCACATAAATGATCGAACGAGCTACCAAATTAAGTACTTCCTTCTCAGGGGCCTAATAATCACCAATACTGACTTTCCTTATTAGACTAAGTCTACAATTACATACACATAGTTTGGGGCCTTACTGCCATAAAGAATGATTTATCATCTCTACTCGAGGTTTAATCAAAACTAGGACAAGCCAATCATAAGGTCTTGGGCATAAATGTACCATAATAGTATGAAAAGTGTGAGTAGATTATGAATAAAGGCACTTACAAGTGCACTGTTACTTCTTAGCTAAGGCCCGACGACAGACTCTAGTCTACTATACCATTCTACAAGTATCTATGCCAGCTGTGATGACATTGGGGAATCTAAGGCAAGTTACTTATCCTAAACTCAGGCCAACATATTACAACCAATAATAGGGATACAAATTGTAAACTAGTAAGGCCACCATGTATAAAAAATAGTCACATATCCAAAATCACCCAAGTGCCTGAAAAGAAACACAAACATGCTTCAGTTACTAAGATTTGCAATAGCTACCCAGCTTCCACCATTCTAACAATTACACATGCTTAGTAGAAATCAAGATTCTATGGGTAAAATAGTAGTACTATCTATTGGTAAGCAAACAAGAATTATTACGAGTTCACGACTACTCGAAAATATCACTTAGACCTATAACATGAATTCTAACACCTTGAATAAGTAACCTAACTACCCAGCTAAAATTCTAATAAATTCAATATGAATTTATACTAGCCATCTCAATTTGAAGAAAGGAAAATCGTAAACGACCTATAGGATGATCACACACTCCACCTCGTTTCACTAGAGCATTCCCCTTCTAAATCGCCTTAGAACGTTGCTACGATGTCAAAAATAGACTCATAAAGTCTTAACAAATGTTTAGACACTAAAAATGCGAGAAATAGAGATAGACCAATTTCAATGCCGAAGATGAAAAATACGGGACCCGTATCTAGAGTTTCAAAATTAACCCCAAAAATTAGTCATAAACTTCATTTCCAGCTCATGTAACAATGCAACAGGTAAATGCAGGTTGAAAATCATCGCAACAAACAAATAAATGGAAAATAAAATATGAAAATAAAATGTCAAGAAATGACAGTACCTACAGGTTGTAAAATTACTAGAAATAAGCCTCGAGTTCCAAAAAAAAGCATCCCATGATGATACTTATGAAAACCCACCCAAATTAGAGTCAAGAATCACTAAAAAGGGCAATCATTGCCCAGAAAATGAACATTCAATGTTTGCCCAAAATCCACTTCAAAAATAGAAAAACACAATAGATATATCATGAAGTTTACCTGAAAAAGAGTCTCAACTCAACTTCCCGATGTCGCCAATTCATTCCCCATAAAATTCCCTTAAATTTGGACTCTTGGATTACCAAATTTCACCTTAAATTGCTCAAGATTTTGTTTTGAAAAGTATTACATAAGGGATGATAACCAACCAAGTCTATAAAATTTATAACACACTCGATCATCGCTATAACGATCTAACTACTCAAAAGGGTGGACCTCACTATAGTGAAGCCCTAACTGTGCTATAGTAGCCGGGGGTCATTGTAGCGGAGCCAATATAGTGAGTCAGGGGTCGATATAGCTATACCTGTACCTGAGCAAATGTCGTTATTGCAATGCCCTGGTTACTATAGTGACATCACTTTTATGAACCCAGGGCTGCTTTAGTGATGCACTAATATCAACTAAAATAGTTGATTTATCTAAACTTCTAATTCTCGACTAGGAACTCGGCTACCTACAAAAATTAATGTTTTAGATTCAATGGCGCAGTCAAAATTTTTATCCGAGGTCATTTCGACTGAATGTGAGTCCCACTCCCATGACTTTTTTATATCAAATTTTTACCAAGGGGCTCAAAATGTGCTCGAAAGCCTCAAGAATTGAACGAATGATCATTCTAGGCCAAATTTGCTACTTTGAACAAAATCAAGTTGTCAATATTTCATACAAGCATGTTTTCCAAGAATGTTGACAAAAGCAACCATTTGCCAATTTAGAAGGTTAAAATATAAAACTCGGCACAAACTCACATTGAAAAAATCAATTGTCAAGCTGACCCTACTTGTTAGGACCCGCAACATAATTTAAACCCCGAACGTCCTTAATTGGTTCGATTTAATAAAGTATTGGGACCTATGT
>JAOTQJ010000096.1:4924268-4943277 GCA_025642045.1 Solanum sejunctum
GTTAAATCTGTGTCTCCATTTTATTATCTTGCCCAATTTATTTTATACTTTTCAATATCAAATCCCGATCCTTATCGTGCTTCCGCTATCGCTTGTGTATTCTCTAACAGTAACTTATTTCATCGCTTCTCAGTTGAAGTTCTCTAGTAGTATTCTGATAATAAGGCCCCTATGATTAGCTCACTGGAACCATAACTTGACGAAAATCTATGAGATTCTTTACACGATATTTCTATTCTTAATGTTGTGTTGATCAGTTGTATTGAGTAAATGTATACGTGTGGTCTGTCTACCTGTTACGAATGTGTTGTTTTCTTCCTAGGATCAGTTCACTGTAATGCACAACAGAATACTTGAATTGCCTTTATTTTAGATAAAATCATATTTCAGTTGAGTCCCTTATTCATGTACTAATTATGCTTCTTTTCTTTTACTGTATGAAATCCAAGGGACTCTTCCATTATCCTTCCCATTTCATGGGGCCATAAAGTCCTAAGTTTATCCTCGAGTCAGCCTCACCGATTCTCAGAGAAAGGTAGCCATCTCATGTTTAGAAACTTGGTGTGCATAAATTGTATACACCAAGTATACATGGGTGACATATAGGTAGAAAAGGGGGCTAAAAGCCTAGTTCTTTTTGTTGCAGCAGCAGGAGACTTTTGAGAGCAGATTTTGGGCCAGGCAGGCCCAAGTTATTTTCTAGAAATTAGGGCAAGTTTTGAGGTTAGGCCTGCCAAGCTCAATGATCTCTTTTATTTTTTGATTCCTCATTTTCTTGTGTTATTTGTTTATGTGGATTCTAACTCTAATATTATTTAGTTATTTTAATCTTAATTTAATTAGATTCCCAAACGACAACCTTTAAGTTAATTCTCTCGTTAATAATTGCATATTTTATTTACTTAATTATTTTCAAAAATTGTAAATTGTTCCAGAAAAATGGTCAAGTTACAAATTTTATCTAAAAAAAATATTTTATTTTAAATTTCAAGTCCTTTTTTAAAATTTTAACAAATGTTTTTCTTCGAGTAAAAACTAGTTGATGCTTAAGCTATTTAAGTTTAAATTAATTTTCCTAAAAGTTATTCTTTCTTTTCTTTTTTTCCAGTGACCATTTCAACACTATTTTAAATCTTTTAAGAGTAGATGTAAACATTTTCTAAATTTGTATATTTTTCTTAATCTTTTTATATTAACATAAGTTTGGTCTGTAATCATTTTAAATGAATCCTAAAGATGCCTAACATCTTCTATTTAGGATAATTAGAACCCTTATCCAGGATTGCATGGGCTAAGTAAACCATTAATTTGGAGTTAAATTAGCATCACTTTAGAAAAAATAGGTATCCTAATTTATTCCTTTAAAAATAATTAGGTGGCGACTCCTTAAGTTAATTAATTAGGAATCATCAATATGTTGTACATTGTTTGACTTTGGATTAAAATGGGGTAGAACAGTGGCAACCGTGAACGCCTACATGCGAGCATCAAACTCTGATATGGCCTGGTGGACTAAGGTTTGATCTGCTGTAATAACTAAGTCAGCTAAGACTCAATGTGGCCTAGTTTTTGTGCCATGGCCTTAATGAACGTCGTTGACACATAGACTACGCCAACGGGTGCTGTAGGTGTAGGAATGGCCTCTAAAGCAAAGTAGTAGTGGTCCCTCTCTTTGCAGCCTCAGTTTGTGGGGGCTTCTAACTAGTAGTAGAAGCAGCAGTGGTGGTAGATGGAGTCTCAAACAATGGTGCCACCACAAACTTCTCTAGTATCTAAGTTAAAGGGCGCAGTTCTCGATGGAGGGCCACCGAATTATCCTCAGCCTTGATCAAGCTAGCATCCAAAGTACGTTGGACCTCTATCAGTGAGTCTAGATAGTGTAGTATCTCTACCCCTGACTCTATACAGAGTCTATAGATGAAGTACGGGAAGGGGATGGAGGTGGACCTCTTCATCGCCACCTTGTGTATCTGCTCCAAAGTGAGGATGGCCCAATCAATCTCATAGCTAGCCAAGATGCTGGCAATCAAAACACATGCTACGACATCAGTGTATTATCAACAAGTGTAGGTTGGATCCATGATCTCACTATAACCCACCAAAATTTGGCGATGAAGCTGAGTGAAGCATTCATGATAGGCTCCATCGATGTAGCTATCCACTCAAGGTTCTGGCCCTGCTATGTAATCTGGTCAGCTACTTATATCATCATACTAGTCTGATCTCTCATCAAGGCCTTATCCCTAGTCTGCCCCATTCTCCTGTCATACTCTGCTGTAGATCTGCAGGCCGGGAACTTAGGCCCTAATAGCATGCAACAGATGGTAGTCTTGGAGATGTACAACTGCCGACCCCTTACTCTAGTATGTGTCAGTCTGGGCTGAGTGAGGGGCTTCTTCCCTTTGGGAAGAGTGTTGAGAACTCTGGCGGCATATGATGCATTTATGTGCTGTCAAGTTACAGCACATTTGATGCCTAAAACAAGGGATTTTCTGAGTTCTTAAAGCTACTTTTTAGTATTTTGATGTGTTCTTGTGTTAATCTTGCAGAAAAGTTAGGTTGGTATATTTTTGCAAAAAAGTTGCAGATTTTGCTAAAGCGTATGCCATATGAGCCTTTCTACGAGTCATAGCTCATACTACGAGTCATAGATTGTGTCATAGCAGAAATCATAGACAAAAAATTAGAAATTTGCTAAGTGAAGATCAACCCTACGAGCCCATCCTACAAGTCGTATGACACACTACAACTCATATAGGTAGACTGAGAGCAAGAATCAAAGAGCCAAAATATTGGACCAAAACCTAAAGACCAATACTATAAGACCATCACACGAGTCATAGCTTGAGCATTGACTCATACCTATGGGTCATACTAGTTCAGTTCAAGATGCCAAGAACCTGATACAGGACCTTGACTACGATACATAGGCCAACCTATGAGCCATAACTGCGAAATTTATCAGATGTCAGTTGTCTTTTCTGCATAATTCCTAGGGTTATTTTGTAAATACTATAAATAGTTTAAGTTAGGTTTTTGAAAGGGAGTTTGAGCAGTAGACATTTCTCTAATATATTTTGAAGCTTTTCTTAGGTTTTGAGAGGAGATTGTTGTTCTCTTTGGGAAACCCATTTTGGAGATTGCAAATCTTATTTTGTACTCATTGTTGATCAATCAAGCTTGTGGGTTTGCAACTTGTGGTGCTTATATTCTCCATTGTTACTAGTAAAACTCTCAACCATAACTATTATGTGCATTTTTGTGTGTTTTATCTTAGCCATGAGTAGCGAAACACCCACAACTTGGGCTTGTGGGAACAGTGGGTAGTTGACTTGAGATGACTTAAGTTTTGTGCATGTCTATGATTGGGGTTTTGCATGTATTATTTATTTCCCTTCAAGATTAATGTTGTTTAGTGGTGGACACCACCAAGCCTTGCCTACTATCATGATCCCGACCAAGGTAGTGAAGAATAAGAAATGGGAAGTAGATGATAGGATTCAATTGATAGTTTTCCCATCTAATCGACCAAGCCTGACCAAGGGGAGGTTCAATAGGTAACGGTTAGTTGGCACACTATGGTGGCCAACCAAGCGCTATGGTGAAATTTCACCTTCATCTTCACAAGAGCGCTGGAAGAACCAAAGTTACCGTCCTACATGCAATTCACCAATCAAAGTTATATTACCTAGGGTAATTGAGTTAACAAGCCATGGGGAACACATTTACCAAGTTTCCCCAAAAATTGAGTGTTTTTCCGAATTTTAATTGGTGTTCATTTTTAGTGTCTTTGAATCACAAAATCCCCCTCTCATCTAGAGATTGTAGTTATAGAAACTAGGAATGATTAGTAGTGAAATCTTATAGTTAAGCCCCGTATTCCCTGTGGATTCGACCCTAACCTCAGTTAGGTTAATTACTCATAGCGATCGCTTTCTTATTGGAGCGTGATCATCATCTCAAAATATTTCTATTGACACTTTTGGATTTAGGGTGTTTCTATTGTCACTGACTGGCAATGCAGCTATATTGTTGTTTGAACTTCCTCGGGTACCATCACGAGTTGGGTTGAGCTGTAGAGAGTGTTCCTAGAAAGATATTTCCCAAGGTCAAAGAAGCTGAAGCTTAAGGACCAAAGTAATAACTTCAAGCAATTGCCTAGAGACTCTCTTAGCATTATATTGGAGAGATTCACCAAATGCTTGAGGATGGTCTCTGATCACAAAATTGTTAATGATGCTTTGGTCGAGATCTTTTATAGAGCACTTGATGATAATAACAAAGCTTGCGCAACACGATTACGGGAGGTGTTTTTCTTGATCAACCGTTTGAGCTTGTGGACAAAAGAATGGAGAAAGTGGTGAAGACCAACAGAGCATGGGGTCAGAGTGAGAGTAGTAATACAAAAAGTTCTTGTATGGTTACTACAAATGGTGAGCAAGCATCAGTGAATGAAGAGATTATGGAGAAACTTACTCAATTTCATATGAGCATGGATTTGGTTTTGAAGCAAAACCAAGCTAGTGTGAAGGAAATAGCTCACCAACCCCCAATTACTCTTGTGTATGATGATCAATTCTTTGATAAGTATGCCTATTATATAAGAAAAAGCGGCGGGTTTCCAGAACAACCCCCAAGGGTCCAACTTGGACTATTGGAGGTAAGGTTCTAGGAATGAAGGTTGGAACTTTAATCGTAATGGGATGTATAGACATAATAGAAGTGGATATTATGAGAGACCAAGTGCCAGACACAGAATAGGGGAGAAGAGAAGGTTAAAAAAGTGGTCCTTATGTACCACGACACAATCCTAATGCTAGATCAAGCAATTCTAGGATCGAAGATATGTTTGAAAAGTTGTTGAAGCGAGCAGATCATCAAGATAACACTCTAAAAGGAATGAAAGAAAATATCTCAAGTATTAATCAAAAGATAGAGTCTCAGTGGCAATCAAGCAACTTAAGCAACGATTTGGACAAGTTTCTTCACAACTAAACCAATGCCCAAAGGGCACCCTACCAAAAAATACGGTTCAAAATCCTAAAAATAAAGGGCATTTCATGTAGGTGATGACTCGGACTGGCAAGAGCGCAATAGATCCCCCTATGTAAAAGATGGAAAATGGGAACCACAAGAAAAGAATGAATCAAGGAACCTAGTAAGGCAACACAGCAGAACAACCCAAGAAGTATAAAACCTTTTCAAGGCCTCCTCCTCCTTTCACTTAATGGCTTAGAAGAAGAAAGGAGGAGGGTGAACTTGAACAGTTCTTGACAATACTCAAAATATTATCAGTGGACCAATCGGTAGTTGAAGCCCTTGAAAAGATGCCAGGGCATGCCAAATGGATGAAAGACCTAGTCAAAAGGGAGCTAAAAGTGAGCCAAGACCTCTCCAAAAATGTTCAATGTTATAGTGCCATCATTACAAGTCATTAGTGCAAAAGTTCGAAGACCCAGGTGCATTTAATATACCATGCACCGTAGAAGAACTAGCATTTGCCAAAGCTCTATGTGATTTGGGGGCTAACATTAACTTAATTCCTCTCGCCATTTTCAGAAAGCTTGGTTTTGGAAGTTTGGTACCTATAAAAATACGATTGTTGATGGCAAATAGAACAGTCAAGAAGCCTGTGAGATCTTGTATGATGTGTTAGTGAAGGTAGACAAACTTATAATTCTCGCAGATTTTGTTATACTTGACTGTGAAGTTAATTTTATAGTTTTGATCATCTTGGGAAGACCTTTCTTGACCACAGGTCAAGCATTAGTAGTATGGAGAAGAGTCTACTTACCTTCAGATTTGTTGAAGAAGCAAAGGTGTTTCAAATAGGTCAGCAGGATGGGGTGAGTTCTAAGTTCCAACTTATCTTAATGATATCAATAGGTGAGGATGATGAAGCCAAGATCCCGATAGAATTGAGGCTTGGGGTTAACCCATTAGCAGTTGTGTTGATAAACTTTGATGGTGACAATGTCCCTGATTATGAGGAAACAATAAATGCACTTAGGGTGTTATTTGGGCCGAAGCGACAAGTAAGGTTGGAGATGGATTTATGCAACAAGGAAAAAACACCACTTACAAAACCCTTAGTAGAAGTTCCACTACAGTTAGAGTTGAAGGCATTACCATTACATTTGAAATATGCATACTTGGGAGAGAATAGTATCTTACCTGTCATTATTGCAGCAAAGTTAAGTGAAGCTCAAACAGAAGCCCTAGTTGTAGTTCTCAAGTAGTACAAAAGAGATATTGGGTTGATAATTGTAGACATCATTGGCATAACCCCATGGATATGTTCTCATAAGATTCAGCTAGTCAAGAATTATAAGTCGAGTATTAAATATCAAAGGTGGTTGAATCCCCAATGCAAGAGGTTGTGAGGAAAGAAATCATCAATTGGTTAGACGCAAGAGAAATCTACCCAATTGCTGATAGTGAGTGGGGGAGCCCAGTGAAGTGTGTTCTAAAGAAAGGGGGCATCAAAGTGGTGCCCAATAAAAAGAAAGAGTTGATCCCCGTGAGACCAGTCACTGGATGGACACTGTACATGGACTATAGGAAATTAAATGCTTCGATTGAAAATGATCACTTTCGTATGCCATTCATGGATCAGATGTTTGACAAACTAGAGGAAAAGGGATGGTATTATTTCCTTGATGGATATTTTGGCTACAATCAAATCGTTATTGTACCTGAGGATCAAGAGAATACAACCTTCACGTGCCCCTCAATGGTACCATTGCATTTAAGAGGATAATCTTTAGGCTCTGTAATGCTCCAGCCAGATTTCAAAGATGCATGATGTCTATCTTCTCAGATATAGTTGAAAGTACAATTGAAGTGCTCATGGATGACTTCAATGTCACAGACCAATCTTTCACAGAATGCCTTTCAAACTTGTGTAATGTGTTGCAAATATGTGTAGAGAATCACTTGGTGCTAAATTGGGAGAAATGCCACTTCATGGTCAAATAGGGCATCGTACTCAATCACAAAATTTTGGGCAAAGGAATTGAGGTAGATAAAGCAAAAATCAAAGTGATAGAGAAATTGCCACCACCAATTTTAGTAAAATATATCAGAAGTTTCTTAGGCCATGCCAGATATACCGTCGTTTCATAAAGGACTTCTCCAAAATCTCACAACCTTTGTGTAAGTTGTTAGAAAAAGACACAACGTTTGTATTTTATGAGCCATATATGTATGCCTTCACAAAATTGAAAAGAATGATTACCACAACACCCATTATTGTCACTCCAGATTGGTCATGACTATTTGAATTAATGTGTGATGTGAGTAGGGTTGCACTTGGTATGGTATTGGGACAACAAAGAGAGAGAGTCCTGAATTCGATCTATTATGCCAGCAAAGCACTGAATGTTGCCCAAAATAATTACACTATGACCAAACAAGAATTGCTTGCATTGGTGTTGGCATTTGAAAAATTCTGTTTGATCATGCATACTGACTATGCGGCGCTCAAATATCTAATGGCAAAGAAAGACACAAAACTACGGTCGATTAGATGGGTACTTCTCTTGCAGGAATTTAATTTTTATGTGATTGACAGAAAAAGGTCAGAAAACTAGGTTGCCGATCACCTTTCCAGATTGAAAGATAGGCCATGACAAAGTTTGATTATGGGCTGGACATAAATGACTCATTTCCCGATGAAAGAGTTTTGGCAGCATCACATGATCTTATACCTTGGTTCACAGACTATGCTAACTATTTGGTGAGTGATATAGTGCCTTTGGATTTAAACACCCATCAACGTCACAAGTTGATGCATGATATAAGGAAATTTTTCTGGGATGACCCTTATTTGTTTCGCATTTGTGCGGCTGGCATCATCCGTAGATGTGTTCCAGAAGTAGAGATAATGAACATTCTCAAAGCATGTCACTCTTCATTGGTGGGTGGCCGTCACAGTGGAGCTAGAACGACTTATAAGGTATTGTAGTGTGGCTACAACTAGTCATATATATACCAATACACTCGTGATTATGTAAAGTCTTGTGACTGATGTCAAAGAGAAGGAGGAGTTTCGCAAAGGTACGAACTTCCTCTAAATCCTATTTTTGTCATAGAACTATTCAATGTGTGGGGCATTGATCTTATGGGACCTTTTGTTAACTCTCAGAGTAACAAGTACATTCTAGTTGTAGTTGATTATGTCTCCAAGTGGGTGGAAGTTGTGGCTCTACCAAACAATAAGGGTAAGAGTGTTACGGGATTTCTCCAAAAATGTACTTTTCTAAATTTGGTACACCTTGGGCAATTATTTATGATGGAGGTTCTCATTTTTGCAACTGGCTACTCAAAGCTCTCCATGAAAGATATGGTGTGAAGCACCATGTGGCACCCCGGTATCATCCTAAAACTAGTGGGCAAGTGAAAGTATCAAATAGGGAAATAAATAAAATCTTATCCAAAAAGGTGAACGCGAATCGTACTAATTGGTCAAGCAAGTTGGATGATGCTTTATAGGCCTACCAGACTACCTTCAAAACTCCCATCGGATGTCTTTGTATCAACTAGTTTTTGGAAAGGCCTGTCATTTACAACTCTAGGTTGAGGTGGTTTCCTAGAAAACTCAAATCTAATTGGATGGGGCCTTTCAGAGTTGTGTACGCTTTTAGTCATGGTGCTATCGAGTTAGAGAGTAGGGATGGCAAAACTTTTAAAGCCAATGGACAAAGGGTAAAAAGGTATATGGGTGACATGGAAGAGATCAAAACGGTGGGAGATTGGGACCTTAAAGAGGCATAAATGCAAAAGCTTCTTGTCATGCTGTGATAATAACTCAGGCGCATCCTGGGAGGCAACCTAAGGTACACCCCTTGCACCTTTTCTTTGTGTTGTTACTTTGAGGACAAAGTATCCTATGTAGGTGGGGTGGTGGAAGTTATGGATCAAGGTGAAGTCCGAGTTGCCTCAAGTCCATAACTTTCCCCATTTTTTATCCCAAGGTTTTCTTATCGTGTTTCTTTTTCCTCGTGAATGTTTATTTTTCTATTGAACCGGCATGTTTAGGTAGTATAGATGATGGGTAAATTCACAGTAATGTTATCTTTTGGCATATATATATATAGTTCTTAGATTTTATTTAAGCTTTTGATGCAAAAATTTAGTACCCTCAAAATTTTTGAGGTTATGAGTATTAAGGCATTCATATATTTATGAGTATCTGGCAATGTTTCTTCTGATATTGTGAAGGTAAGCTGAGACTGAAAGTATGACCTGTGAGTCTATACTTGATTGTGGATGCAATTGGCATATCTGTTGTGAGCTTATTTTGCTGCATTCATGCATCTTGTATGGACTCAGAACTTTCCTTGTTAGTCTAAAGTTGGTTTGGTGATGTGGTGGATATGGAAAGGATCTTCGGCCTTTGTTCATTAAATGAAACCACTTTTAGCCTAAAATTTCCCATAATTTAAGTGAGAGAATCCCGTTTTCCAAATTTTTGAGCTTATCATGTACTATTTCTTTCTTGATACCTTGCTAGCTTAACCTTGTCTGATGAAATACCTTAATATTGGCCTTGGTCTATCCTTGGACATGTGAACCTTGATTGAGGCCAAGGGCCTAAGTTGAGGGTAGCTGCAGTTGATCGCCCTGGTTTGAGGCATAGATATTGTGTACTTCACCTGAGGCTAAAAGCTTAAGTTGAGGGTAGCCCCTATTATGGTAAAGTAGAAGTGATAAGGTTAGTTGGGAAATCAAGAAGGAAATGAAGAAGCATGATCCGAGTGGAGAAAAAAGAAGAAGAGTGCCTTTAATTGAGAAAAAAAAGTAGCAAAAATGAGTTTGAAATCAAGGCACAACTCAAAAAGAGAAAGAAAGCACTCGAGAAAAGTTCAAAGCAAGTGAACAAGGAGGGACTGATGAAAAAAAGGTTGGATTATGAAAGCAAAAAGTATTGGTAAACATGAATCATGGATGGCTTTTAGTCACTACTTGCCTAAAATGCCACACCAAAGCACCTTGAGCCTATGTTACAAGCCTTTAAGTCCTAAAGTGATCCAACTCCACTCTATCACCAAGCCATAAAATGAGTATAGAGGCAAGCCTATGGTGTTAGTCAGTATGCATTGAATTTCAATTATGAGAGTGAGAATGCTTCCTCAGTCCCTAAATTCTAAATGTTTTTAAGTGAGTATGAAGGACATCTTTCCAGTGAGGGCATTTGTACTACTTGAGTAGCATATGACTATACTAGTGATTCTGGATGGTTGATACTCCTTAGCTTATCATAGTTGGATTATCAAGTCTCTCATGATGTTCTGGTTTGCTCAATAAGTCTGCAACTCTATTTTGAAAATAGTAGTTGGGTTCCTGAACCAAATTAGTTATTGTATATTTCATTGATATAGCTACTATGTATTTCTCTTTGTCTGCGTAGATTGAGTCATCACTTGAGGACAAACAACAATTCTAAGTTGAGGGTGTTGATGTACTGTCAAGTTACAGCACAATTGATGCCTAAAACAAAGGGTTTTCTGAGTTTTTAAAGCAACTTGATAGTGTTTTGATGTGTTCTTGTGTTAATCTTGTAGAAAAGTTAGGTTGGCATGATTTTGAAGAAAATTTGTAGATTTTGTTGAAGTATTGGCCATACGAGCCCTCTTACGAGTCATAGCTCACACTATGAGTCATATATTGTGTCGTAGAAGAAATCAGAGACCAAAAAATCAGAAATCTACCAAGTGAAGGTCAAGCCTATGAGCCTAGCCTACGAGTCATAAGACACTACAACTCGTATAGATAGACTCATAGCAAGAATCTGAAAGCCAAAATATTAGAACAAAAACTGAAAACCAATATTACGAGACCATCATACGAGTCATAGCTCGAGTAATGACTGATACCTATGGGTCATACCAGTTCAGTCTAAGATATCAAGAACATGATACGAGACCCCGACTACAACTCGTAGGCCAACCTACGAGTCGTTACTACCAAATTTATCAAATGTCAGCTATCTTTTCTTCAAAATTCCTAGGGTTATTTTTTAAATACTACAAATAGTTTAAGTTAGGTTTTTGAAAGAGAGTTCGAACAATAGACATTTTTTTGATATATTTGAAGCTTTTCTTAGGTTTTGAGAGGAGATTCTTCTTCTATTTGGGAAACCCTTTTGAGGATTGCAAATCTTGCTTTGTACTCATTGTTGATCAATCAAGCTTGTGGGTTTGCAACTTGTCGTGCTTATCTTCTCCATTGTTATTGGTGAAAGACTCAAAAATGACTATTATTTGCATTTTTATGTGTTTTCTTAGCCATGAGTAGCTAAACACCTACTACTTGGGGTTGTGGGAACCATGGGTAGTTGACTTGAGATGACCTAGGTTTTGTGCATGTCTATGATTAGGATTTTGCATGTATTGTTCATTTTCCTTCATGATTAATGTTGTTTGGTGGTGGCCAACACTAAAACATGCCTACTATCACGATCCCGACCAATCTAGTAACGAATAGAAAAAGAGAAGTAGATGATATAATTTGGTTGATGTTTTTCCCCTCTAACTGACCAAACCTGAGCAAGGGGAGGTTGACTAGGACAATAGGTAACGGTTAGTTGGCACACCATGGTGGCCAACCAAGCTCCATGGTGAAATTCGACCTTTACCTTTACAAGAGGGATGGAAGAACCTAAGTTATCGTCCTGGATGCTATTTATCGATCAAAGTTATGTTACATAGGGTAATTGAGTTAACTAGCCATGGGGAACACAATTCCTAAGTTGCCCCCAAAATTTATTATTTCTCCCAAATTTTAATTAGTGGTTATTTTTAGTGTCTTTGAATCACAACACTCCCCCCTCATCTAGAGATTAGATACTAGGAATGATTAGTAGTGAAATCTGATAGTCAAGCCTTGTATTCCCTATGGATTCGAGCCTAACCTCGATAAGATTAATTGCTGATAGCGACTACTTTCTTATTGGAGCGTGACCATCATCATGTATAAAACTACCGAACCATGGTTGGGAAGCACTTCCCTTACAATCTGGCCGACCATTGGAGCCCGTATCTGCTAATAGTATCCTGGAAGCCTAGGACACTATCCAATCTCGAAGTAATGATCTGGGCTCCTTAAAAATAGAACGAGTTGGTTAGACCCGATCATTCTTCCATATTCCCTCTTTGTAGATGGCCTGTATACCCTCCACACACCACCGACTAGATAGAGCATCCAAAGGTGATGGTCACGCATGAGATGCGGCGGAGGACTATTTCTCTAACTCATTGTCGAACTTTGACTCTAACTCCTCTCTGGATAGAGTCATCTAGATGGAAACTCTATCTTTATCGCCTGCCTCTTCAGACTGGGGAGAGCGGACAACAATAGCCTGGATTTGGGCCTTCCCGACATGTCTGGTGGCAGCCCTTGCCTATGGTTGCTTAGCGTCCTGGTCTGGCTAGACATTGAACTTCTCAAGTGAACCACTAACCTCGAAGGTGCTTTGATTCCTCGAGTGCTCATCTCGCAGTCTCCACTGCAGGGCTTTGATCTCATCTTTCCGGGGTTATTTAGCCATACTACTTGAAACATACACATGTAGCAAACATGGTTAGCCCCATAAGTCAAGGAATGCAAAGCAAAAACATTTCAGACGTGGTTTCACGTCTACAGATGGGTCTAGAAAGGCACTTCTGTGGGTCTAAGTGAAAACTATGAGCCGTAGATGATCCTCATAGAAACAGAGTGCATAATTTTTTGTTACTAGAATTGCATCTACAAGACCAGGTACGACTCGTCAACTATTCCACAAGTTGCAGCCTGAGTCATAGATGTAATCAAGTGTTGTAGAATAATCTTCGGCTTGTAGATGGTCTCGTCTGATAGATTCTCAAAAAACTTCAAGTTTTTAGAATTTCATACGAGGGGAAACTACAGCTCGTGGAATGTTTCACAAGCAGCAGAAGACCCTTGTAGAGTGAAAAAAGCAAAAATTTGAGTTTCTAAGTCTATCAAGATGGATCCCGTACGACATTTTAACCATTAAATCAGCATTGAAGCAATATATGACACACCACCACAAGAATTCAACAAATACCCAACACCCTACATGCAATGTGTACATACAACCTCATCAAACTCATTTTACATGTTTTCCCAAGCAAACTGACCCTGTTTGAATGAATGAACATCAAATCACACATATGTAATCACATATAGATTTTCAAGCAACATAGTCTATTCAGTTGAAATGACATGTGATGACTTGGTTTTCATATAACATCATTCAAACACATAAACACGGACACACAGACAATTTTTCGGCTTTTAACACTATCCAAGGGTCGACACATATGATTCATAATTAACTTTTGAGCACATACAATGGCAAATATGGATTCATACACATACTAATTGGATTACCATGCCCATTAATTAATCTCAACCTAATCACCACAATTTTGATATTTAAAAGGATTTTAGGGCCAAGAACTTACCAAATTGAGTGGAAAAAATGCTAGAAATTGAAGGAGGAGCCGAGGAGGGGCAACCCTAGGGTTGTCGAAGATGGCCGAAAAAGTCACCAAAAAATGGGGTAGTGGTCGTAGATGGTGGTTGGAAAAGCTAAGGTAGGGGGCGTCAAGTATTTTGAGTAAATTTGATGAAGAATTTTGACCACCCTATTTATAGGATAATCGGGTTGGCAAAAATTAATGGGCCTAGGCACTACAAAACTCCGACTACAGGTCATAGAAGATTTTACAACTCGTAGATCCTGGTTCTGTAGAATGCCCAAACTCTAATTTTGCAGACTAGGTTTCACAGACCAGTCTAGGAGTCATAGAATTAAATAGGACTCGTAGAGTTGGTCGTAGAAACCTCCAACACTTAGTCAAAAACAGAAAAACTTACATGGGGCCCATAAGTCCCATTAATATAAATAATTCAATATCATTAAAATTATTATTAGATACAAATCAATTATATCATCTTAAATTTTAAATAATAAAAAATCATGATTTCTTAATGAATTATTTATTGAGTCATGTAAACCTTTTCAAATTTTCTATTTTGTATAATTTAATGATATACTTTTCTAACTCAAACGAATGATTTTTCTTTATATACTCCTGTTATTTTCACAACAAATAATAAAAAAAATTATCACAGTATATATTTTTTTATTAAAAGAAACATTATTAGTGAATACTGATTCTTAAGTCTATTGACCGAGGTAATTCGCAAGTGGAGAAACATCTATCCTATTGAGAAAATTACTTACGACCAAGTTTATATAACTTTTCTACCTTAAATTACTCTCATAAGCTCATAATTATATATTTAATATTATTACTTTTATTTTTAATTTTTTGTTTCATTACAATTTTTTGTTTTGACCTACTTCATCTTTCATCTTTAAAAATGTCAAGTAAAGATGAATAAATTGTCTCTCAAAATAAAAACATATATAGAAACAATATCAAGAAAATATTTAAATTAAAAAAATTTATTCCAAAAAGATTGTATCTAAATACTTTTATAATATTTCAAAATTTTATATAATTGACTATAATAAGAATGATGGATAGAGTTATTATAAAATAATACATTAATATATTTTTTTAATTAAACTTTTTTTTATGAAATGAGCAAAATTATAAAAGATAGAGAAGTTTTATCAGAATAATTGACAAAACGTCACTTGTTATACTTATAATATGATTAGATCTGATCTCTTTACACTCATATTAATTAAAAAAAAATTTACACTATCTAATATGTTTTAACGATAGGATGTTATGCTTTTTAACAATCAAATTTGTCCTCTCATTAACGTTGAATTAAAATTTATCTTTAATGACCAGAAAAAGATTTGGTAACTATAAGTGTATTTATAACTACCGGAAAAAAATTGGTCACTATAAGTATATTTGTAATGACCTAAAAAGAATTTGGTCGCTATAAGTATATTTATAACGACCGAAAAAAATTTGATCACTATAACTATATTAATAATGACCAGAAAAAATTTAATCACTATAAGTGTATCTATAACAATCGGATTTATTTCCCTTTGTTAAGAAATGATCGTTAAAAATCTTTTTTTTCTTGTAGTGTGGATCCACTTGTAGCTCATGATGTTTGAACGAATGTACCATCACTTAGTATACCTTGGCAAAGTAGCCTCTCTCTTCTCTATATGAGAGTTATATCGGATTTCATATTCTAGCTCCTATGATCTTATTGTCGGTTTAGGTTGATATCACACAATTGATTATGTTACTTTTAAGCTTTTATTATGATCTGATACATTGACCATCTGTTTTACTTTTGATTTACCTCATGTTTTTCTTAATTTTGTCTTTTGTCTCATGACTCACACATTATATTATCTCATACTTAGTCATGCATATTATTCACATACTTAGTATATTCAAAGTACTAACACATACTTCTTTATTTACATTGTTTCACAATGTAAGGGAGGACATTCACCCTACATCCCATTCTAACTGGCTAGCAATAAAATTTTCTTAAAGATTGATTGGTGAGTCCTTATGCTCTAATAGAAAGCCTATCACGTTTCTTGTTATCATTAGATTGTAGCTTGGTTAGGATCTCTCGGGACTTCGACAACCATGTCACACCTAGGGCGTAGCTTGGGGTCATGACATCAATAATCAAACCTAATTAATTGAATTACAAAAATTCACACAAATGAGTTCTAATGAATTCAATCTACACTAATTTATCAATAACGCTCCGAGATTAATCTAGGAAAATTGTTCCCAAAATTTTAGGATGCCTTGGCATCATTGTCAACTCTTGCTCAGCTCAATTTGACCCTTGGATCTGCAGTCTACGAATTGGATACATGAAATGCATAATCATAAGCTAAGAAATTCAATACTATTATTTAAAAAAAAGATTAGTTTGATATCAAATCAATGATTTTTCACTTTTAGGATTAAGTCTAAATTATCCAATTTAAGCCTTATGATCTACATGGTTTTTGCCGCAAACACATTTTTCTCGCGAAAGATAGGTTTTGACATGTGACAACTCTTTTAGAGGAGAGAGAGAGAGAGAAGAGTCGTTATCTGATGAGTTAAGATGTGCTATAACACATTCTAAAAAATTGAAAAAGAACTTTATTACGATCGTTGTCATTAAGAACGGCTAAGGATTCAAATTACCCTGAAAGTACCTTTCAAGGTTCATAAATGTGGGTCTTGTCGTATTCATTTATTATGTGGGGGAGTTAAACGATAAGCAAAGGATTTTGTTAAGCTCAAAATGACTATGTGATGAAATCAATAATACTTTACTATAAATGAGTAAATAAACTGTCTAAATCTGATTATTAACCAAATAAACTAATTTAGGTGTTAGACATGCCATCTTTTAAGTAAAACAATTAAGACATGCTAAGTAATACTCTGGTTGTGAAACAATTATTTCGAAAACAAAGTGGTTAAATGCAAAATCATTTTTGTATAACGATAGGTATGACTGAGAGATTTGATTACTAAGGGAAATGGTAGACAATTAATTAAAAATATTACTTCCATTTAACAGTTTAATTAAAGTAGTTATAATGAATAAATATACTCTTTGGTCACTTGAGCACTTGGGTAAACCTGCAGTACTAGAATAATTCGGTCACAAGTCCTTGAGGGATAGATATCCCGTATCCGGCTCCTTAGAGCCTCCAATTTACGTGTATGGCCACATACACTTGCGTGTCTGTTGGATAAAAACAATATACTAGATACAAACAAAGAAGGGGGCTTTTTATTCTTATACCCCATTTATTTGTGAAAGCACATACAAATAGAATAGGTAACATGAAACAAAAGTAGAAGATTGGTGTTTGTTTAATTACATTATCATGTTACTCGACTTTGGTGGCCTGTCACAATTTGCTGGGCTCCAACCTATTGCTTGCTTCTCATTGTCATAGATCACCATTTTATCTTGCATTGATATATCTGGAAACCGGAAAACAGGTAATTTGATTTAGTCAAATGATGATCCAGTGAAACTGGATGCAAAGGCGAGGTGGTGTGGAAAGGTATGGAATATAGTGATAGTAGCAAAATGCACTTGACTCAAAATGAGGCAACCATTTTAGATGGAAGGACTCCCTTGTGCCAGATCTCATACCTCCAATAAGGTTGACATTTTGCAGGCCGGCTTCAGTACCATTTAGAACTCCCAAGCAGACGCTGCCCTTTGACTGAAAAACAAGTTAGTGTACTCACAGGGTTTTCTCCATCCTAAAACCATGTAAAAGAAAGAAGGTTGAAAATCTTACTGAGATAATAAGATATGATTCAGGAGGGATTTCGAAATGAGCTTTGGATTTCCATCCATTGCCAAAGCTAAGTGCAAAGTGCTTGAAGTATTTCTTCACATCATTTATAGTTTTGAAAGGTCTCCTTCCCTTCCAGCAAAATGGGAGTGTATAATCATCTTTTGTTTCTCTTAATGGCTTCCCACTCAGTTCTTTCTTCAACTGTCAATACAAGTGGAACTACAATTTAGTTACAATAGATAGATCAAACACATTCGTAAACTTAGATGTTATACAAATTACCAGTGAAATAAAACCTTCATATGTATGTGCATTTAGGTAACTGAACGAACTTCCACTGTCAAAGACTACAAAAAGATTCTTGAATCCTGTGCCTTTACCCCCAAATATGAGTTCTCCAGATCCTGCTGAATAGTGCTTCCTGTCACATAAATATTGGTGAGAGAGGAGAATTTAGAATGACAGTCTGCTTTTGGGATTTGAGTAAGAAGCGAGCATTACATGCGATCATGTGCCATAGGAGTCCAGACTATGCGTGAGGAATCATAAACCTCATTTCCAAAGAAGAGAAAGCCTCCTCCTCTACCACTCAAGCAATGGCCTACTACATTTCGCACCAAACCCTTGCTGTGAAGCTGAGACACAATGCTGGTTTTTCCTTTCCCAAGACCAAGCACTCCATCCAGGGGATGATAAGATTGACCAGGTAACTGATCATATCCGCACCTACAAAGTTACAAGAAAATGGAAACTGAAATTTTATTGATTTTTTAGTTCCTCATCTCCACAAATATGATAGATAAGTATTATTTCTCTTATCAAGAAAGCTTTAGAATCTGCCGAATGAACAAATTTAACTATTCTTACGTATTACCTATATTAACATTTAGCAAGTATTGTGAAAGAGGGAATTGTTAGAATCTTCTTTAAACAATTAAGCACGACCATTAATTAAGTATCCAAATTTACAAAACAATTGTGAGGCTTCATGAAGGATAACCTCTTCAAAACAGCAAATCAGATGTCAGTGATCCTCCCAAACACTAACTACAGGGGTGTGAGCTTTTCTCTGTATTTCTTTTCTTTTTCTTAAAAAAAAATAAATCCCTTTACCTATCTGCAAAATATTTCTTAATTCTGTTTTGAAAGAAAACAAATAAGAATGCAAGTATTAGGAAAAGGACATTACAACATATGCTTTTTCATACAAGCAACACACAGAATGAGAGAGGATAAAGATTGCTAACCCTAAAGACAAACGAGGTATCATCCGAGCACCACTGGTCATGTTGAAGTGAAACACATCATTAAGTAGGACACCCAGAGATGAACCTCCATCGGCATAGTCAACCTGATAGTCACATTGTTCTGGACTCTCACATTTGTAATCAGCATGGTGCAAGGAGGCACATAGAGGGTCCTTGCATGGCACAAGGTCATTGTTTGGTTTGTAGAATGGATGAGGTGCCTACAAGTATAGAAGAAGTAGGATGAGAAAGTCTTCCATAAATATGAAATTTGTTCGAAGTTGATTATCAAAAGCAACAAGTTTCAAAATGATCCCATCAACAATTGATTAAACCAGGGGCATTACTTGGGAAAAGCAAAAGTCAGGAGAATTATCTCTCAATTATCAAATAATATCTTAAACATGATAGTTCTCCGGAAATATGGAAAGTGACTCTCTTTCTCTCTCTCTCTCTCTCTCCCTCTCTCTCT
>JAOTQJ010000096.1:4949963-4968014 GCA_025642045.1 Solanum sejunctum
CCGATATGCATTATTTTGATATTTTAAATAAAGAAATATTTTGATGTTTTCATATAGGTTTGACTTATATATTTTATCTGGATTAGTACTCTCACTTATATTTTGTACTTTTTGCTTTACATATTCGATACGTTTTTCGTACTGACCCCCTTCCTTCGGGGAGGCTGCATCATGCTCGCAGGTATCGACGTACAGGTTAGGGAACCATCTGCCTATAATATCTGTCTACCATTGACGTGCTCCCTTTGTATCAGGAGCAGAACTTTTGGTATATACATGTACACATATTTTCTATGTTTTGCATTTGTATATATTCGAGGGTATGATGAGGCTCTGTTCCGTCCTATGATTCAGTTCATGTATTTAGAGCTTTGTGGATACATATGGGTGTGGGAACTGTGTTGGTGTGACTTCGTTAGTATGATACGTTTGTTGGGCAGTTCTGCTGTAGCGGTGACCTTGTCGGCCCGCATATATATGTATAGTGATGTTTGTTGTTGCTGGATTTGCTATTTGCAGGTGTGGCTAGTCAGTAAAATAGAGAAAAATGTTGAAATTTTGATAAATTTCTTAGCCATTATAAGTGGATCCAGTTTAGTGTTTGTTTGGGTGCCCAATCGGCACCAATCACGGTTCTGAGGTTGGGTCGTGATAGGCACGACTTGGAAAAATTGGCTACGCAGACTTCACCAATTTCCTAGACTTCATTCTTCAACTTATCTGGATTCTTTATGGACTGATAGAAATTGAAGATGACTTCTTAGTCATTCAATCTAAACCTAAGTTGACCAGCTTCTATATCCACTAGGGCTCGTCCAGTGGCTAGGAATGGTCTTCCCAAGATGATTGGGACGTCGAAGTCAACTTCACAATCTAGGATAAAAAAGTCTGCAGGGAATATGAACTTCTTGACTTTTACCAATATATCATATAATATCCCCTATAGTCTTCTTCACCGTGCGATCCGCCATCAAAAATCACATGCTAGTTGGAGTAGGGGCTCCCAATCCAAGCTTCTTGTAGACCATAAGGGGCATTAGACTTATGTTGGCACCTAGATCAGATAGTGCCCTTGCGAACTCCACATTTCTAATAGTGCAAGTTATGATGAAAGCACCTGGATCTTCTCTTTTCTGAAGCAAGGACCTCGTAGCAATAGCAATGCAATGTTGAAGATCTTGAGAGAGCTCCTGACTCACAGTGTGCTTTTTAGTGACCAAGTCCTTCATGTACTTCGCATACCCTGGCATCTTCTCTAATTCCTTGATGAGAGGGATGTAGATGGAGAGTTGTTTTAGCATAGAGAGAAAGTGCTTTAATTTGCCTTCCTCCTCCCTCTTTTTGATTCTCTAAGGAAAGGGAGGAGTAGGCTTAGGAATAGGCTTTAACCTCTGTAGTACATCAGCAGCTTAACTCACCCTATTCTTGCGATGATCATTCCTTCATCCGCATCCTTAGCTGCTACCATCTCCTCACAAACATCTTTTTTATCAATCGGTATGGGAGGGTCAATGGTGCTCTTTCCACCCTAATTAGTAACCTCCATACACTGCCCTTCACTTTCAGGATTTTGCACTATATTGCTAGGCAATGTACCCCTCTAATGCTGAGTAAGTTGAGTCGACACTTAACCGAAATATTGTTCCAGCTATTTGATAGCCACAAAGTGAGACTCTATTTTCTAATTAATACTTGAAATTTCTGATTTCATGCCCCTTAGAGTCTCATCCTATGTCTCAGCCTTCTTCAACAGGCAATCAAACATCTCCTTAATTCTAAAATTGCCTGCACCTGTTGTGTGGTGGTATATAAGGACCATTTTTGAAGCCTTCTCTGCGGCCCCAATCTGCATTTGGACCCCTATTCCTATCATAGTAACCTTCTCGATTATCCCTGTAAGCTCCATCTCTACCAAAGTTCCGACCTTGGTTTCCTTGAACTTGGCACCAATAGTCCTAATTGGAACCTTGGGTGTTGGTCCGGAAACCTCCCATTTAATCAACACCAAAACATATATCCTTATCATAATATGGCTCCTCATACATGGGTGCACGTGGAGGTTAATGAACCACTGTATTAACTCTCTCTTGGCTCTGCTTCATCATCACCTCCACACCTGTGCAAATCTGAGAAAGTTGTTGCATGATCTCTTCATTAATTCTGGCTTACTCTGGACCCACACTGACAGAACATGAACTCTTTGTGGAAGCTCTATCCCGCTGCCCCCATGCATGATTTGTCTTGACACTCTTTCCATTCACTTCGTAATCTTCGCAAATGGTTGATCTAGAAATATTCCCCCCATGATTATGTCAGCACAGGCTTGACTGCTCTCATCAAGGGTATGGTAGAAGATCTCCACCAAGCCTTCATCAACTATCTTGTGGACAGGGATGCTCATCAGACATTTTGTGAACCGCTCCCAAGTAGTACTTATCGAATCATCAGGAAGTCGCTCAAAGTTGTTGATCTGGTCCTTCAACTTGAGCTCTTCGATCTAGGGAAGCACCTTTCCAAAAGATCCTTTTGCAAGTCTGCCCAACTGGTGATTGAGAACTGCGGGAGCTCAGATAGCCATAATGCAGCATTGCCCGTGAGAGACAATGGGAAGGTGTGAAGTCCCACAACATCCATAAACAGATTTTGTGTTCCCATCACACTCTTACAGACAAATGTCATATTGTGTAGGTGGCTATGAGGATCCTCCTATGGTAAGCCCATAAATAGCCCATGGTTCTATAGCATCTGAAGTAACCCAGTCGAGACTGTGAACTTTGTGTCTGCCGATAGTGTTGGCAACACAATAGCTCCAGTCATCTCCATAGCCATAGGATTCAACCTGTACTGATTCCACTAGTAAGCATTGGCATTGAAATCCTGAAGCTTTGGAATTTCCTCCAAATGAGGTGGTTTTCATTCCTAGCATCCCCGTTATTATTCCTATTCAGAACTGCATTGGTTGCGTTGTTGGTGTTGCTTGGGCCATTCTTCTTAAGGTTCTGTGCATCTCTGGACCAAATGGAGATAAGGCATTGCCTTGACTCCGAGTGTTGGGCATACACTACTCGTACACCCTGAAAAGAAACAAAAACAACAAACAAAAGTAAATACAAGGGAACTAAGGATTAGCACTCGACTACTAATGAATTCACTAAGTCTAGCCATATTCCCCGAAAAATGCACCAAAATATTGATGTCGCTCAAGTTACACCTCCTTTTTATAGGATAAAGTGGTCACAGTCAAGATACAGAACCTAACCAAGGTTAGGGTCGATCCCACAGGGAATACATGGACTCAAGAAAATTTATCAACATGTAATCTGAGTAATTAACCAACTTACTTCCCCAAAGGGTGGGTTTTGCAATAATCAATAAGAAAATAAAACTAACTATACGAGAGAAAATTCAATAATGGAGAGCAACTAGGGTATTGTGTTCCCTATGATTCCCCAACTTAGTATCACCGAATAATCTTATTCTTGTCTAGTGTATAGCATGTAGGACGGTAATTTAAATTCTCCAAGCTCTTTGGTCAAAGGTGAGAGGTGAATTTCACTACGTGACATGGCCCATCTCCATAGTGTGCATTACTAACCATTACCTATTAGTCCTAGTACAACCTCCCCTTGTCCCAGTTCAGTTGATTAGACGAGAACACATCAATCGAATCCTGTTAATTAATCTCTTTCATATTCATTACTACCTTGATCCAGTTAGTAATACTAGGCGAGTTCTAATGTTGGACACCACTAGAAACCATGCAAAATAAAGAGAGTTAATTGATATATGCATATACACCTTTCAAGAATTGTGAATTATCTAATTTTATTTTGTTAGTTCTACACGGTTCCCATAATCCTAGTTGTGAATTTAGTTACTCATGCTATGTGTAGATGCAGAGATTATGAATTGAGAAGATATAATTAAATACTTACATATTAGATTTAAGAACAAGCAATCCGATGTCAACAAGCATCACAAGCTTTAAGATCAAATTCAACCACAAGTGTTCTCAAAGACTCTCTTATAATTTTCTCTCTCTAAATAGTGAGTTCTCTCAGTACTAGGCTAAAACTTATCAAAACTAATGAGAACTTATGGAAAATAACCTAAAAGACCTATTTATAATAATTCAAATTCAAATCCTGATGACTTAGGAGAACTGGTTGGCATGCCTCACGAAAGCTCTTTACGACCCATGTTGAAGTTTACGGCCCGTAATTGGGGTCTCATGCATTGTTGCTGGAAAATTAGACTTTCTCTTTACGACAGCCCTGTATGACTCGTAAAATGACTTACGACCCATAAAGGGGGTCTCGTCTGATGAACTTCAGAAAGTCTTCATTCTCTGATCCTCAGGGTACGAAACATCTTCTATGACTTATAAAATCTTCTACGACTCATCTGCATATTCGTAGAATTAACTTTAAAAACTTGTCCCCTCATTGGAATTCCTTACGAAACCTCCCAACGGTCCGTAGAATGGTCTATGACCCATATAGGGTCTCGTATAACAGCAAATCTGCAGCAACTTCTGTAACTTCCCCAAAAACCATGGCTAATCTGTAATCTGGCAAAAATAAACACAAAAGCACATAAAATCAACTAACATCGCATTGAGAAAACATAAATTCCAAGTTTTAAGCATCAAAAGTGTTGTATTTTGGCAGCACATCAGGCTCGTAGGAGGAGGCCTTTGCCTTGGAGAACATTGTCAGGCCTAAGGGTGCCCCACGGGCACCACCACGGCTCATGGACCTCTCCACGGACCGTAGGGTGGTATGTGAAGGAACACTTGGGCTTTTAGAAGGCTGCATTAGCTTCAAAATCACCATCTCGACAAGCTATACCCTTTCACGAAGGCCCTTCACGGCTCATGAAAGGGTTCATGACTCATGGACCCTATCGTGAAGGTGCCCAGTCAATTTTTTTGACTCATTTTATTAAGGGTTCTTTGGTAATTTGGCTCCCATCTAAGACTTTTCATGCATAATTTGACCCATAAATCAGCCTATATTATATTCCTAACACTCATTTAAAGTTAAACACTTAGTCTATTCCATCAACTTCTAAGAATTTCTGTCCAAGTTACTCTTTCAAGGGATTCAAGATAGGGTTCTTGTGGGCTTCAAAGACCAACCTTTATTCACCTCAAACTTCTTTATTTCATCAAGGTATGTGTGGTTTTATTCATGATTCTAATTTAATCATGAAGCCTAAAGTCTATTTTCATGAATTTTACTAGCTTTAAGTTATGATCCAATTGTGGATTTCATGTTTTGGTTTTAAGCTATTGAAATTATGTTATGGGTTACTCTCAAATGATAATGTAAACATGAATTACTCCTTATTACATTAATTTATATGATTTTCATGAGAATTGAACCTGCATGTCTCCTTTAAGCTTGACTTCATGCATGGGTACTAACTTATGATTTGAATGATGATTCTTCATGATTTATGTATGATTTTATCCTAATTTCAGGTTTTAAGTATATATTTCAAATACCCATACTATTACTTCATCCCTCATGACATGAGCATGAATGAACATGACTTTTCATGAAGTTTTACCATGGATTTGACTATCAATTACGAATATGATTATGATTTTCAAGGCAAGTATAGTTATGACATGAATGTGATCACAAAATGTCTATGTTTTGGCTGCAAGAACTCATGGGTGTGTATACACCATCTGTACAAGTTATGAATGAGTTATTCTTATGTATGAAAGTATGATTTGACTTTTAAGCTCAAGTATGCATGATATGATATAAAGTGACTTATGATCCTATTTCAAGCATGTATATGTATTTC
Organism: Solanum sejunctum; assembly: GCA_025642045.1. Classification (NCBI taxonomy): domain Eukaryota; kingdom Viridiplantae; phylum Streptophyta; class Magnoliopsida; order Solanales; family Solanaceae; genus Solanum; species Solanum sejunctum. The sequence goes on from JAOTQJ010000096.1 coordinate 4,955,784, forward strand.
CGTGGGATAATGGCTTAGCATTGAATGAGATTGGAGGTGGGGGCTAGACCCAACGGGGTCCTGATATAAAGCCAACATTTCTTATAACTGCGTGCCACCATAGGTTCATGTTTATGCCCAATATGGATGATTATGTGTACCACCACCCACTATGTGTGGTATACTCTACCTTTGGCAAGTAGGCTACTCTTTCTTCGGTGTAGCGGCAACATCTAATTCCATGTAATGGCTCGCATGGTCTCACATGTCGGTTTAGGTCCTATTGGCACTTATGTTTATTTATTATGAAATCCATGCATCACGATTTAAGGCATCTTGATATGGTATGCTCTTTTATATACTTCTCTTCTACATATATATATGCTCTTGTCATCTGACATCTAAATGTAGGTTTATATCATGTTCATTTACTTTATATAGCATATTTAGTACATTCCAAAGTACTAATGCATAATCTATGCATTCATTATATCACAATACAGAAGCAGGTGACACCATTGTTCATCCTCGTGGCAAGATCCAAAATTAATATTACCACAATCCTGATTGGGTGAGTCCTCCAACTTCGAGGACAAAGCCTACTACCTTATCTCTCATGTTTTATTTTGTATTAAAGATAATCTTTCTTTATTATTTAAGGTGAGGCAGGGTCTGTCTGAGCCCCCATCTTATGTTATAGTCTAGAGGCATGTTTTGGCATTTAGTTTCAGACTTGTATACTCTGCCTCATGATCTATCCTATGCTATGATTCATGTTATTATATGCTTTCGCTTATGTATTTCTCTTTGATTCCTTTGATGCTTGATTGAATGCTAAGGATTAGTTTGAGGTTCCTTTGGGATTCTCATTCACCGTGTTACAATTAGGTCCTAAGTGAATCGTGACAGAAATCAGTGAAGTATTTATCTATGACAGATCTGGTGCATGTTTCTAAGCTTATATGGAGTTTGATCAAGTTCTCTATAGCTGGATAAAGCAAAGGATGAGGAAGAAGCAAAAGAAGATATGGATGATCATCCCGTTGTGCAGCATTTGGCTTGAGAGGAACCTGAGATGCTTTGACCGAAAGGAGAAAGCGTTTGTTTAGATAAGAACAGACGTATTTAATATCTCAAAGGTTGGTGCACCACTATTTTTCTAAATAATTTTAATTTTAAACTTTCTGGATACCCTGTAGGATTAAAAGGATTCTCTGCTTTGTATTGGTTGTACACATTTAATACCAGTCTGGTATGGAACATTAATTATACAATTTTCTTTTACCTATCAAAAGTACGTTTAGTATGTCTTCAAGCAACAGAGAAGAACTCACCGACTGTCCATGGTATACTTTCCATCTAATTATTTAAGTGTGATTGTCAAGCAAATAATAATTTTCACTGAAAAGTCTGCAGAAATTCACTACTGTCACACAACTGCAGGTAACAAATAATGCACCAATAAACACTATTAGATAACACAATTCACCCAAAGAATCTGTGACAATGGCAATTACTCTAAACTTTCAGCTGTCGGGGAAATTCATACAACCAACTTCTGTAATGGAGCCACAACCTTCAAAAGTTATCCTCCTCTTTGGAATAATAAGGAATACCTCCAATAGAAATATCAACGCTTTCTTCCCTGTAACAAACAGGCACATTCCCACAGGTGTCGGAAACAAATAAGAAAATAAAACAACAGATCGTAATTCACGCTCGGGATAAACATACCTAATTTAAATACATTCAGATTAAGCTTCAGGTCCATGGATATATAGATGTGAAAGTTATTTGAATAGACAATAAAAAACTCGAAAGATTCTTAATCAGTAAATTAGATAAATTAAAAACTGAACCAATTGAAAAATACACATGATTGTTCGCTAGTCCATGACCCACACCTCACTTATGCCGCTCTTATCACAAGATCAAAATCCAGAACCTAAAGAACAAATGATTAAAAAGATCTTGTGTGACCAACCACCAACTATTTTCCAGAAAAGCAGGTGGAAATGAGCAGCACCACAGAATAATAATTGGTATTCTCATGAATCTCGTATCAATCACACGTTCCAATTTTCTTCTTTGCTGCAGAGAAAATTGAAAGACACTGCAAACTCTCCAAAAAAAAGCAAATAATGGACTTCTAAAAATATCTTTTAAGAGGATAAAAACTCCATCAAAATTTCTGTGAGAACAGATCAGATCAGAATTTGTAGACATGCAAGGTCTCCTACTAAAATCAACTAGCAACTTATTGTGGCCCATCAGTTTCTTGTTTATTTGGACAAGACGATGAAAGATGCCCACGCTCTCCACATTCGTAACATGTTCGCCTCCTAATCTTTGCACTAACAGTGCTTGTTGCAACACTATCCACATTTTGATCTTTCAGTGTAGGTCTTGAATTAATTGGCTCTCCTTTCTTTACAGCTCCTTCCTTTACAACAGCACAGCTTATTCTAACAGGTCTACCACATACAATCTTTTGATCCAACTTTAATGCCATGTTTACACAGACACTATCAGGAAAATCCACATGTGCATAACCACGAAATTCTCCAGTTTCTTTATCTTGACCGAATCTAATAGAACTTATGCTGCAATCTGAAAAAAGTTTCTTCAAGTCATCTTCCGTTACATTCCATGATAAGTTACCCACATATACCCTATTATACCCTTCCACCATGTTTGGTGAGAAGTTGGACACTTTGTTAGCTCTAGCTGACTTGTATGACTGGATTTTCAGGAACAGTCCACCCCTGGAAACAGATATATGTATTAGTGAGAAACGAGACGCGAAGATTCAACTTTCTCAACAATGAATACATGATTGCACTTACATATCAGAGCCATCCAGTGCCATGGCTCTCTTAGCCGCTGCTTCAGTCTGGAAAACAAATTTAGAGAGAAACCCACTCAACTAGCAATATTTGCAAGAAACCAAGACAGAGAAAAGGAAAACCAACCAAGGGTCTTAAGGACAAACCATATGAGGTGGCTTAGATCACAAAAACATGTATCAAATGCAAACAGGGTTGTTCAGATTAGCACGGTACGTTGCAACTGCGGGAAAGTGGGTAACTAGAACTCTTGCCGCTCCATTCAAATAAATAATAAAATGATTAACAAACAAAGGTGTGGTAGCCTCAATGAAAAAAGAACAATCAATTTGTGATGCATTGACATTTCAAAACACAACTTTGCAGAAAGCTACATGAAACGCAGCTACTTTTATCATAGGCACTTCAAGACTAATCCTATAAGATTTTTTTTTTTTTTGGAATGGTGAGACGAAACAATTCAAACACAGATGAAATCAATCTTGCGGAATGTCTATACAGTTTGGAGGAAATAAATTCAAAAAGTAGCATTCGTATTATATTACTCCTTCCATTTTAATTTGTTTGTCTAGTTTTGACTTAACACGGAGTTTAAGAAAGTAAAAAAGACTTGTGGATCTTATGATCTTAAACTAAAGATATGTAGAATATACCAAAATATCCTTTAAACTTGTGGTCTTAAAAATGTTATGTGAAAAGTTGAAATTGAAGGGTTGACAAAATAAGAAAAGAAAGAGTCTTTTTTAAAATGGACTAAAAGGGAAAGACAAATAAATTGAAACTGAGAGAGTAATCAATTATAAGTATAACAATAATAACATATCCAGTGCAGTCCCACAATGTGGGAACTTGGGAAGGTAGAGTCAAGAGTCTATGTAAATCTTATCCTAACCTCAAATCTAGAAAGGTTGTTTCCAATAAACCGTCAACTCAAGAAAGAATATTCCAAAAAAAAGTGATGGCAGTACAAATATCAAAAGATAATAATAAAACAACAACCGATAGTAGCAAAATAGAAACTGCAACAAAATAATATGATAATCAAGGTACAAAAGATCAATGATAACATATATCGAAGAACAAGAAACTACAGGAGCAATAGTATGACTTGCGGAATATGAACGAACAACAAGACAACACACTTTTACCTACTAACCTACTACCCTAACCCGAGTCCTCCACATCCTCTTATCTAAGATTATGTCCTGAATAAGCTGCAACTGCACCATGTCTCGTCTTGTCAACTCACCCTAATACTTATGCGGTCTATCTCTATCTCTCCTAAAACTATCTGGAGCCAACCTAATACCTCTGCACTAAGGCGTCCATCTCCTCTTCACATGTCTGAACCATCTTACCGTATCTTCCCAGATCTTGTCTTCCACTAAAGCCACTCCCACCTTGTACAAGAAATCTTTGTTTCTAATCCTATCTCTCCTAGTATGCACACACATCCATCACAATATCCTCATTTCTGCAACCCCCATCTTCGAGCGCAATAGTTGTTAACTGACCAACACTTTGCTCCACATAACATAGTTGGCCTAACCACCACTCTGTAGTACCTTTAAATTTTGGTATCTCCTTCGTTTCACATAAAACTCTGGAGCCGAGCCTTTGCATCATGCACCCTGCATAAATACAGTGAATGGCTTCCTTGAAAATCTCCCAATTTCTTTAGACAATAGACCCAAATACCTGAAACTTCTTTTGGATAACCTGTGTATCTTGCCTCACTTCCACGACAGCCTCATGAAGTACATCACTGAACTTGCACTCTAAGTATTTTGTCTTGGTCCTAATTAATAATGAAAAATGTACAAAATTCAAAATTAAGTTCAGCTAGACAATACAACCCTATCAAAGGTATTTCTAGATGATAGAACTCCAACACCCTCTATTTCTCTTGTTCTTGCTAAGTGAAATTATTCTTAAAAGTGATTACTGACACAATATTCTTTTTTGTGTGTGTGAAACCATATTCTCTTTTTTTTTTTGTGAAACCATATTTACAACAAAATCAAAAGACTGAACAACTAGCTCACAATCCTAACAAGATCCTATGATGTCTATAATTGGGTCACAATCCTCTACGTATATTTGTTTGCACCAAAAACAAAAAAAATCTAATGCAATTTAGTTTGATCATCTGTAGATCACACTTTTTGCTCTCAAAACATCTTGAATTCCTTTCCATCCATATTGTCCACCAAATGCAAGTTGGGACAGTTCTCCATTTGTCTCTGTCTACAACTCCTACTCCTGCTTCCTCCCAACTATATAACAAATATGTTATTATGTTAAGCATGACCCAACTAACGCCCCTAAGGCTAAGAAAAATTTTCCACATGTGTAGTTATCCTGCATTGTAGAAATAGCTAACCAACTGTCTCAACATCTTCACCACAAAGGTCACATTCGGAACACAAAAAGAATTTCCTCTTCTTGTAGTTATCTTGTGTCAAAACAGCCTCTCTTGCCAATAACCACATAAAACAAAACTTTAAAGGGGATTTTGGTCTTCCACATATGCTTCTGTGGCCACTGTTGTGCCTGTTGGTTTCCTTGGTTCAAAAACTTGTAAGCAGAGTTCACCTTGAATATGCTTTTGCTATCTAATTTCCACCAAAGTCTATTCGCTTCTTCACTTAACCCTTAAACTTGTGAGAAATATGGGAGAAAAATATTATTGAATTGTTTATTTACATTATTACATTGAGACCCTATTTATAAATACTATATTAGACTCCTTTTCCAACTAGGATACTATAATACAATCCTTTTCCAAGTAAGATTCCATATACTATTACTATTCCTAATCCTATTTTAAGTAGGATTGTAGATATTATTCTTATTTCTATTCCTATTCTAACACTCCCCCTCAAGCTAGTGCATACAAGTCATGTACCTAGCTTGTTACAAATGTAATTAATACGATGACCGATGAAAAGCTTAGTAAGATATCTGCATGTTGATCACCCGACTTCACAAAATTGACAATTAACCTCAATGTGTTTAGTCTTCCCATGAAATACTGAATTTGATGCATAATGTTGATAAACACCGAGAGATAAACTCCTGAAGTACAGTGTTGAACTTTCCAAGCCAAGGTTGAGAAGATTGTTTAGATCATAGAGTAACCTACAAATTGATATACAAGTCTACCTGACTCCCCCAGAGCAACAAAACTAGGTGATTGCTCTATATAGACTTCTTCCTTGAGACCATCATAAAAAAGACATTCTTAATGTCCAATTGATAAAAAAGCCACGCATTGGATTATCAGACATGATGGCTAAAAGTGATCACAATTCAAGAAATAAAATTATATAGGTAGGGTCGAAATGATGAGGAATTATACGGGTAGCGTCGAAATGATGAGGAATTATATGGGTAAGGTCGGAATGATGACACGACCCTACTAGAAAATAGAAATCATATAGGTAGGATCATATTGACGGCATGAAGCTACTGCAAAAGAGAAATTGTATGGATAGGGGTCGAAATGATGGTACGACCCTACGCGAACTAGATTTGATGAGTCACCGAAAAAACGAATGGAACTATGCAAATCAAATCTGAGTCACCAAAAAGACACAATGCTATGCAACTCAGATATGAGAAAGTAGTTCAAAAAATTCACGGTACTACACAAATTGAATATGAGAAATAGTCCGGAGAGATGCACGGTGCTACACAAATCGAATATGAGAAAGTAGTCACCAGAAAGATGGCACAGTGCTACACATGACACATATGAAAAAGTAGTCACGAAAAGATGGCAGGGCGACTTACTTTTTTTTTAATATCTAATTTTTGTAGCACCCTGCCATCTACTTGACAGATGTGGGGTTGACACAAAACAACCCTAGAAAGTCATCGAAAATTAACGCACAATGACCTAATCTTTTTTTTTAACTAACATAATCATTGGCTAGACGAGCGCCATATATGGGTCATAGCCGTCGGCTGACAGCGGAAGCTCTTTGATTTTCTACCAGGACCGTAGAAGCTCTGATACCAATTGTTTGGACCAATAGGAATCAAGTGTTTATGTGGAAGCTAGGAAAGCAACCTTCGAAAGACCATGAAAGAGACACAATAACTTAACGTGATTCGATCAACCGACCTACATCCACAAGAGGATATGAGCAATCCACTATATAAAAGAGAGTACACAGTATCGAGAGAAATAACCTCACCAATTCACTTGAAAAACAAAGAGGTTCACACATACTTGTGTCTCACAATTTTTCTCTACACAGAACTCTCAAGCCCTTATGACTACATTGTGAATGCTACCAAGTTAGAAGGAATCAGTCTCTATTTATAGAGTCATAAACCTTTTCCTACTAGAAAAAGGATTCGCCAAATATGGAGAATTTATGTTTTTCTTTTCCTACTAGAAAAAGGATTCACCAAATATGGAGAATTTTTGTTTTCCTTTTCGTAAAAGGAAAACTCCAATTATGGTAAGAAACTCAGGGAAAAACCCAAATTCTCCTCCTTGGCCTGAATTTCTAACAAAACAAATTTGCCCCACCTTCTTTGCACAATCTTCATCGAGTTGAATCTCCTCTGCAAAATCTCCTCAGCAAATTCCATGTCTCGACACAGAGAACCTCTCTGAAAAAGTTTCTCCAACAAAATCTTCATTACTGTCAAATATGTTGCATCTAGAACTGAACCCGCCAAGATGAACACTTGTTCTTAGACTCGTTTTGATTCAAATTGTAAGGACTGGACGTACCGCCACAAACCAAGACCACATAATTTGATTTGCTAACCATCTTGAACCGCCACTATCAACTAGTGGGACACACCGCTTGACCAGCATTTTGCCAAGAAGACTTTCAACACGACATCAACTGCAAATCTTTGGTCTTGTTATCACACCGGGAACTTCTCATAAGACACAGTCCACTACTCCAACATTCCCAAACCTAGGCTCTGATACAAAGTGAGAAATATGGGAGAAAAATATTATTAAATTGTTTATTTACATTATTACATTGAGACCCTATTTATAGATATATATTAGACTCCTTTTCCAACTAGAATACTATAATACAATCCTTTTCCAAGTAGGATTCCATATACTATTACTATTCCTAATCCCATTTTAATTCTTATTCCTATTCCTATTCCTATTATAACAAAATTCCTCCAGCATTTTGAAGAACTCAATGACCAAATCAATTTCCCAGTCATTGAAGTTCCTCCTAAATTGCACGTCTCATCCTTATTGTGTCCATAAGTTAGCCATACTCAATTCCTGTTGAACTGCCATACCCACAAATTCAGGGAACAAATCATTTAAACTATTTGATTTCAGCCACTTATCCTACCAAAAAGAGGTCTTGCAACCAATTCCTACTTTAACATTGGTGTGGTTCTTCATAAAAGGCCATAGTACTCTAATCGATCTCCACACACTAACCTCATATGAAGTAATTACTTCCTTTGTCATCCACCTATCCTCCTTACCATATTTGAGTACCCTTGAGGTTTTTGAGAAAATCATACACTCACCATATAAATATGTAATGATATCAAGAGTAAGGTGCGTACATTCTAACTTCTCCAAACCCTACTTTGTGGAAGTGCATTGGGTTTGTTGTTTCTTGATATCAAGATTAATAGCCCAGAAAAAGAAAAGGATGAGTAGAGAAAAGTAACAAGTCCTCCAACCCTTTCAAGAATAAACATCACAACAAGAATTTTTTGCAGAAAACGTGTAATTAACAGAAATGGTATGTGAAATAGAATTAGAATATAAGATTCAAAACAAATTCAAGAAAAAAAGGAGCTACAGCTGTGAGATCCACAAAGCATCACTATCCAAAATCTTACGAGATATATTGCAGCGGACCAAAAGGAATAGTAATGAAAGTAACCATTTGAATCGCCCACATGCCAGACAAGTGTATTTAGTAAATAGAAGTAAAAGGTAAGCTAAATTTTGTAAATTCTAGACAAACTGAAGAAAAGAAAAAAAATCTTGGTTCAACTAAAACAGACAAAGAAACACACATGCAGATAGACAATCTACAGATTGGTTTGGAAAGAAAAAGAACAACAAATGAAGATCCTATATAAATAAATTATTCTTGTTGGCTTTTTATTTTAGTCATGAGGTAGTCATAGAGATTGCAAGCACTCTACCTTCCCAAGACCCAACTTGTGGGATTTCACTAGGCATATTGTTGTTGGCTTTTCATTTTACTATAGCCTATAATAATATAAAGAAAAATGAAATACTTGAGAACATTGCTAGCTTTCCCTTGAGTGATACTTTTGGAACCCAATGATGTGGAAAGTATAAACAGCAGGACATATACCAAGAGGACAAGAGGGAGTCACTGGTAGGTGGATGAAATATAATGCGTAACTGTGTAAGAGAATTTTTCTGATGGCAAGAAAGCCAGAATTGCATTGAATGGTCTTCGTTGGTACAGAAGAGAGGATGTTTGGATAAGTTTTTAAATTCTTACTTTTTGGTCACATATTCCTTTGTCCTTTAATTTGTCATTTCCTCTTCCCCAATTTTATGCTTTATTTTTTAAGACTATTATGTGTCCTAACAAAATAGTGCTTTTAAAGTCTCATGTATAAACAGCAAATGAATTTAGCTGACCTGGCTATAGGCTTGATAACTACATAAATGAACTAATCAGCTAGAGAATGCAGGAATCATGAGATATTTCAGGAAGTAGAGAGTAGGGAGTGCAAGACAAGCTAAGATTGGCCGACTAGGTAATTTGCTTGACAATTAGCATGCTCTAAAAAAATGACATTTCTATTTACCCAGATGAACAACTAAATACAATAACTTTGTATCGATTCCAAACAAGTTGGAGTCAACTATATGAATTCTCAATGACCATGTTTCTCCATTTGAAATCATCCCATGCCAACATTATTCAAAATAAAAATAAAAAAATGAGAAAGTCTCCACATTTTCTATTGGCAAAAGAATCTCCAATAGGGCAAAAAGACTCCTAGAAAGCATAGTACCTAAAGTAAATGTATTACCATGATTATATATTCCACACTAATTGGTATCGCTTATATAGATCTTTTTCTTATTTTTCCAATCCTTTGCTGAATCTGCATCAATTACAAGGGGATTGTAAGTCATTTGAAACAACTTCCTTACTTTTAGGTCTATCTTTTCCCTTTTTAACAACTCTACCCCACATGGTTCGACACCTATCATAAAGTGCATCTAGAGGTCTTTGTAAGACATAATCAAGCAATCTCGAGCGATTTTTCTCATTTTATCCTCAACGAGCGTTGTATATACCCAGCGGCAACTTATGGTAGACTTACTCTGAGGAAGAGGGAAGCGCTCCCAAGTACCATTTGAGTGTTAAACAGACATCCTCATTCTTCTCAATCTTAGCATCACCAATAGCCTTGGGAATATAAACAGATTTCAGAGAGATAGAAAGGTATAATGAGCTGGTGAGAAATGATGATAATTAAGACAGGTATAGATAAGATGATGATTAGATTAGACAAAAGAAGATTCTCCTTTCCATTAACCTTTTAGATAATTGCAACTAAGTCAAGTAAAATGACTATTAGGTTAATTTGCAAGATAATTGGTGAGTTAGAGTGCAAACAGAAGAGGAAATTTCATGAAAAAAGTCACAGGTCTTGTGGCTTCATCGTGAAGAGACAAACACGAGCCTTATGTATAATAGAGTGAATGCCAACAAAATGTAGAACTACATCGATAAAATGGAGATTAAAGGAGAATTGGTTGATGAAAAGCCAAGACTAGATAACATATAATGGACTTATACTGTAAGTTGTTTGAGGAGGAGGAATTGTGGAAACCTGATTGATGTGATGGAAATCCTGTTAACTGGTCGAAGATGAAAAAGATTGCCATTTATTGAGGAGGTGACTTAAAGTCATAATAGACAGTGCTGGATACAAAGCAACCAGGTCGGGATGTATTTAATGTCGTATTTTTTCAAAAATGCAGGTGCATCTTGAAATACAATATTATGACTACATTCGAGTAATTCCTTTAAAGAGGATGCATGAAGAAAAGCTTTAATGCAACATTTATTGCACTCAGATTTAAAAACCCCTATGCTAAGAATGTTAAGAGATTTCAGACCCATTAGTTTAGTGCGTAACATATATAAAATTCTTTTGAAGTACTTAGGGAGAGACTCAAAAGGGTGATGGACAGTTTGATACAGGAAATCAAAAAGCGGAGGAGAGGATTGTAGATGAGGCACGAATATTTGCATACAAGCTAAAAGGCAAGAAGGGCGTCTTCTGCAAGCTTGATTTCGAGAAGGATTACGACCCTGTAAACTGGCAGGAAAATAGGTTTGGCTGACAAGTGAATGATTGGATGAATTCTTTGTCGCCTTACATGGAGACATTGAGTAGGATGATTTTGAAAGCAATGAATTTAAATGGTTAAATGGTTTCAAGATTGCTATCCGTGTGGAAGGTATGTAGAAATTTCCCATATTTTATATGCGGATGCAGATAAGGGAATCTGACAGCTAGAGGAGCTGCTGATTGTGTTCAAGGCTGTTTCAGTGCTTCATATAAATCTGAAAAGGAGCAACATACTTTTTATTAGAGAGGAACAGTCTGTTGATGATTAGCTGATGCGCTGAGTTGCCCAGTAAAACTTTCCCACATCTTGGATTAGCTCCCGAAGAAAGTAGCATTTGGAAGAGGGTAACTGATGCGAAACGAAATTAAGTATGTCGAAGAAACAGTATATTTTGTTAGGTTGACCTTGGTGAACAACATCCTAATGGCATTCCAACTTATTTGATGTCATTGACTTTCATTCCAATTAAGGTACAAGGCGTCCTAAATGACATTCCACTTGTTTGATTTCATTATTTCTCATCCTAGTTAAGGTGGAAGCACAACACTAGATAGAATAACATTCAAGTTTTTATGGAAAAGAGATCAGGACTTCAGGAAGATGCATTTGTTAGGTGAGGAAAGGTGAAGTTGCACAAGGAGGAGGATGAACTCAGAGTGAGAAATCTAGGGCTCCAAAATAAGAGCCTTCTGTTCAAATGATTGTGGAGGTGGAATGACAATAGAAGAGAACAGTGGAAAGAGTTCATTAAGCTGAAGTATGTTTTTCAGAATTATGAGGATACAAGTAGTATAACTCCACTCTCATGATATTGCCTTCTGGAAGCACATCAACAACTTGTGATCTAATTTGCAATATCACACAAGACTGAAAATTGGCAAAGGAAGATGTTTTGAGTTCTGGGAGAACAAATAGGTTTGCAAAAAATCTTTAGCTGTCATATTTTCTGATTTATACATCCCTCTCATTATCTAGCGTATATATGTTAGTTTTATCTTAGTAAATGACTGTCATATGCTATCCTTCCTTTTTCCC
>JAOTQJ010000096.1:4968114-4985222 GCA_025642045.1 Solanum sejunctum
TAAGGTCTGCGTACAATCTACCCTCCCCAGACCCCACTTGTGGGATACAACTGGGTATGTTGTTGTTGTTGTTGTTATTTTCTGATTTATACAGCACTGTAGTTGACAAAAATAGCATTGCCGACTGCCAGGATGGCAGCTCATGAATATTTCAATGTAGAAGGAAATCTTTTGGAGATTGATAGGGTGGAGATGTTACTGAGTATTGCTGACAGCCTTGCTTTGGACAGCCAAGGCATCAGCGACAGAAATTTCTCATTTAGTCAATTAATGGAAGTGGACATGGAAAATGCTTCGGAATACAAAGGCTCCGGTTATAGTTGCTTGGCTTGGCTAAGGGGCAGTGCATGAGGCCAGCTTGATGCAGGATAAGCTGTGGACAAGAGGAATTAATTTATGTTGCTGGTGCTGTTTGTGAAAAGAGGAAGGGGAATCATTGAACAATTTATCACTACATTGCATGTTTGTGTGGAAGATCTGATGCATGTTTCTAAGCTTATATGGAGTTTGATCAAGTTCTCTGTAGCTGGATAAAGCAAAGGATGAGGAAGCACCAAAAGAAGATATGGATGACCATCCTATTATGCATAATATGGAGCATTTGGTTTGAAAGGAAGTGAGATGCTTTGACCAAAAGGAGGAAAACGTTTATTTAGATAAGAACAGATGTATTTAATATCACAAAAGTTGGTGCACCACTGCTTTTCAAAATAATTTGGATGTAATTTTAAACTTTCTGGATATCTTGTAGGATTAAAAGGATTCCCTGCTTTATACTTGGTTGTACTCATTTAATACTAGTTTGGTCTTGAACGTTATTAATACAATTAAGCTTTGTATGCCTTCAAGCAACAGATAAGAACTCACCAGTGTTTTGAGAAGCGAGAAGTGGAAAAAAGCGATGAGGTCTCGCTTCACAGAAGTGAGAAGCGTGAAGCGAAGCGCGCGCTTTTTTAAACAAGCGCTATTTAGTATAAAAATAAAAATATATGAAATATACATACATAAACATAATTACACACTAACAAACATAAGTACATCACTGAACAAAAAATTTACACATTAAACAGAATACAATTCACTACAAGCACGAATCAGAAAAACAGTGACATCACTGTACAAAATATTTACACACTAAACAGAACAGAAAATAGAGCACCATCAAGAACAATAAACTGAAGAAAAGGAGAAGACGAACCAAAACTGCAGAACCGCAGAGTGCAGACGCATAAGAGACTCAAACCCCACTGGGTGCAAACAATTTATGAGGGCCATCAGACTGGGTAAAACCTGAATTAACCGTGGTGCACTTGCGAAAAACTCCTTGCCGAGGGCCTGTACACCCCCGGAATTAGTCGGGGCTCAAAGAGACTTGGATAGTAGGTCAAATTAATTTCAAAACTATTAAACATTAAAAAAAATTTTAAAAAAAAAAAACTAAACTAAAAAAGTGTCGCTTCAGTGCTTCTCGCTTCAGCGCTTCGAAGGGTGAAACGCGCGCTTTTTCAAACACCTCACGCTTCAGATCTAAAAAGCGCAAGGACCTTGTTTCGCTTCAAGGCGCGCTTAAAGCGCGCTTTTCTGCGCTTTTGATAACACTGGAAGTCACTGACTGTCATATTGCTAAGAGATGAATTCGCCAATGGTATACTTTCCATCTTATAATTAGTTATCAAGTGGACTGCCAAGCAAAAAATAATTTTTCCTGAGAAGTCTGCAGAAATTCACATACTTCAAAACTGTCACGCAACTGCAGGTAACAAATAAATCCAAGACATTTAAGCAACCTTCTCTGAAAATAGTGCAAAGGACACCAACAAATACAATTCACCCAAAGAATCTACCTTAAAAGTTATAATGGCAATTCCTCTGAACTTTCCGCTGTCAGGGAATTTCATACAACCAACCTCTGTAATGGTGCCACAACCTTCAAAGTAGCTCCTAATATCATCCTCTGTGGAATAATAAGGAATACCTCCAACATAAACTTTATTAGAAACATCAACACCTTCTTCCCTGGAACAAGTAGGCACATTCCCACAGCAATATAGGAGTCAGAAACAAATAAGAAAATGAAAGAACAGAGCCTAAATCATGCAACGGATAAGAGTCAGACAAGAGTCTTATGAAACATAGATCAAACAAAGAGTCATGAGAGAAGTCTGTCCCCACAGCCTAAAACACACGAGTTTGATGCAATGTCAGTGTGCTCATCTATATCACATAATCAACAAGTTCAAACTCATCCATTTTTCTCTTTTTTTTCGTTGTATGGGCATCGTTTTGCACTGCCTGCAACCGCTTCAAACATTTGCTCAAACAAAAAATTAGCTATGCCCTTGAATTGGCAGGCAAATCCAGAATTATACGTGATAATAAATGATTGTAATATTGAAATTAAGTATGCTGAACAAAAGAAGATCATTCTTTTACCATACCAATGGTTACGTTGATTCTCATGTGAAAACTAAGCACCAAATATAAACCAGTAAATTTAATATTTAACTTAACAAAGCAGAAACGGTAAGGGTAAGCTCTAAGTGCATCTTACATTTCAAAAAGTTACACAAAACAAGTAATTCCTTTGTCTCAATTTGTTTGTCCTACTTTCCCTATTAGTTCATTTCAAAAAGAATGCCTCTTCATTTTTTTTCTACAACTCAAGTCATTCTAACTTTCCATGTGGCATTGGAAAAAGGTCATTTTGATACATTTACGTATTTTAGTTTAAACCCACAGGATTAAAAAGTTTTTATACTTTCAAAACAAAATAATAAAATTGAAATGAAGAGAATAACAATTAGGTAAATCATAAACTTGTTAACAATTAAACAAAGAACATTAATGAAACCATTCCAGAACAAAAGAACACAAGGCTAATATAACAAAGGAATTTCAATATTTTATACCTTTCCTCCCATTTAGCAATCTCGGCTGTTGCTGCTTCTCCATTTCCTCCATCCCCAACTTTCATGCCCTCCGTAACTTCCCCATCTTCTACTCGCTGCTTCCCTTTATTCTTATTTTTCTTCTTCTTCGTAGGGTTTCTCTCTTGCTTCAGCTCCTCATTATCCTTCTCTAACCCTCCAATTTCATCTCTCTTCCTCTTCTTATGTTTTTCTTTTATTTCCTGACTCATACCACCTGCCCCGACCTCTTTCTGTCCATCTCGCGCCTTTTCTCTACGTTTATCTCTCTTAGATAATCTGGTCATTGAATTGAGAAGAGATTTGACGGATTTTGAATTAGGGTCCTCTACGTTAGTGGGATTGATTTGAACTTCAGAAGCAGCTAACAGTTCAGCTTTAGCTGCTCTTAGTGCTTGTTTCAACTTCTTGTTTGATTGAACCATGGTAATGCGTTGCAGAACACAAACAAGCTGCGGAACACAATTTTGAGTTGGCTACTTGAACAAAACCCTCCAAAAAAACTCTTTCGTTGAGTGAAACCTGCCGTCTGGGGAGTTCGATTTTCTTTTGGATTCCGTTTTTTTTTTCAAGTGAACTATTTTATAAGTTAAAAAAGGTTGAAAATTATTTTTAAATTTTTTCGGCTTGAAAAAGTTGTGTTATCTAAACACTTAAAAAATTAAAAAGGAGTGCAAAAGTCAAAAACTACCAAAAAAAAAAGGGGGCGGGGGAGAGGGGGGGTGGAAATGATACTTGTAACCAAAAAGAGAAGTATTTAAAAACTGCTATCACCATTTCTAATAGTATCAACTAGAAAAATAATGAAGTTGGTTGATGTTATTAAAGTGTATATATAATCTGATGGTATCATCGAGGAAGAAACTGTTTGATATCATCAGAATATATAAATACTATAAGAGTTTAGAGTTTAATAAATAAAATTGTAATTTTAATATTTTTTTTAATTATTTTTTTTAAAAGGTGTTTAATATATCTTATATGATACCGAAAGAATATCAATATACTAACGGAGTATCACATAGGATTAAGCTCAATCTATACGATATTATAATGGTGTCATATATCGATGGAGTCTTACTTATGTCTTAAAAAGGAACTCAATCCTAAATAATATCAGTAGGGCATTAATAATATACTAACAGAGTATCACAGAGGACTAAGTTCAGTCCTGTACAATATCGTTATGGTACCATATACCGATGAAGTATCATAGAGTAGTGATATCGACGTCATGCATGAAATAAGAAAAGAAACAGTGAAGTAAGCGGGTAAATAGTTTTGGTTGAATCCACTTTTAGTAATAGTTACAATTAGGTCCAATTTTGTATAGTTTTCCCCTAAAAATAAATTAATCCAAACACCCATAAAGAAGTATAATTTTTTTACATAATTACATTATAGTATCGCTCAAAAAATTATTTTATATAATTGAGCTATGATTTTCAATATTTATCTCAATTAGCTCAATTTTATGATAACTCTAAATTACAGGATTTAGATATGTTGAACTTTTTTCTTTTTCCGAAGAAAGACCTAATGTAATACCCAATAAGCTGGAAATTCAAATTTTGAAAGAAAGAGCAAAATCTGATTACTGATGTCAGGACTATGAGCCCATTCTGCGACTCATAGATGCTTTTACCGATCGTAAATAGAGTCTTATAGATGACCCTAACACTTGGAATTTTATTTTGAAAATTTGAGGTTCAAGGTATGAATAGCTTGTACGAGTCATCATTATTTTTACGGATCATAGTGTTGATTGTTGATTATGATTTAGAGAAGTGTTACAAAAGGATCAACAAGACAAGACCTCTTTATAGGTCATGGTCCAATTGACAAGTTGTGAAGGGATGGTTTTGTTGTTTTTATCAGTAGTGGTGGAATTGACAAGTGTTGATGGGATTTATGAGAGGTGTTCTATGATTCGTATAATGAATCATGGGTCGTAGTTGAGTTTGTGGTTTCTGAGCCAAAATTTATACTTCTAAAGTTTTTATACGACATACGGGACAAGCCGTAAAAGAAACTATGGGCCATAAAGTTCCTTTGTAGTTTGAAATCTTAAGATATTGAAAGTTTAGCCACTGGTACAAAGCCCCATCTATGGATCGTAGATGAGTGTACGATTTGTAGACCCCTTTCGTAATTCCTCTATAGACTTTTGATGAAGGGCAATTTTATCATTTCCTGTCTATTTAAGTCCCAAACTATGTCATTTTAAAGCCTACAATTGCCAATATCCGTCCCAATCCATGTCCTAATCATCTCATTCTCATTCTAATTTTAAAACACTCAATTTCTCTCAAGTCTTACAACTCTCAAACTCCATTGAAGGCTCTAAGGCTAGGGTTCCAAGTTCAGTCATCCAATTCTAGATTTTCTTTAATTATTTCACAACAAATATGTGGGTCTTCATTCATGGGTACCTTCCAACCATGGAGCCCAACCAAATTCACTCTTTTTCATCAAAATTTACATAGATATTTCTAGGATTTTCATGATTTCCAATTTCAAAGGCTTAAATCATATTATATATTGTTATTAATTACTCAACTATAGATGCATTAATTTAATGATTTACGGTTAAAATTTCCTACATGCTACTTTGGGTTAATGAATTACATATGGGTTGATCCAATTTTAATTAAATTAATCCTCAATTATATGATTTAGCATGAACTTCATTCCATTACATATATTTTAAACTTGTTGTTATGAACTCATACTTTTACCATAAATTTCAACTCAAAATATGATATGAAATTCCAAGTTTTTGAAGTAGGGTGACTTAAGGCCTAAGGGCTAATTTAGGATCCCAATTTACCCCAATTATGATATGGATTGTAATGATGGAAGGCTTATACCCATATTACAAGTATGTTTATAAAAATGAGTTATTCCGTGAATATGATTTCTCTAAATCGAGTTGGTCTATTTGATTTATCTTTCCTCCGTGACAAGTTTATGAGTTATGATAACTATGAATTATGATTTATGATAAGTATGATTTTATGCCTATGATATTTATTCCGTGGGATTTAACTAAGCACCGAATGAAGTTGTAAGGTGGGGGATCGACCTACCAGGCCCTTGTATAAATTCTCTAGTTGCATAACTATGATTCCACTTAGGTTTATGTTGCTAATATCGCCTAGCTAGTGAATCCACATACAGCATTATGATTACTATACTTTAGTAGGGTAGAGTCTTGCCTCGATAAGTAGGCTCTCTTTTCTCCGATGCAATGATAGACATTGGAATCCATGTTATAGCTCAGATGTTCTTATTGTCTGATACGGTTGCTTTCCATATACACATGATAGTTTATGATACTTATGTGGTCTCATTTATGATTTACTTATGCATTAGTCACTTATTTACCATGTTTTTACATTTTATTCTACATCATACTTTGTACTTAATCCTTCTGCTATGTAATTTACATTACATGCATGGTCTACATACTTAGTACATTCAAATATACTAATGCATATTTTATACCTTCATTATATCATAATGTAGGTACGGGCAGCCATATTTCTCCTTATTTATATGGCTAGATCTGAATTGCATCTCGAAGGCCATTGATGAGTCCTTATGCTTTGGGGACAAACCTTGTTTGCTTTACTTTTATTTGTTTAGTTTGATTTAAAGACTTAAGACTACTTTTTGTACCTTTTCTTTGAGGGTGAGCTAGGGACATGTCTTAGCCCCCACCAAATATAACATGTAGAGATGTTGTTGGGCATTATGTGTAGAATCTATATGTTGTTTAGCCTTTTTCTTATGATATCTTGCTTAGACCCTTTTATTGATCTTTTGAGTATTGAATTAATTATGTCATTACGTATGAATGCTTATGATATGCTAAGAAAGCCACATTGGGGCTCCTTCGAGAATCTCAATCACCATGTCACACCTAGGGCTAGCTTGGGTCATGACAAACTTGATATCAGAACACGAGGTTTTGAAGTTTCCTAGGGAGTCCAACATGCCGCATTAAGTAGAGTCATATTTATCAATATCAAGCGCGATATATCTATGAATAGAAAGCTATGAGGTATTTTAGAAAATCTTCGCTTCTTTCATAATCTATGTTGTGCCTTCAAAGACTACTCTCATCTAATAATTTGTTATCTGCATTTTTCAAAAAATGCCTCCAAAAAGATTACCTTTGCAAACGGGAGTTAATAATGCCAATGAGGACCAAGTTCCTCTGGTCCCCCAAGCTCCCTATAGTCCTTTAGAATAACAAATGATAAATCCAGAGTTTCATATCGTATTACTATGTTGGCTTAAGCCATAACTAATCAAACCAACCAAGCTATTATTGCTCCTCCCAATGTTCCAACCTCGACATCTCAACTGTTGGACTTTGCTAGAATAAATCCTCTCAAATTATGCGGTTCCAAGGTGGACGAAGATTATAATACCTCTTATGTTGGATTTGAATATGAAAGAAAAGTGCAATTCTTGGTTCTGGTGCCAAAGACTACGAGCCCAATCTATGACTCATAGATGATTTTACGAATCGTAAACAGGATCTCGTAGATGACCCTAACACTTGATATTATTTTGGAAATTTGTTGGTCCAATGTAGGAATAACTTTTACAAGTCATCAATGGGTTTACAAATCATCATTGGTAGTCATGGTTTAGATTCAGAAAGGTGAAATCTAAGGACTAATAGGATGAGACCTCTCTCTGGGTCGTGGTTTCTGTTGATGGGTCGTGAAGGATGATTTTGTGGTTTGGGTCAATGGTGGTGAAATTGACTAAGTGTTGGTGGGGTTCATGAGGGGTGTTCTACTGTACAATTAATTATGAACCATAGTTTGAGTTCATGGTTTTTGACCTAAAATTTATATTTTTGAAGTTTTAACACAAACATGCAGGATGAGCCATAAATAGAATTATGGGCCATAGTTTTCCTTCGTGGTTTGAGATCCTGAGATACTAGAAGTTTACCTTTGAATGAAATCTCATATCTACGAATCATAGATTGATCTATGATCCGTAGACTCCTTTGCATAGACCTACCCAACAATTTTAATGAAGGGTTGTTTGGTCATTTTCTCCTACTCTAAGTCCTAAACTAAGTTGTTTTAAGCCTATAATTGACTATATCCACTCTCCAACCCATATCATAATCACCGCATTCTTATCCTAACTCTAAAATCCTTAATTTCTCTCAAGTCTCTCAAGTCTCAAGCTCCATTGAAAACTCCAAGGCTAGGGTACTGACACCTAATTTTGACCCTCCACATTATAAATCAATTATCAAACTTCTTCAATTTTTAACAATTTAAAATAAATAAGTTATTTTGGTATTATATATATTTTCTTTCATATACTTTGTACGTATGTAATTGCGTACTTTTTCATAATTATTCAAAAAATAAAAAGAAACCATATTCTTGATTATTATCAAATTATTTTTCGAAATTTAAGTAGTTCATAGTTGAGTTAATTATTTCGCTTAATTAATTTTAAAGAAACTCATTAATTGATGTAATTTAATTCATCGTGTATATTAAAATTAAAACGCGCGCTCCGTCCCCACATGTCCCCTTCTTTTTTTCTTTTTACTTTTCTTTTTTTTCTTTTTCTTTTATGCGGGCCCATGTGTCTCTCCTTTCCCTTTTTCTTCTTCACGCCTACCCAGAGAAGACTCTTCTTCTTCTTATCTTAAAAAATCAACAAAACTTGCAAACCCAAGAAAATCCCCAACGTTCAATAATTTCTCCAACAACCTACAACGTTCGGATTTAGAATTTCGAATTCAAATCCAAAATCTCAATTTTTTACCCTAATTTTTGGTCTATAAATACTTCTCTTCATCACTTATCTTGGGGGGCGATTTCAGATAAAAGAGGAGACATTAAAATTTCAAGAGGAGTCGTCCCTCATCTCAAAAAATATATATCAAGGTTTCTTTTTCCAGTAAGCCAATTTTCATGAAAAGTCCAGTCACTTTGAAGGCTCCTGAGGCCGAAAGTTTCTCATTTCGAAGTTATGAAACCCATAAGCGAGTTCCGTTTTGGTGTTAAAACACTCCCTCTTTAATTCATCGTCCCAAGTTCGCTGCCCTCCAAAAGATAACATCATATGCCTTTCTTTTCAATTTTTTTCATCGTAATTTGATTTGGTGTCATGATATTTCCAAAAAACAAAAGGTTTTTGAAGTGGAGTTTTCTCATAATGTAATAGTGAATATTTTCTATTAAGTTGTCAAATCTCGTTTATGTTATATGTTGAAGGTATTCATCTTTATTTATTTTTTGTGCTTGAACTCCTCCATTTGAGTCCATGTCGGATTCCATCTTTGCATCTAGGGTTGGCCTCGGGTCATTTTGCGTGATAGAAAAGTTGTGTTACAGATTTTTGAGGGTTGAAACGTCACCGTATACACTGATTACATCATGTATATAGTATGTGTGATATTAAAATGAGCAGAAAAATTGAGTCTTCAGCAGGAATGTTTCAAGGTAGCTGAAATTTTGAAATACAGGTGGAAGAGAGAGTATATACACTGATATATAATGTATATATACCTTTCTGATATACAAGGGCGGAAAGAGCTTAACAGCCCATTATCTCAGCAGCCTTTTGTTGGGCAAAGGGGCCGAAGCCCAAGTTTTGGAACAACAACAGTTGGGCTACATTTTATTGTCCAGACAGGCCCAATTATTAATTAGAAATTAGGACAGGGAATTTGGGTCTGCCAAGCCCAAGTGATTTATATTATTCCCTTTTACTTGATTATTGTATTTATTTGTTATTACCTAATTTTAACTCTAATATTTTATTTATTTAGTTTTAATCTAATTGACGTCCCCAAAAGTCAAACCATTTGTGTTAGTCAAAAATTAATTTTTGTGATTTTTAATTCGAAGAATGCATTTCCTAGTCTTTTTAATACTTCAAATATGTTTGTGGAAATTTTTACCTAGATTTTTTCAAGTTTTATTTTAGACATTAATCTTTTCAAAAGTTAGTCAAATAATTTTTAAATCACCAGATAACCGCGTGTTAGCGACTTAAGTGCTAACACCTTCTTAACATAGCATTAAGAACGCTTACCCATTTCTCTAAAATTTTAGGACTTTTTCTATTAGGGTCTTAAAATTATTTTAAGTTTTCTTAATTTCTTTAAAAAATTAAGTGGCAACGTTGTTTTCTTATTTTTGAAAAAATTGGTTTTCTCTTAAATTAATTAAGTTTTAAACCAAGTTTTCTTTAAAAAATCATTTTTCACGATTAACATAGGGGTTCAAGTTCCATTAACGAATTCTATGTTTTTCATCACCTATTTTGCTACAGGTATGTGAGCCTTCATCCATGTGTACCTTTCACCTATGAAGCCAACTAAACCCTCCTTTTTCATTCAAATTTCGATAAAGATATTTTATGATTTTATGATTTGGATTCAAATTCCATAACTACTGTTGTATATTGTAATTTCCTATTGAATTGTGCATGAATTATACTAACTTACATGAAATTACATGAATTTCAAGTGATTTCAGCTAAATGTTACCTAGGGTTTTACGAAATTGTAAATGGGCTCCTTCACTTTTGATTCAAAGAGTCTCAAATTACATGATTGTTCATGATTTTCTTAGTTTACATGATTTCAAGCTTAATGATGGTGAATCCTTACTTTTGAACTAATTTTATGACATTTATGATTATGAAGGTTTCAGATATGCAAGTAAGTTCATGAGCAGGGTGATCTTTGATCCTAAATTGATAAGAATTATAATGTTGGAGGGCCTACACTCATATTACAAATATGATTATAAAAATGAGTTATTCTATGAATATGATTCTTAGAATTTGGATCAATTTACTTGACTTACCTTTCCACTATAACAAGTTATGAATCATGACAAGTATGAAGTATGATTTTATGACAAATAAGACCTATATTTATGATATGTATTCTGTAGGATTTGACTTAGTATCGAATAAGGCTTAAGGTGGAGGCTCAACCTACGAGGTCCTTATATAAAGTCTCTAGTCTTATAACTAGATTACTGTTGTAGGTTTATGTTACCAATATTGCCTAGCTAATAGATCCATATACTACATTATGATTATGACACTCGCTTAGCAGGGTATTATTTTGCCTTGGAAAGTAATTGTAACGACCCTCAGCTTAGGAGCCTAGAAATGCATAAAAGTTGACTTGAAAAGTGACCAGGGCCAGTCTATGAGACCTTATTCACAACCCGTGGTTTGGACCATGATCCATAAACAAGGCCCGTGGAAATTAACTTCAAGAAAGGGAAAATGTTTATAGTTGTGGGGTAACCCATGAAGCCATTGACGGTCCGTAGGTTAGTTAACAACTCATGGAAAGGGTTGTAGATGAATGTGCCGAACATAAAGAAAATTTAGAGTTTCTACAAGGAGGACCACGATAAACAGGATGATCCATAGATACTTTCATGGCCCGCAGAAAGCCTTCGTAGATTGGGGTCTAGAGAAGTAAAAATTGGTTATGTGTGGAAGGACTCCACGAGTCCAACCACGACCTGTAAGTCAAAGGACAACCATAAGTTGGGGTTTCGTGGTTAGGATTTTGGCAATAGTTTCTGAAGATTGGAAATGGAGAAGAGGATGACCATGACTACAGTCCATGGTTCAATCTATGGCCCATAATCGAGGTTTAGTGGTTCTAGTCCAATAGTTTTAATGAAGGGAAATTTCATCCTTTCTGCTAATTCTAATCCTAAATCATGTCATTTAGGGACTTTTAATGCCTTAAATCATATCTTAAACCCTAAGAATCTCCCATTCCTATCACTCTACCACTTTCAAAATCTCTAAGGCATTTATCCCCTCTTTAAGAAGAAGCTAAGGAGGCTAGGGCTTCAAGGGATTCTTTCATAAATTGCAAATTCCTTCTTCCTAAGCTTACCAAGGTATGTAAGTTTGATTTGTGGGTATTCTTTCACCCACAAATTCCTAAATACTATTTTTTTATCTTTTATTTAAGTTCGTTCATTACTATTATACATGTTTATGATGATTTCATGATATTCAAATGTTACTATGTGTTTAAATGCTACTATATGATGTTATATTACGTATTTTCATATTTTATGAGTTAATGATGATTACCCCAATTATGTGGGTTTAAGTAATGAAATTGTGATTTGAATAAGCATATTTTCCATGATTAAGCATGATTTCATGATTATGAGAGTTTCAACTTAAGAACTTATCCCACCTAGTTTAAAGTCAAGTTTTACATGATATATAACAAAGATTAGGGAACTGAGAAAAAATTTTAAAGTTATGATTTGTCAAAAATATAATCATGTTGATAATTGCCTAAAAAGATGTTTAAGAAGGTCTCCAAGAGGAAAGGACTATACTCACTTGGTGGTTCCTTAAGTTCGAGCTACTCTAAAGATTTCTACTTATGATTCTAAGTGTCATAAATTGACTAATATTACATTTTAAAGATTTTGCAAGATGACTTAGCATCAAATGTGACATTGAGGTGGGGTTCGGTAAGGGAACCTTAGTAGCAACCCTTTTGTCCCATTAACTATGTGCCATAATAAGAGCCTCTGTAGGCTAGGCTAGTGGATCCACATAGGTCATTTATAATATATGATGATGCATGCGAAGTAAGGGAATTCTATCTGATAAGTGGTCTCCCCATGTCAACATAGGGATTATATTGAATTCCGTGTAGTAGCTCACATTGTCTTATATGTCGGTTAAGGTCCATCCCCACAAGTTTTATGATCTATGCCTTAGTCCCATCACATGTGTTCCATTTATTCTTGACTCTTGTTCATATTGAGCGTTATTCCTTGTGCATGCTCAAACTTACGGTTATGTTACCTTTACTATCTTACACATATATTTACATGTTTTTACTTATGAATACTGACATTATAATTTCATATTTTTCATTGCATCTCACATACTTAGTACATTCCAAAAGTACTAATACATATTTTGCACGATTTAACCATGTATGGATAGGTGCTCCTCTATCAGCTCGTGGCTAGTTTTACGATGTTCAAGACTAGTATTTTATGGTGAGCCCTTATTTCGGGTCTCTACCAATTTTCATTCTAGCTTTTTACTTGAGACTGTGTATATGTTGGCCTTTTGAGGCTTTTAATTTATATATTGTTAAATGTTGGAGTCTTTTCTATTTGATAGAAGCCGATCAACACCGGTTCCGTCCGTCCTATGATTTAGATGGTATGATGTTTGGACAATGTATTTAAGTATACTATTTAATGTTGATTTATTGTAATATGATGCCCCTTAGACCTTTTTCCTATTTCAACCTGTAAATATTTAAGATTTCATGCCTATGAATGCTTGATATATTAAAAATAATTTGGGTGAGGTTCCTCCGGGTATCTCATTTATTGTATGACGACTAGGCTCTAGGTCGGGTCATTACAGTAAGTCTCTTTTTTCTCTGATATA
The DNA here is from genome assembly GCA_025642045.1 of Solanum sejunctum. Taxonomy (NCBI): domain Eukaryota; kingdom Viridiplantae; phylum Streptophyta; class Magnoliopsida; order Solanales; family Solanaceae; genus Solanum; species Solanum sejunctum. The sequence goes on from JAOTQJ010000096.1 coordinate 4,981,515, forward strand.
CAAGGGGACATCAGAATTTCATATTATAGCTCGTATGGTCTTATAGTCGATTATGATTCTGTCCCACATATATATGTTTTCTATGATACTTTGTATGATATCATCTATGATTCATTTGTGCATTGATCACTTACATGTTTACTTATGTTTCTACATCTTATACTTTATAGAGTTCTTGACTTGGATATTGCACTTCATGTTTTACATTACATGCATTATCTACATACTTAGTATATTCAAACATACTAATGCACAGTTTAGTCCTACATTATATCACAATGTAAAGACAAACGACCATCCTCCTCCTCCCATTTGTGGCTAGATCTGAATTTTGGTGAGTCATCTTGCTTTGGGGATAAACCTCTTACATTCTAGATTTGCTTTTTTACTGATGTCGTTCAACCCGACTACTATAAGGCAAAAGGGGTGATCGTAATTAACATAATAACCTAACTTAAGAGGTTGGGGTTGATCCCACGGGGAGTCGTTGTTCAAGACAAAAGTGACTCATTGGGCTAAGTAATTGTAGGATCTGGGAGGATGCAATAATCAATATAAGAGTTTAACTAAATGAGTTCTAATCAACAATTTAAACAATAATTAAGGGAAGATGTTGGGGATGTGCAAATATTGAAATCGATCTACCACATGGGTCTAAATAAGCTAGGTTGCTTGTAACTCAAATCAGCTATGATGCATGGGTGTTTTGTATGAATCAACTAAGAAATCATATGTGGACCAGCAAGGACATGCTTGGCCTAAGAAGTCTTAGCAAAACCCCTAATACCTTGGCCATTGAATCCATGGTTGTGGACTTCAACTAAAACTCTAAGAGGTTTCCAGCCATTATATCCATTTCACACACTTATAGTTTCGGCTAAGACAACAATCAAAGATCTAAAGTAAAACCCCAAGTTTGCAACCTTAAAATTATAGATTAAACATAGAAACAGTATAAATTCACCCAAATCAACTACATATAAGTCAAGATATCAAAGACTCAATAAATAAATCAAAGACCCATATCAATAGCACACCCCCAACATGGGGGGTTTTGACTACACATGCTAGAAATTCAAGATTGAATACAATACATAGTAATAGAAGTAATAGGTAGCAAGATCGAGTACAAATATCACCAGCCAATCTTCTCCAATTTGATGCTCAAAAGCTTCAAAACCCCAACTCCTCTTGTACTCTAAGAGGAAAGTTTTATGTACTACTACTATAGTCTAATTGTTCTGACATAGTATGAACAAATGATGTATAATGTCCTTTCTAAAAGTGCTTATATACTCCATGCAAATGCATGAAAGTTTTTGGTATGAAATGTCATTTGGCGATCAAGGTCGACCATCGTCTAGTACTCTGGGGATGTGTCGAATGTGCACTTGACTACTTTTTTGTGCATCTTTATAAGGATTCCTCTTCTGCAACATTAGGTGATGACTCTTTACTCTATTAATCTCACTCAATGATGCGTCGAAATGCCCATCATATTATTTTCCTGTCAGTGTTTTGGGGCTTTAGACGATGTAACTTTAGATGATCACTTGTGCACTTAGGCAGATCACCGAGTATGTGAAGAGGATCTCCGAGCATGCTTTGCAACATCGAAACTAACTGCCTTCCTGATTTGACCTAGAACCTTGGTTGCTACATAGATAGGCGATCTCCATGAGTGTTCGGTGGATCGTCAAGAATATCGGCGACACTGCTTTTCTCCACTTTCTAAAATTTTACCAAGTATTGTCCACTTGTAAATTTTTAATCCCATTTCCTATCATAACACATATATATTTGTTAGAAATTGGAACTAAGAGCACACTAAGGGAAATGTTTCCTTGCAATCTATCCCAAAAAGAGTCTGAAATATGGACTCATCAACACCCTCAACTTAAGCCTTTGCTTTCCCTCAATCAAATCAAACATTAATCTATCCAAGTCAAAGCTTGCAAATAGGGCCACAGGGAGTAACACATATATCTTCACTTTTTTCATCCCTTCTCGAACTTCTACAGACCACTTACATGACTTTGAAGCCTCAGAGATGACTAAGGAGTAATCCAAACATGGCTATGCTCACAATTGCTCATGTAGATGCTAATCACTGCCCGAAAACATCATCATTTGCCCTTATGCCAAAGAAGATCCTAAACACTCAAGATTATGCCAGTATTTTTTAGAGGATCCCTTCAACTTTCGCTCTCCCAAATGAGAAATAGCATGTAGGTTTCAACCCATAGGATTGCCCGTATTCTTAATTGGAGTTCACTTGATTTTCTTCCAAACTAGGATCCCAAAGAAAATTGCTAGGACTATAATGTAGGGTAAAGGTCAGGTAGGATAGCGTATGGTCAATAGTGGCTCATCCCTCTTTACAGTTTACATGTTCTTTTCAGGCACAAAGGTTTTTTTGGTTCCCTTTTCATTCGTCTCATTCTTGATATATCTTTTGCTTTTGATTCATCATCTTAAGTGTCTCTTTTTTGCATTCTTTTTCACAGCAGACTTTTGTCTCTCTCATTTTTAGAGGGTCGTCAATTTTCAAACTTTTATTTCTCACTATTTCTTTTCATTCCTTTCTAGGACTCCTCGATGTCTCCCTTTCATTCTTGCCCCTCTTTTTCTGACTCTGTCATGAAACACACTTCCTTTTTCCTATTAATACCCCCAACTTAGCCTTTAGCCACTGCTTTAACTTTCAAGCTCAAGGAGGGATTGGTATGAAACAATTCTTAAGGATTCACTTTACTGTCAAGGGATGTCACTATGACCAAATTGGACTACTGGAACCCAAAAAAGGCCTAAGGTCCTCTCCTAATCTAGAATTAACCAAGTTACTCCTCAAAACAAACCAGGCAAGTTCTAGATGATGCAATACAAATATTTTAACAAGATAACTAATCTCACATTGGCAAAATGACTTTTCATTCAAACAATGGCTACACACTTGCAATTTTTCAATCATCATATATCCAAGCTATTGCTCACATAGTCAACTCAACATTCTTCAAATCCATTCAGGGATTAATTTATCAAAAAAGGACTAATTAGTGAGTACATGCTCATCGTCCATGACACTGTACGAATCAAAGATATTGACTATTTGGACTTTGGACTATTCGATAACTAAGATTATTTAATTTATAGGTAAGTTTGAATAATTAATGTAAGTGGTGGGTTAAATCTTAATTTATTTAAAATTTTATACTACTTAGTATATGTACTAAAGTATATAGTGGGACTTGTCGGTTTTGATATTCAACAAATCATGAAAAGAAAATAACAAAGAAAAGAGGAAAAAGTGAAGAAACCATTGCGGCTGCGAAAGCAACTTAGGTATGGCTATACGGGCTTAAGGTGTAAATCCCAAAATGATTTCATGTGCATGGGACAATAATGATTATGGAACGTGATTAGTCAGTGGGTTGATCGTGTGAGAATACTTTCTTAATGTTGAATATATCTTAAGGTGTAGTAGAAGCTTTGATTGTAATTTGTAAGTAGATTCAATATTATATAATAGCCCAATTCCCTGCACGAATCTATGTAATTAAGAACGGTTTCGAGTAAAAGAAGTTAAGGAATGTAGTAATGGAGCATGTGACGTGTGGCTCCAGTAATTAAAAATTATATGAGATTGTGGTAGTTTGCTTTCCATGGAAAATTGATACATAGGAATTGTGAATTAGTACAACAACAACA
>JAOTQJ010000096.1:5001942-5023101 GCA_025642045.1 Solanum sejunctum
GTATGGTGTGCATGTTGATATCTTTACAGATCATAAGAGCCTCCAGTATATTTTTAAGCAGAAGGAGCTAAATTTGCACAATGTTGCATTTGTTGGTAAGAGTGTGATGGGGACATAAAATCTATCTATTGATACTGTGGGACTTCATGTCTTTGCATTGTCTCTCGCAGCTAATACTGCATTATGACTGTCTGAGCTTCCATAAGGCTGAATCACTAAGTGGATAGAATTACAGAGGGCTTTCTTAGCAAGGTACTTCATCAAACCAAACAGGCTCAAATTGGAGGACCAAATAAATCACTTCAAGCAATTCTCAGATGATTCAATCCTCAATATATGGGAGTGATTTGATAGATGCTTGAGGAATGCACCGAACCATGAGATTTTGGGAATTTCCTGGTGGAAAATTTCTACCAAGTCTAGATGCTAATAGTCAAACATATGTTGATGCCTTTTTGGGAGGTCTTTTTGTAGAACATCCATTTGGAAAATTTTTTTAGCGCATGAGCACGGTAGTCAAATCCAACAAGGTGAGCAAGCACTGTTGACACGATTTCTGATCAAGCAAAAATAAATGCAAGTATCCTTAGTATGTTTGATCAAAAAAGATTTAACTTGGAAATGTTCATGAAGTAGGGGGATTACAAGGACGATAAGAGCAATAGTTGTTATGTACCCCCATAAACCATGATATGGGAGTGGGGAACTCTAGGATTGAAAAGATGGTTAACCAGTTGTTAAAGAGGGTAGATGCCCAAGATGAGACTTTGAAGGAGATCAAGTCCGACATTACTAAGATAAACCTTAGAGTGGACCAACACTTTGTGACAATTTAACAACTAGTCAATTTGGACTTGTGTCAATGCAATTGGATCATACTCAACGAGACATGATGACAAACACCAAGAAGTAGGCAAAGTTTGGTGACAAGGATGCACCGGAGCTTGATGAAGTTTGATTACTCAAGCTAGCTAAGTGGTGTCGCGACAATAAATCATCCGCTACTTGCAATGCAACCCAAGGTTTTTGATGTTATTGCATAGTTATAGGTTCATTTTTTAGTTTTTGAATTCATAGGTAGTTATTTTGCTTATTTTGATTGCAAATTCTGACAATGAGTTAGTTGCATATTGGGTAAGTTGTATTTCATGAAGAGTATGCAGGTACAGGACTAAGTTAGTAAATTTGGCTGAGAAAAACATCAAGTCAAGTTTCTATGGCTGGTTCTTTGAGTCATAGAGCAGTTTACGTCTCGTATGCCATCTCGAAGAAAATTCTAGTAAGCAGGACAATTGTGCACTCCAGTCCATAAGCTAACTTTATGATTCATAGATTAAACTACAAGTCATGAATGGGTTCGTAGATCTCAGGTAAGTTTCTAAAATTTTGCTAAGTGTTGAAGGATCTACAGTACCATGACTTATGAGTCAGATCCATCTATGACTCATAGTCGGGGTTTCATAGATCCAAGCCCAGTAATTGTAATAGCCGGCTCGATAAAGGTATAAAAGAGGGGTCAAATTATTTTGACCCCACTTTTGACCTAACTGACTTCAAATCATCCAATATTTCCCTTGTCCTCTATTTTTAATCAATTTTTAGCTATCTTTGACCATTTTCGGGCGAGATTTCTGGCACCTAGAGTTTTTTGTTCATTCACCTTCTCTCTCTCCTTCAAGTTAATCACTATTCTTGGTAGGTTTCTTGGTTTAATGTTAATCTCTAAATTTGCCTTGTTCTTAATTGTTTGATGTGATGATTGTGATGGGTTTGGTGTTTAAGCATGAAATTCTTATTGAATTTGAATTGTAAATATGAAATTAGGATTATCATTAATTTAATTGCTTAATTTATTCTGGAAATTGGATATATTTGGCTTCGAGATTGATAGTTGTTGTGCCTATGAGATCATCCATCATGTTTGATCTACTGATATTGAATATTTGTTGATTGTAAATTGGTTATTGATAACACAGGATCATGACATTGTTTGAGTCAAATTCAGATGGTTGGAATAGTAGGGTAATTGATGCTTAATCATTTTTCAATGGGGTGATTATATGTTGAAATTGTTGTGGCTAATAGTTGTTGTGTGCTAATCATGTGAGAGTATGTTATTGCTTCGATGTTGGTAGTATTAGTGTTTAAAATGTTCTGTGAGGTCTATGTGATGGACTTAGAAACTGCAATTTTTGGTCCACGAGTGCCTTTTATGACTCGTAGAGCAATCTACGAGTCCTAATTTCCCATTGTGGAAAATTCTAGTGCCTTAATGTTTTTGAGTTTCCATCATACGAGACCTTTTACGAGTCGTAGATCACTTGATGACTCGTAGATAGGTCTCATAGACCCCTTCCTGTCTTTAATTACTCTTTGGAAGTTTATACAATCCAGTCTATGACTCATAAACCACTTTACGAGTCATACCTACGTCTCGTAGACTTTTCAGTGACCAAAATTGTTCTTAAGCACTAGTCTACATTATAACTCATGGTGCATATTATAACTCGTAAAGGGACTTTCGTAGAACCCTTGTGCAACTTATTCAACTATCTTTTTGCATTTTGTTTCTTGATTCTTGGTGCTGATTATGGTGTGTTTATGTCTATGTTTCAGATATTATGGCCCTAAAAGGTAGACGTGCTAAGATTAAGGCTCCTAGGAAAAAGCTCAGGAATGACCTACTGATAATGAGCAGACCCCTCAGCAGAGTGGGTCACTAGAGATACACGATGTCTCACCAGACCTAGAGGCATCTCGACCACAGACTAGACTGCTTCCAGAGCTGGGCAGCCTCAGGCTCAAGGTGATAGGTCCTAGTCTAAATTGGAAGGTAGTGGTGAGAGAGGGAATAGCATGCCCCAGAAGACTCCATCCAGAGAGGAGTCTATTTCTGAGGGTGGCTCCAAGGACAAAGGAGATGCCGAGTCCTCTATCACACCAAATGCCCATGCTAACCGATAATGCATTGAGGGTATGGAGGAGATATTCTTGGAGGGCATGCAACCAAAGGAGTGGGGTAAGCTAACTCATTCTATATATGAGGAGCCCAGGGTCATAAATGATGGACTTAGTTGTGTCCCAGGTCTATAGGACACGATGATCTGTTATAGACTCATGTGCCTGACAGAGTCTCTTGGTAGGTACTCCTCAATTTTTATGAGGGAGTTTTATGCATCCTATGCAACTATCATTTAGTGCAATCTTCCTAAGGGGAAGAAACCTCTTACTCAACCCTGGCTGATAACAACACCAGTGAGAGATCGACGAGTCTATATTTCTAAGGAGACTATCTACCGTATGCTTTTTGGTCCCTAGTACTATGCTTCTAGATCTACAACAGAGTTTTAATACCTATTGGGGTAGGCCAAGAACTCGTTGATTATGAAAGATTCTGAGCATCAGACCGCATTATTGAGATGGGTGGCCAGTCATATTGTAAGCAGGATTTGGAACCTCCTTGGGTCACCACCCACACTGAGCCTATAATAAAGGCTTCACTAAGCTTCCCCACTAAGTTTTGGTAGGCCATTGTTAGATTATGCATTCGCCCGACATTAGCAGATAATACACTTATGTTGGAGTGTACAGTTTTGGTTGCCATTGTCTTGGCTGGCTATGACATAGATTGTGCTCGACTCATCATCGAGCAAATACTTGAGTCAGCACTAAAGAGGGCCACCTCCATCCTATTTCTAATTTTGATCTACAGGCTATATGTTGAGTCTAGGGTAGAGATTTTACACTAGTTGTATCGGTTAGTTGAGGACCAACATACTTTGGAGCCCAACCTGATAAAGGCTGATGAGAACTCGGTGGCACTTGGGCGAGCACAACATCTACCTCTGCCAAAGATGTTTGCCCCAATGCCACCGACTGAGTGTTTAGAGATTGACACTGCCACTATTGTTACTACTACTGAGAAGATGCCCCCGCAGCATGGTGTAGATGAGGAGTAGGGGCCTACTATTACTGCTACCGCACCAGTGGCCACTATGTCACAGACTCTTACAACAGACATGTCCTATATGTCCGCCACTTCTATTCAGGCCATAGTATAGAGACTGTCACATGTTGAGTCATAGCTGACTCAGCTTGTTTAGCAGCTTAGGCCATGGGTCCGACAGGCTACTGCAGACTTAGAGGAGTGGAGCCGAGCATTCACCTTTATTACTATTCAGGATCATATTTCTATAGTGGATGCCCGCATCGATGTCTTTGAGTAGCGGGTATAGAAGAGGTTAGCCGAGGCCCAAACTTTAGATTTGTAAGCCTTGCAGATAGAGATCCAAACACTTAGGGCTGACTTGATAACATCACTTGCGGCACCAGTTACATTGCTAAATGATACATCTCCGGTGCTGGTGCTTAATTTGTTTGTTCCTGATGAGCCTACCAATTGTTCCCTTGGGAAGAGACCTTGTGTGGATGAGGATCTAATAGACAAACATATATGTGCAAGGGCAGAGGAGAAGGAACACGAGCATGCCTTGAAGAAGTTGAGGTGTGAGATGGAGATTCTACAAGCTCGAGAGGAGGATTAGTTGAGGGGTATTGACCCCTCTAGACAGACTACTAGTACTAAAGAGACTGCCCCACAGGAGGGGGATGGCCAGACTCAGCTAGAGACCTATGCTTAGATGCCCAGGTATATTTTTAACCCCTTATATTATGTATTTCCTTTATTTTTTGCATTGGGGACAATGCACATTTTTTCGATGGGGTATGGGTAGTTATGGGTGCCAGTGAAGTCTGAGTATCTTATGGTCCATAAATATCCCAAATTTTAATCTCGAGGTTCTCTTGCCTGTGTTCTTTTTCCTAGTGGATATTTAATTTCTATTGAATCGGCACATTTAGGATGTTTAGATAATATGTGTAGCATATAGTTCTAATACTTATGGTATATAACATGTTTTTGTGTTTTGTTTTGAAAAATTGGTACCCATAAAAAAATTTTGATCAGTAGTTAGATGGCAACCATGCTTGTTTAGGTGTTTGGCAATATTTGTTCTGATAATTAAGGGAAATTTGAGATATGATGCCTGATCTGTGAGTCTCTTGTTGAAAATGTATGTTGTTCCATGCGAATGTAAGCTTATTTTGCCAAATTAATCTATTTTCTGTTAATTCAGAACTTGCCTTGTTACTCTAAGTTGGATGGTAGATTAAATGGATTAGGAAATGATCTTAGGCCTTTGTTCTTTAATCAGCCCACTTTAGCCTAAAAATGACCAACCAAATGATAATTTATCCCTTGTTCCAAATATTTGAGTCTTATATGTACAATTCTTTCAAAACACCTAATTAGTGCAGCCTTATCTAGTAAGAAACCTTGAAATTGGCCCTGGTCTTTCCTTGCGTATTGTGAACCTTGACTGAGGCAAAAAGCGTAAGTTGAGGGTGGCTACCAAAAGTGGCCCTTGTTCGGAGCAGAGATATTATGTACTTCAACACAGGCTAAAAACCTAAGTTGAGGGTGGCCGGTGTAAGGGCAAAGCACAAAAATGAGGTTGTGAGTTAGGAATGAGGAGAAAAATAAGAAAACTCATGAATTAGGTGTAAGAAAAAGAGAAGATTCCTTAGATATGATCCAAAAAGCAAAAAAGATATGACCCAAAAAGCAAAATGAAGTGTGTAAAAATAAGACAAAAGCTAAAAAATGAGAACAAAGCACCTGGAAAAGCTTAAATAAGGAAAAAGGGAGAATAAGGTGAAAATAACATAGTTGGTGAGGTGAAAGTGATGAAAAACACAGTTTCAAGGAGGGCCATTAGTCCTTATTTTTCCAAAAATGTCATACCAAAGTATCCTTAGCCTACAGTACTAGCCTAGAAATTCTTAAGTGATCCTAGTCTAGATAGTTGAATGTCTGAGTCATGAGTATAAGGGCAAGCCTATGGTATTAGTCATTGCGCATGAATATCTTTTGTAAGAGAGAGTGTGTTTACATAGTCTTAGGGTTAAATCTAAAATCATTTTTGAGTGTAAAAAATGAGACTTCTTTCTGTGAGGACACTTGCATTACATTGTTAACATTTAACTTATTTAGTGATTGTGGACTATTTATATTCCCTTACTTGTCATCATTGTGCTGTCACATGCATCAGTTTGTAATGGTTTGTTAAATAGCTATCTGATCCTGTTTTGAGAAACTAATTTGGGTATCTGAGTTTGAATTGTATATGAGGTATGCCATTGAGTTAAGGTCAGTATGTTACTGTATTGTCTATATAGATTGAGCCATCACTTGAGTACAAGTAACAATTTTAAGTTGAGAGTGTTGATGTGCTATCAAAATATAACACTTTTGATGCTTAAATCTTATTTTATGTGTTCTCAATGTGACATTTATGGTTTTTATATGTTTTTATGTTTAGTTCAGCTTGGCTATGACTTGGGACAAAATTGCAGAGTTTTTTGGTTTTTGATGATTTATGGACCCTCTATGAGTCGTAGAGAAATCTACGAGTCGTAGAGATATTTTCGTGATAATTTCTAGTGAAGGATAATATATGAAGATCAACTATATAAGACCTCTATACGAGTTGTAGAGCATTCTACGAATCGTATAGATAAGTTTCGTGAAGATTTTCAAAGAGGGGTAATTTGAAGCAATTAAAGCCTACGAGTTTAAACTACGAGTCATAAATCATTTTACGAGTCGTGAATATGGTTCATAGAAGAGAAGTTCAAGATCCTAAAAGCTTATTACGAGACCCCGATTATGACTCATAGAAGCCTTTACGAGTCGTAAATAGGTTTCGTGGAGCCAGCCAACTAATTTTTCTATTTTATTAAGGACTTAATTGTAATTACTATAAATAGTATTTTTAGGTCATTTTCAGAGAGAGCCATCAGTTTCATTGTAATTAGGCTTAGAATATAATAGTTAGAGAGAAAATTGAGAGAATACACTTGTGAATTAATTTGATCTTCATATCTTATGATTCTCAATCAATTTTGGATTTGCTTGATTCTCAATTTAATTGGGCAAGTGTTTAATTATGATTTTTCAATTCATAATTTCTTCATCTACCCATAGCATGAGTAGCTAAATCAACAACTTGGGGTTGTGAGTGTCTTCTTGAACCCTTTGATATTTCCACTCTGGTTGGTGAGTCTATTCTAGCTAAAAGAATCTATAGAGACTGTGTAATATCTGTCCATCATAAAGATACTCTTGTTGATTTGGTTGAGTTAGAGATAGTTGACTTTGATGTGATTCTTGGCATGGACTGGCTTCATGCCTGTTATGCCTCTATTGATTCTAGGAATCGAATTGTCAAATTCCAGTTTCTGAATGAGACTATCATAGAATAGAAGGGTAATTCTATTACACCTAAGGGTAAGTTTATTGCCTACCTTAAGGGTATAAAGTGAATCTCAAAGGGATGTATCTACCACCTCATGCAAGTCAAGTCTGATGATGTTGAGTCTCCTATTCTTAAGTCTGTCTCGATTGTGAATGAGTTTCCTGAAGTATTCCCTGAGGATCTGCTTGGAGTCCCCCCGATAGGGAGATTGACTTTAGAATTGATGTTCTTCCCGACACCTAGCCTATCTTTATCCCACCATATAGAATGACTCCCATAGAGTTGAAAGAGTTGAAAGAGCAGTTGAAAGATTTGCTAGAAAAAGGGCTTTATTAGGCCTAGTGTCTCTCCTTTAGGCGCTCTTGTGCTATTCGTTCGAAAGAAAGATGGTTCCCTTAGAATGTGCATAAATTAATGCCAACTAAATGAGATGACTGTAACTAACAAATATCCCCTTCCTTGGATTGATGACTTGTTAACCAACTTCAGAGTGCCACTATTTTTTCCAAGATAGACCTCAGATCAGGCTATCACTTGTTGAAAGTGAGAGAATGTGACATTTTGAAGATAACTTTTTGAATGTGACATTTTGAAGATAACTTTTTGAACCAATATGGTCACTTTGAATTCCTAGTGATGTCCTTTGGGTTAACAAATGTGCTACAGCCTTTATGGACTTAATGAAAAGAGTATTCATATGGTATCTTGATATATTCGTGATTGTGTTTATTGATGACATTTTAGTGTATTTTAGAGATGAGGAGGACCACGCCAATCACCTTAGAATCGCTTTGCAAACCCTCAAGGATAATGAGTTATATGCAAAGTTTTCAAAGTGTGAGTTGTTACTCAAATCCATGGCCTTCCTAGGACATATGGTCTCAGGCGATGGAGTATGAGTGGACACTCAAAAGATCAGAGCGGTCAAGAATTGTCCAAGACCCACTTCTCCGACTGACATAAAAAGCTTCTTAGATTTGGCTGGTTACTACCGCAGATTTGTTGAAGAATTTTCTTCCATATCCGCATTGTTGATTAGACTAACTCAGAAGAAGGCCAAGTTTCAATGGTCTGATGAGTATGAGAAGAGTTTTCAAGAGTTGAAAACAAGGTTGACTACTGCCCTAGTGTTGACCTGCCCGAAGGAGCTGATGGGTTTGTTATCTATTATGATACCTCAAGAGTGGGATTGGGATGCTTATTGATATAAAATGGTAAAGTTGTTGTATATGCTTCCAGGAAACTTAAAGTGTATGAGAGCAATTAGTCCATATATGACTTGGAGTTAGCAATAGTGGTGTTTTGTCTCAAACTATGGTGCCACTTTCTATATGGAGTGCATGTTGATGTGTTTACAAACCATAAGAGCCTATAATATGTTTTTACCCACAGAAAGCTTAATCTGAGGTAGAGGAGATGGCTTGAGTTACTCAAGGAATATGACATGAGCATTCTTTACCATCTAGGTAAAGCTAATATGGTTGTTGATGCTCTTAGCAGGTTGTCTATGAGGAGTACCGCCCATGTCGAGGGAGAGAACAAGGAGTTGGCCAAAGAGGTTCACCGACTGGCACGATTAGGAGTTCGACTTGATGAATCTGGTAAAGGTGGGATACTTGTGCATAATGGTTCTACATCATCCCTTGTAGTAGAAGTAAAGGATAATCAAGACCAAGATCTCATCTTACTCCAATTGAAGGAAGATATGCATAGGCATAAGGTAATGGCTTTCGCCAAAAGGGGAGATGGAGTATTGAGGTAACAAGGTAGATTGTACATTCCAAATTTTGATGGTGTTCGACAGAGGATCATGGCAGAGGCCTATAATTCTAGATATTCTATTCACCTAGGGTCAACTAAGATGTATTACTATTTGAGAGACATTTATTGGTAGAGTAGTATGAAGAAAGACATTGTTGTGTTTGTTTCTAAATGCCCGAATTACCAACAAGTGAAAGTTGAGCATCAAATGCCCTGTGGAGTAGCTCAAAACTTTGAGATTCTAGAGTGGAACTGGGAGATGGTTAACATAGACTTCATCATAGGTCTACCGAGGTCTCGCAGATAACACAATTCAATTTGGGTGATATTTGATCGAATGACAAAATCTGCTCACTTTTTTGCAGTAAAGGCAACTGACAAAATAGAGGATTATTCCTGGTTATACATAAGGGAGGTTGTAAGATTCCATGGAGTCCTTTTGTCTATTATCTCAGATAGAGGAGCTCAATTCACTGCTCAGTTTTGGAAGTCCTTCTATAAAGGCTTGGGCTCAAAGGTGAATCTTAACTACTTTCCACCCTCAAACTGACGGCCAAGCATAATGAACATTTTAGACCTTAGAAGATATGTAAAGGGCCTATGTTATTGATTTCAAAGGTAATTGGGATGACAATTTCCTCTAATTGAGTTTTCCTACAACAATAGTTTCCATTCGAGCATCCAAGTGACTCCTTGTGAGGCCCTCTATGGTAGAAGATGTAGATCACCGATTGGGTGGTTTGAGGTAGGTGAAGTAGGGTTGATTAGGCCCAACTTGGTACACCCATCTCTGGAGAAGGTAAAGATTATCCTAGAAATATTGAGAACTGCACAGAGTCATCAAAAGTCCTACACTGATGTTAGAAGAAGAGACTTGGAGTTTGAGATCAATGATTGGGAGTATTTGGAAGTGTCACCAATGAAGGGTGTGATGAGACTCAGAAAGAAAGGGAAATTGAGTCTAAGGTACATTAGCCCTTATCATATCATAAAGAGAGTGGTCAATGTGGCCTATGAGTTAAACTACTCCCAGATTTAGCGGTTATTCATCCGGTCTTTCACATTTCTATGCTCAAGAAGTGTTTGGGAGATCTATCCTTGGTTCTGCCTGTCAAAAGCATTGGGGTGAAATATAGCTTGAGCTATGAGGAGAATCCTATCCAAATCCTTGATCGTCAAGTTTACAAGTTGAGAACTATAGAGGTTGCTTCTATCAAAGTGTTTGAAGAGGCTACATACGAAGCTGAAGAAGATATAAAGGCTAGATACCCATATCTATTCTTGCCTAATTATGAAAATGTTGAAGGTAATGCCTACCGTTAACTTGAGTTGATTTGTTCACGTCTTGAGTCTGAATAGTTATTGTCTAGATTGTTAATTGGTTGATAGTTTGATTAGTTGATTTGAGTATAGAGAGGAGTCTTGATAATTATTCATGCCTTGACTCTGTCTTCACTCTTCATTCAAGGATGAATGATCCTAAGGGGAAGATAAAGTAACACCCCCTAATTCCTTGCACCTAATCTACTGTAGATGCACAGAGAAAACTGAGGGAAGAGCTAAGAAAAACTGTAGATAGAGAATCTAAGAGGGTCATCTACGACCCGAAGAGAGATCTACAACTCGTAGAATGGGTCTCATAAAACCATTGATGACTTGATAAAATTTTCTAACTCTGAGACTTATATATGAGATATCTACGACCTATAAAGTATTCCATGGCCCGTAGAATGGTCTCGTGAATTGGAGGATCAAATATCAACTTTTAAGTATCTTGAGTTACGAGTTAGCAGACATCTCATAGAATGTTTTATGACTCATAGAAGCGATTTCATGCAAAATACCGATAACTCCAATTTCAGAACCCTTAGTTTATGAGAGGCCATCTACGACTCGTAGAAGGGTTTACAACCCATAGACAGGGTCTCGTGGAACCTGTTGATAGTTTTTAAGAGGGGCATTTTTATCTATTCGTAACCCTTTTTAATTGAATCCTTGGACATTTTGGACTTAGTCAAAGCCCTAAAATGAAATCCTAAGAGTATTTTCATCATTGCTCACGCTTAAGGGTTTTTTGAGAACGATAGAAGAGGGAAGACAGTGAGGGTTTCACATTCAAGTGCGAGGATCGACTGAAGTCTGATTATTCCTTATATTCCTAAGTATGTAAGGCTAAACTAAAGCATGAGATTGTTCTTCCATGTGCCACATAGATGGTGATAGAGGAGTTGAGAGCCCATGAGTCCCTATACATGTTTCTAGAAGTACTTTCTTGAATATTTTCTTGAAAACTATATTCATTACATGTATTTTCTAAGTTGATGATCATCATAAACTTGTTTTCTTGAATTGAATACTTTTCACTAGGTATTGTATAAATGTTGTATGTTAACTTTTGAAGGCATGTACGAATGAACCTATGGATGGAGTATAGAGCCTTGACTTGAGAATGTTGAATGTGATTATGATATTAGCATGATGATAGGTTGATAGAACTGGATGGTCCGATGAGATCCATAATTGAACTCTAGAGATTTGTCTAATTGACTTTCTCCTAATGATTGGTCTAAGCCATGAGCTTTTGATTAAGAACTGAGTTGATGAGACGATTGAGATGTTAGGTCGAAAAGCCCTATTTGAGTTGAGTTGATGAGATGATGAAAGTCTCTATGATTTGATTGAGATGGGAGAGTCTTATGAGCATAGAGTCTTAGGAGGAGTATCAAGCATCAAAATAAGTAAGAGTAAATCCAACTCGCTCCTATTAACTACATTGCTAAGTGTAGGTGAGGACTAGAACCATTACATTATATTGTGGTTCCCTCTTGATTGGAAGTCCCTGAAAGAATAGCAGATTTGATTGATTGGATTCATTATAGATTCGATTCTTTCTTTACCCCGCAAGTACTGAACGGCTATGGCAATATTAGCGAGATTATTATACAATCACTAACTCATAAATGATTGTTGTTGGATAAGAAAAAATTCTAGATAAGTTCCAAACTAATAGTATTCCGACTTGATTAGATCAAATTGATTTGGATTGGTATTGATTGGTCATTGTCTACTCTTTACTCTTGCTTTATATAGGCATGTAACATTTTGATTATGTATTCTTAAGCTATTGTTATTCTACCTTTTTCTATTTCACTCAACTATTTTACATACTAGTATATTCTATGTACTAACATCCATTTAGGCCTGCATCTTTTCATAATGTAGAGATAGATGTTAGAGATCATCTGCAGGCGTATCGTATAAGATCTATTTGCATCCAGTTAATTGGTGAGTCCTCACCTACTTTCGGAGGATGCTCATCTAGGTTTCATCTAGATTGAGTTAGTACTATATTTCCTTTGATTTGGTCTGTCATGGTACCATCTAAATAGTTTAGTTATAGGTTTCATAAACTAGATTTGAGATTGATGATTTGGATATTGGCTGACTATTTTCTCTGACACTAGTCCTGTTGATTTGTTATTATAAAAATCCTTATTGATTTTCCATCTTTATTCATCTTTTGTCTTCTGCTGATATGATAATTATTGATTAAATGAATGTGATAAGGCCAAGTGGTTCGCTGATGTGCTTTTAAAATACAGCACATTTGATGCCAAAAACCTGAGATTTTGTGTCTTCATAATGCTACTTTTTATGGTTTTTTATGTGTTTTTTGTTTGTTTTTATAGAAAATATAGGTTGGCTTGATTTTGAAAAAAAATTGCAAATTTTGCTGATTTTCAGGACTTACGGACCCCACGATGAGTCGTAACCCAAGCTATGAGTCGTAGAGGTTGTCTCATATTAGTTTATAGAGTTCATAAAAAACAAAATCTTAAAATTTGAAGTTCAGCCATACGAACTCAAGATACAAGTCATAGTCCCTTTTACCACTCGTAAAGGGAGGCCTCGTAGCAATTGACAGTGTTGCTCAAAGTTGGACTAAGAAATGCAAGTGTAGACTACAAGAAGGTGCTACGAGTCGTAGACTAGACTATGACTCATAGAGGTGAATTGTAGCAGTGAAGTCCAAAATACCAAGTGTTGACCATGAAAGGTCTATTGCGACTCATAGAGCACCCTACGAGTCATAACTGCATGTCGTAGTAGATGCCGATCAGATTTTCTAATTATTTTAAGGACTTTTTGTAAATATTATAAATAGTATATTTTAGGGTTTTTGCGGCAACTTTCATTCATAGTTCACATTGTACACATATTTCAGAGAGTTTGGAGAGTAGAATTCTAGGGTTTATCTTTGGAGACCCAAATTGGGAGACTAGATTCACTTGTGAGTTAACTTCATTATTCAAGTTCGTGATCTAATTACAAAGTGGGTTTTATTGTTCTTCATTTCTCTTGGGTAAGAAATCTTTCATGTCTTCTTTATTTATTGTTGGTTTGTTTGCCCAAACCATGAGTGGCTAAACCCCACAAATTGGGGTTGTGGGAACCATGAGTAGCTAACTTAGGAAACTTGGGTTATTTGCACTTCTTGAGTTGGGACTTTGCATGTATTACCCATTTACTTTCATTTTTCTTGTTGTTTGATGGTGGCCAACATCGAACCCCGCCTAGTGTCATGATTCCGATCAAGGTAGTGATGAATAGGAAAAGAAAATGGGTGATAAAATTCAATTGATGTGTTCTCATCTAATCAACCAAATTGTCCAAGGAGAGGTTGACTGGGACAATGGGTAATAATTAGTTTGGCACACTATGGGAGCTGGCCAAGCACCATAGTGAAATTTGACCTTCACCTTTGCCCAAGGGTTGGAAAAACTTAAGTTATCGTCCTGCATGCAATGTCCCAATTTAGGCTATATTATCCAGGGTGTTTGAGTTAGTGAATCATGGGGAACATGATTTCTCAAGTTGCTCTCCAATTTGATTGTCTCTCCATTTTAGTAGTTTAAGTTTAGTTTTCCATCAGTCATTGCAACCCCCCTCCTTGAGAATTGAGTTGTTTGATATTTGAATTGTTTGTTGGTGAATCAAAGTAGCAAAGCCCTGTATTCCCTTAGTATTTGACCCAAACATCAGTTAGGTGTTTTTACTATTAACGATCACTTTATCCTCAAAGTGAGAGGTGTTGTTTGAGTGACATTAAAATTAATGGTGTCGTGGCAGGGGAATATGATAGGGTTTTGATTTGATTTCACTAGTAGTTAATTCAAGTGTTAATTGCTTAATCCTCTTATATTTTACTTTTTTTTTTGTTTTATTGTTTAGTTTTTTTGCAGGGTATATTAGGTGTATGCCCAATACAAGGAGCCAAGGCAGACCATTAGCTCCAATTAATTTTGATATCCAATGTGTTGTAAGGAGAATGACCCAAGCAAACGTGAATATTACAGTTGATGAAGCCATGGACTGAAATGATAACGATGGTGGGAGAGAGGAAAATCCACCACTAAGGGAGAATAGGCCACACCATAGGGATTTCAATGCGAATGCCTATGGATGAAACCAATATTGATTGAATCTTATGGCTATGTATGTCATAGGAGTTATAGTGTTGCCACCACTACCGACAAATACTAAATTCATAGTGTCAAGTCAATTACTCTAAATGCTTCAGAATCATGGTCTGTTTGCAAGGTTACCTATTGAGGATCCTCACAGTCATCTTTATAATGTTTCTTTTGTGCGCAATAGTGTGATGGGTATGCAATATCTTTTTATGGATGTTCTCAGGTTATGTGTGTTCCCTCTATCTTTTATCGGTAATGCAGCTATATGGTTGTTAGAACTCCCACAGAGCTTAATCACTAGTTGGGCAGAATTGCAAAGAGACTTTTTGGAAAGATACTTTGCAAGGTCCAAAAAGCTCAAGCTTAAGGATCAAGTCAATGACTTTGAGCAATTGTCGGGTGATTCTGTTAGCACAACATGGGAGAGATTCACCAAATATTTGAGAATGGTTCCAGACCATAAGATCGCGGATGATGCCTTAGTGAAGATTTTCTATCCTGCTCTTGAGAAAATAGTCAAGCATGTACCAATAACATTATGGGAGGCATGTTCCTAGATCGACCATTCATAAGGATAGCGAAAAGAATGGAACAAGTGGTCAGGACCAATAGATCATGGGGGTAAAGGGAGAGAACTTCTATAAGGATCTCATGGTGGTGAGTGTTAGTTCGAAGCAAGCAAAAATTAATGATGAGATCATGCAATAACTTGCTCAACTATGCATTAGTATGGATTTGGTGGTTAAACAAAACCAAGAGAGAGTTCATGCAGTAGTCCACCAACCTCCTAGATCACCCATGTATGAGGAACAATATTATGTTGAAGATGCTTGTTTTGTTGGAGATCAAACGATGGATTTTTTGAACAATGCCCAAGGTTCCAACTTGGACTATTGGTGTCAAGGTTCCAAAAATCAAGGTCGAAACTACAGTAGAGAGGGTGCAATAGAGATAATCATGGTGGTTATTTTGAGAGATATAGGGTGCCACAAGCCAAGTGGGGCCGAAGAGATAGGTATAGAAATGGTCCTTATATGCCTCCTCATAATCGTGATGCCTCTTCTAGCAATTCAAGGATAGAAGAGATGTTTGACAAATTGTTGAAGAAAGCAAAGGACCAAGATGATACTTTTAAAGGAATGAAATCAAATATCTCAAGTATCAATCAAAAGATAGAGTCTCATTCAGTGGCCATTAAGCAACTTGAACAATAAATTGGTCAAGTGTCCTCCAATTGAATCAATGCCAAAAGGGTGCCTTATCGAATAATATGATTCAAGATCTTAAGACCGAGGAATATAGCATGACGGTTATGACAAGAAGTGGAAAGAGTACCATTAACCCCCCAATGCCAGTGGTTGTAGATGCGGTTCACAAGAAGAATGTTGATGACAAAGTTGAGATTGAGGAAGAACGTTTGGCCAATAATGGGGTGAAAGGTGAAGTGGTGAAGGAGCAAGAAAAGAACAAGACTATCCCAAGACCTCCTACTCCTTTTTCCCAAAGGCTCAAGCAAATGGAGGAGGATGGTAAGTTCAAACACTTCCTCTTCATGTTGATACAATTATCTATCAATATTTCCCTTACTGAAGCATTAGAGAAGATGCCTGGGTATGCTAAATATATGAAGAATTTGGTGACGAAAAAGCATACGATGAGCCAAGAGCTTTCGCAAGAGCTCTAACATTGTAGTACCATTACCACTAAATTTTTAGTCCAAAAAATGAAGGATCTCAGTGGATTTACCATCCCTTGTACCATTGGCGATGTTGAGTTTGCAAGAGCGTTATGTGATTTGGGAGCAAGTATAGATTTGAGCCTCTTGCCATGTTTGAAAAGCTTGGTTTGGGTTCACCTACTCTGACAATCCAGAAACTGGAGGGAGTACTCTACGATGTGCTAGTCAAAGTGGATAAACTCATATACCTAGTTGATTTTGTATTCTTGATTGTGAGGTTGACTTTGAGGTCCCTAGTATTCTGGAAAGACCATTTTTGGCCATAGGGAGAGCCCTGGTGGATATGGATTCAGGTCAACTCAGGTTTAAGGTAAATGATGCAGAGGTGATTTTTGATATTCGTCAGTCTATGAAGCACCCCGATGAACTCAAAAGTAAAGCATGGGATGTTGAGGAATTTTGGTCACTCAAGATGACTAAGTCATGCTGCAACATTAAATTAGGCTCTACTTGAGTGGAAATCCAAGAGGTTTTAATACTTTTGTTTAATTTTGACTTTATTGGTAATATTTGATGTTTTAGGTAGCATTTTGATAGTGTGTTGATTTTTGTTTTTAGTATTGAATTAGTTATATTTTGGTATGATGATTTGTTTTGGAGATGCATGTATAAGTTTTGAACAAAGTGGAAAAAATGCAGAAAATGGTATTTGAAGCGGTCTCTATGACCATTCCTACGAGCCATAGTGTACACTAGGACTTGTTGTCCTGCCTCATAGAGGCTAACAATGATCACTTGAAGTTGGCACCTCCACTACGAGTCAATTATATAACTCGTAGTGCAAGCTACAAGTTGTAAATGGGGTTCGCAGTTTCCAGGTATGATTTTAAAATTTTTCTAAGTGTGGAGTGGAATACAAGACTAGGACCTATGGGCCATATTCCAAGCTACAACTTGTAATCGAGGTTTCATAGACCCGAATTGGGGAATTTTAATCGTGACCTGATAACGGTTAAATAGGGGTCAAAATCATTTTTACCCTATTTTTGACCCTAATCACCTTTTACCCCAAATCCTTTCCCCCCTATTTCGATCACTTTTTCTAGAAAGTACCACTCTGTTCCGGCAAAGCTTTACCGGCAACTAGGGTTTTTGGTCCCATTCTCCTCTATTCCCTTGCTTTAGTTCATTCTCATATATGGTATGTCTCTTGGTTTACCTTAACTCCTAAAATTAGCTTTGCTTTGAATTGTTTGAATAAGTTTGTGGTTGAAATTGCTACCAAGGCATATTAATGTTTGTGTATGAGGATATTGAAAAGGGGAACTGGGGTTCTAATCAAAATGAATAGTGTTTAACCCTAGTTGAAGAATTTGCCTTATTGTTATACTGGATGATCATGCTATGATAGTTGTTGATTAATTGCATAATATTGGTTTGTAGTTATATGTTGATTTGCAACACCATGGTGTCATGATAATAGTTGGCTAGGGTGAGGTTGTTAGCATTTTTGATTGATGACATCTTAGTGAACTTATATGCTATTTCCCTATATCATTGTGTGTGCATTTAAAGGATTGTTTGCATAAATTGGGGGATGGTTGCATCAGTGCATGAACGAGTGAGTTAGGGCAAAATAGGTTTGATTGTGTGTTGATTGGTATAACCTTGTGATGGGGTAGATTTTTTATTGTTATGGCTCGTAGAAGCTTCGGTTTGTTTTGTATTTGATTTGTCAATGAAATGTTATTGTTTCGATGCTGTTAGGACTAGAATTGAATTGTGTTTGAGGTCCGTGTGGTGAGTAAGGTACTTCAGGTACCTATTACTTTCTACTATGGGAGTCTCTTATGACGCGTAAAAGGGTCCACGAGTCATAGTTGCCTCTCGTATGAGGTAATAGTGGCCTAGATATCCTAAGTATTGATAGTACGAGACCCACCTGAGTTATAGTTCCCTCTACAAACCATAGTTGCATCCTACGGACTTGAGCTTGTGATAATTTGGTATTCAAAAACCATGTACGAAACTTGTCTACGACCCGTAGTTAAGGCTATGAGTCATAACTATATCTCGTACCAAGTTTCAATGTTCAAAATTATTATGTACCACTGAGTTACGAGGTCATAGTATGACTCATAATCCTAACT
Source organism: Solanum sejunctum (assembly GCA_025642045.1). Lineage (NCBI taxonomy): Eukaryota > Viridiplantae > Streptophyta > Magnoliopsida > Solanales > Solanaceae > Solanum > Solanum sejunctum. The sequence continues at coordinate 5,020,322 of JAOTQJ010000096.1, forward strand.
ACGAGTCTTACCAAGGTCTCGTATCTGCTATCTACAACTGAATCCTGTACATTTTTCTTGGTTTTTCTTATATTTTTCTTTTTTTTTGAGTGTTTTGGGGATAATGATGCTTTGTTGTGATTATGTTTAGATACCATGCCCCCCAAGAATAGACGTTCAACAATAAGGGCTTTTAATAGAAGACTTGTGGACGAGGATTCGGATGACGAGCATTCAGGTAGATCTAACAAGGTCCATAATGTCCATATTAACCTAGAGACTTAGGTGCCTCAGACTAGGGCGGATGGTGCATAAGCTGCTCAGACCCAGGTGCAAGAAGTTGGTACCTCCCAGTCTGACAAGAAGGAATATGGTGATGGATCTGATAGTAGTATGCCACAAATGACTCCCTCACACATGGAGTCTGATTTAGAGGAGGCACCCCAGGATAGAAGAGATTCCAGTCCTCGATTGTCCCATCGATCTCTACTATGATCGTCAGTATCATCGATAGGGTAAAGAGGGCATGAAGCGGATATATAATGAGGGGTTAGAGACAAAGGGGCAAGCAAAACCAATATGATCATTTTATGAGGAGCCCCGACTAATTGACATAGGACTGAGCCATTCTGTGGATTAGAGGATGATATGAGATATGGGCTCAGATGGTTGACTGATAAGTTGGGCAAGTACTCCCTGCTCATAGTGCGGGAATTTTATGCAGCTTATGTAGTGACAGTTCTTCAGGATCTTCCTAGGGGGAAGAAACCTCTCGAACAACCCAAATTGCGAGAGGTATTGGCTAGAGGCCAGCAGGTCAACATATCTGAGGAGACGATCCGCCACGTATAGTTTAGTCCCATATACAGAGCACCATGTTCTATAGCTGAGTTTGATTCGAGATTGAGAAATCTTAGGGCAGCTATAACTACCAAGAATGTAGACCAAAGGATAGAGGTTCTGAGATGGATTGCTAGTTAGATCACCGAGTGTGGTCCAAAGCCTACATGAATCACGACACATACAAAGCCTATTGTGAATGCTTCTCTCTCATTTCTCACCAAGTTTTGGTGGGCCATTATTTGATCTTGGATCCGACCGACCTTGACTGATAATGTTATTACCTTACAGTGAGCAGTTCTATTAGCCAGCATCTTAGCTAGATCTGATATTGATTGGGGTCTCCTAAACACTTCTTAAGCATAGAAATGTGGAATACTAGGTGAATAACAGCTAGCTCTAGTGGCAATTCTAATTTATATGTCACATTACCAGCCTCCTAATAATCTGGTATGAGCTAATATATCGAGGACTGATCTTTCCCTTTTTCCCAAATTTCATAACTTCCTTTATTGGTGAAACCTTTAGGTAAACCAATCACCTGCCTCAAATTCCAAATCTCCCTTTCTAACATCAGTATAAGACTTCTGTAGGCTTTGGGTTGTCTTAAGTCTTTCTTGAATAACTTTAACCTTCTCTATAGACTAATGGAATAAATTACGTCCTATCAGTCTTGCCTCACCAACTTCAAACCACCCAATAGATGACATACAACTCCTCCCATAAAGAGCTTTATATGGTGCCATTTGTGTGCTAGCTTAGAAACTGTTGTTATAGAAAAAATTAAGCAAGGGTAAGTAATCATCCCAGTTACCTTTAAAATTTATACCATATGCCCTCAACATATCCTCAAGAGTTTGTATGGTCTACTCTGCTTGCCCATCTGTCTGGGTTGGAAGGTTATATTAAGATTTACCTTCGTACCCACCCCTTTCTAAAAAGAACTTCCAAAATTGTGTTGTGAACTGGCTCCTCTGTCTGAAATAATGGATGTGGGAACCCCATGCAATCTAAAAATCACCTTAATGTAAAGTTTGGCACAGTCATCAACTATATCAGTCGTCTTGACAGGTAGAAAGTGAGCTGACTTGGTCATTCTGTCTACTATTACCTATATGAATCATGCTGTCTATGACATCGAGGTAAGTCTATTATAAAGTCTCTGTTAATCATCTCCCACTTTCATTCTGGAATTTCAATATTTTAGGCCACACCACAAGGCTTTTAGTGCTCCACCTTAACTTGCTAGCAATTTAGGCATCTACACACGAACTCTGCAATGTCTTTCTTCATGTTACCTCACCAATAAAACTCTTGTAAGTCTCTATACTTTTCGTTGCACCTGGTGAATAGAGTATCTGGCATTATGAGCCTCAGTCAGAATCCTGTCTCTATGGCCATCAACACTTGGTACACATAGTTTGCTTTGGTATCTCAGGACTCTATCTCCCCTTTTTGCAAACACTAATATCTTTTACTTCTAAACATCTTCTTTCAACTGAAGGAAGATAGGATCCCGATCTTCCTTCTCTACCACTAAGGATGACTCTGCCCTATTTTTGACAATCGCACCACCTTCGTCAAAATATTCAATCTGTACTCCTAAGTATATCAGTCTATACACTTCCTTAGCTAGTTCCTTCTTTCCATCATCAATGTGTGCAGTGCTCCTATGGTCAACCTGCTAAGAGTATCAACAACTACATTAGCTTTACTTAGGTGATAAAGGATGCTCATGTCATAATCCTTCAACAGCTCTAACCATCTCATCTGCCTCAAATTCAGCTCCTTCTGGCTAAATAGATACTATAAGCTCTTGTGGTCAGTAAATACATCCACATGCCCACCATAAAGATAGTGCCTCCAGATTTTGACAGCAAACACTATAGCAGCAAGCTCAAGATTATGAGTTGGATAGTTCTTCTTGTGAGTCTTAAGTAGTCTGGACGCATATTCTATCA